>LR749485.1:1443367-1487990 GCA_902729485.2 Mus minutoides | reverse complement strand
CAATGAATTTATGAAATTCCTAGGCAAATGGATGGATCTGGAGGGTATCATCCTGAGTGAGGTAACCCAATCACAAAAGAACTCACATAACATGTACTCACTGATAAGTGGATATTAGCCCAGAAACCTAGACTACCCAAGATACAATTTGCTAAACACATGAAACTCAAGAAGAATGAAGATCAAAGTGTGGACACTTTGCCCCTTCCTAGAATTAAGAACAAAGCACACATTGAAGGAGTTACAGAGATCGAGTGTGGAGCTGAAACAAAAGGATGGACCAATCAGTGACTGCTGCAGCCATAATCAACCACCAAACACAGACACTATTGCATACGCCAGCAAGATATTGCTGAAAGGGCTCTGATATAGCTGTCTCGTGGGAGGCTATACCAGTGCCTGGCAAACACAGAAGTGGATGCTCACAGTCAGCTATTATATGGAACACAGGGTTCCCAAGGGAGGAGAGGAGTTAGAGAAAGTACCCAAGGAGCTGAAGGGGTCTCCAACCCTATAGGTGGAAGAACAATATGAACTAACCAGTACCCCCAGAGCTCATGTCTCTAGCTGCACATGTAGCAGAAGATGGCCTAGTTGGCCATCATTGGGAAGAGAGGCCCCTTGGTCATGCAAACTTTATATGCCCCAGTACAGAGGAACACCAGGGCCAAGATGTGGGAGTGGGTGGGTAGGGGAGCAGGGCGGGGGATGGGGGAGGGTTTAGGGGAATTTTGGGATAACATTTGAAATGTAAATGAAGAAAATATCTAATAAAAATCGAAAAAAAAAAAGAAAAAAGAAATCAAATATCGGTGCACATTTCCATGTTGAAAACAAAACCACAGAATTCATATTGAAGAAAAGTTAGGTAGGCCAGCACTTGGGAGGCAGAGGCAGGTGGATTTCTGAGTTCGAGACCAGCCTGGTCTACACAGTGAGTTCCAAGCCAGCCAGAGCTATACAGAGAAACCCTGTCTCGAAAAACCAAAAAAAAAAAAAAAAAAAAAAAAAGTTAGGTAGGGCACTCAATATTTATTTAAGATATATTGCTTACAGTTTTTTTTTTAAGAAGTCAAAATGTGGAGGTAAAAATTGTTTACAGGCTGATGAGGCTTTGACACTTTAAAAAATGTTGATATTTCTGTGTTTGGGTGTTTTGTCTGCATTTATGTCTATATACTACATGCGTGTCCTCAGAGGCCAGAAGAATCCCCTGGACTCAGAGTTATAGAAAACAGTGAGTCATTCTGCAGGCGCTGGGAATTGAACCCAGGCCCTCTTAACAGTAGAGTCCAGCCCCTGAGGTTTTTTTTTCCTCTTTCTTGTTGTTTTCTTTTTTAAAAAACACGGATCTTATGTACTCAGGCTGCCTTGAACTCACCCAATAACTGAAGATGAGTTTGAACTTGTGATTCGCCTGCTTTTCTTTCCTGAGTGCTGAGATCACAGGTGTGTATCACTACAGTTGGTTCATGACGTTCTGGGACATAGACCCAGGGCCTCCGTGCACGCAAGGCAAGCACTCCAGTAACTGAGTTACGGATGAGGCACTGGATTGCTTGTTTTGGTGCCCCCCAACTCTGTGTGTGTGTTTATGTGCATGCATGTATGTGTGAGTACTCCTATGGAGGCTAGAAGTCAGTTTTTCCTTGATCATTCTCTGCTTTATCTTATTTTTTAGTAAAGAAGGTGAATTTTTACTATTTTTAAGTGTGTGTGTATGTGTCTAGCGATGGAATTTCACTTATACAATGTGTGTGTGTGCGTGTGTGTGTGTCAGAAACCAGAGGTGTCAGATTCCCTGGAGCTGGAGTTATAGACAGTTATGAGCTTGTGATGTGCGTGCTGGAATCTGAACAACTATATGCTCTTATCCATGGAACCATTTCTCCGCCCCTTCCATGGTATTTATTTTCAATACTGGGTCTCTCACTGAACCTGGAGCTTGCCAATTAAGTTAAGCTAGAAAGCCAGAAAGACCCTGGAATACGTCTGTATTCACCTGCCTCCACCCCCAGCACTTGGGTTACAGATGTTTCTTGCCAATTCCTGGCTTTTACACTGGGCGCTGGGGATCCAAACGTAGCTCCTCATGCAAGCACAGTACACATTTTACCCACTGAGCCCAGTTTCCTTTGCATGATTTTAAAAATAGGTTTTCTGCCTGGGATATAATTCAATCAGGAGAGTACTTACATACCATTCGAGAAGCACTGGATTCCATTCCCTGCATTCAGTGAACTAGGCATGGTGTTCTACACAGGAGAGATCAGCACTTAGTATGGTTAGAAATTCATTGTCAGCCTTAGCTGCATGCTAAGTTTGACACTAGCCTGCAAAACATGAAATACTGAATAAACAAACAAGCAAGGAAACAAACAAAGAGATGGTTTAGCAGTTGGGGGCACACATTCCTCTTGCAGAGAATCTGACTTCGTGGTCCCAGCAATCCTACCTGGCAGCTCACAACTGCTTGTTAACTCCAAAGCTCCAGGGGATATAAGGCCCCTGGCACCCTAGTGCATTTGCATTTCACATGCCCACACGAACCTTACATAATTTAAAAGTAAAGAACAAAATATTTAATTTTATAGATCCAACTACCCCAAAAATCATGATCCTCCTGTCTCAGACTCCTGAGGGCTGATTATAAGCCTGCAGTACTAAGTCCGGACAAGTCTGTAAATTTTTAAAGTTCATACACGGAAAGAAATACAAGAACATCACCTTGATTGTACTGGATCCATCACAGGCTGAGGTCTCACCTCGTGCTGCCACTCACTGAGTCAGAGCTTTCCACACCAAGTGTAATCAGAGATTCACAGCAAACACAGCCAGGGCAAGGGACAGACTCCATGGCTCCAAATGATTTGGCATCACCAGCCCCCTACACGAAAGGTGAAAAGCCCCACCTCTCAGGATTGGGGGCTGACAGAACCTACACATGCTGATCTCTCAATCTCATTTCCTGCCTGGCACATGTTCCTGGCTAAAGGCTGGAAGCCATCCAGTCTGCCAGGATGTGCAGCCCTGGAGCAGGTAAGGAAGATGGACCTGGGATATACGAGTAGCACATTTGGAAACATTTGTGACATGTGGGAAAGGTGAGGAGGGACCTGTGGAAGACCTTCCACACATGTATGGACACATCACCTTCAAAACCAGATGCAGCTTTCCACACGACCCAGGGACGGGTCCATACGACATGGTTCTTGGTTTCCATCATAACTTAAAGGGAAACTTACACAATGCCTGGAGCCCTTGATGTCCTGCAGATGAAGGAGGATGTCCTTAAATTCCTTGTGGCAGGAACCCACTTAGGTAGCACCAACCTTGACTCTCAGAAGGAGCAGTACATCTAAAAAGGAAAAGGGACAGTATCTACATCATAAATCTGAAGGGGACCTGGGAGAGGCTGTTGCTGGCAACTCAAGCTCCTGTTGCCATTGAGAAACCTGCTGATGTCAGCGTCATCTCCTCCAGGACCACTGGCCAGCAAGCTGTGCTCAAGTTTGCTGCTGCCACAGGAGCCACTACAATCGCTGGCCGCTTCACACCTGGGACCTTCACTAACCAGATCCAAGCAGCCTTCAGGGAGCCACGGCCTCTAGGGATGACTGATCCCAGGGCTGACGACAAGCCACTCAAAGTGGCCTCTTATGTCAACCTGCCCACCATTGCTCTGTGTAACAGATTCTCCCTTGCTCTATGTGGACATTGCAGTTCGATGCAACAAACGAGCGAGCTCAGTGGGTCTGATGTGGTGGATGCTGGCCCGGGGAGGAACTCTGCATGCTAGGTACTATCTCCCCTGAGTACCCATGGGAGGTTATGTCTGATCTTTACTTCCACAGAGACCCAGAGGAGATTGGGAAGGAAGAGCAGGCTGCTGCTGGGAAGGCTGTGACCAAGGAGGAATTCCAAGGAGAACGGACCGCACCAGCACCTGGGGTCACTGCTGCCCAGCCGGAGGTGGCAGACTGGTCTGAGGCTGTGCAGGTTCCCTCTGTGCCCACCTAGCAGTTCCCCACGAAAGCCTGGAGGGTGCAGCCAGCCACTGAGGACTGGTCAGCAGCTCCCACAGCGCAGGCCACCGAGGGTTTGGAGCCACCAGAGTGGTCCTGAACTCCTCTGCTCAGGAGACACCTGAACAAACCGGAAAAGGTAGAAGGAAAACAAAGTTCCTAGAAGCAGAAAGGGAAAAAAAAAACCAACAACAAAAAAACAGATGCACGGGGTAGCATGATGGTTCAAGCCTGAAAAGCTGAGGTCACACTTTGAAACCCACTTAAAAACTCTGGCTGGACGCCAAGCGTGGTGGTGCAGGCCTTTAATCCCATCACTCAGGAGGCAGAGGCAGGCAGATTTCTGAGTTCGAGGCCATCCTGGTCTACAAAGTGAGTTCCAGGACAGCCAGGGCTATACAGAGAAACCCTGTCTCGAAAAACAAAAAAACAAAAAACAAAAAACAAACAAACAAACAAAAAACCCTCTGGCTAGACAGATGGCTCAGATGATAAGAGCACTGACTGCTCTTCCAGAGGAAGGAGTTCAATCCCCAGCAACCACATGGGGGCTCACAACCATCTGTAACGGGATCTGATGCCCTCTTCTGGTGTGTCTGAAGGCAGCAATTGGTACTCACATACATAAAATGAAGAAATCTTTTAAAAAATAAACTCTGGATGCAGGGTGGAGATGTCTCATGTGCTAACAGTGTGATGCTCTTCCAGAGGAGATGAGTTCTGCTCCCCTCTCCCTCCCTCTTAACTCTCCCCCAGCCCTCTCCTCTCTGTATCTCTCTTACATACATACACACACACACACACACACACACACACACACACACACACACACTCCCCAAACTTCTTAAAACCAGAACTTTTGAAGATGGAGACCAGAACACTTGTCAGGCCAGGACCTGGAAGATGGGGACATTCAGCCCTAGACCCTCACTTCTTCTGCCGTGGGAAGGTTCCCGGTGTTGGCTCACAGAACCACTAAAGACTCACTGCATCAACACCAAGCTGGAGACAAGGAGGCACTCTTCTCTGCTCCCTACACCCTGTGTACACAGTGTGTGTGGCTTCACGTTCTCTACCACCCGTGTAGGTGCGATCTTGGTGCCTTCTCTACACCTCTAGTGCCACGGTCCAAGGCAGGCCAGGGGACTTGGAAAGACATTTCAAAGGGGAGGACTATGCAGGAGCCTAAAGATGAAGTGTAAATTCTAGTCCAGAACTCCCTGAGTGCATTTCCTCCCAGAGAGAGACTGATCCGGAAGATCGGAGACTGGGATAGGGGAAGAGTTGGAAAGGAGAAAGGACTGCTGCATGCAGGGAACAGGAGACAAAAACGGGCTGTATGAGACTGTCCCAGAGAAGGCAGGAGTCAGGGCAAGGGCAGGGTCTTTGGCAAAGTTGGAAAAAGGTGGCTGTCATCAGGCCTGGCACCTAATAATCCAGGCCTGGAACAGCTGGCTAAGCTTGGGTGCATGGCGCCTGCTCAGAAGCTACCCCACATCCCATTAAGTGACTACTACTTCTTTTTGTTCTTTGCCACAAAAAACCCACTTTATTTCCTTTTGGAGAAGTTCAACCATGAGAACCGTATTTGGGGGAGATAGACTGCATTGCAGGTGAGGACTAGTGTTCCTAGAGGGGCAGGAAAGGAACAATTTCCACTCCGTTGCTGTACCTCATCACCCACCAAAAGAAAAAGGGCTGAACATAGGAAAAAAGTACTCAATGTGAAACAGCTCCCACCAGGGGCAGGTCTGGGGCAAAACTAGGGGCACAGCTCAGCTCTGGCTGTAGAGCAGAGGCTGTCAATCTGTGGGTAGCGACTCCCACAGGCTCATACATCAGATAGTACACAATGATAAAAAACAGTTGCAAAATTACAGCAGGGAAGTAACAATGAAATTGCTTTATGGTAGAGGGTTAACATCACACAAGGAACCCCATGAGCAGGCCATAACATCAGGAAAGGGAAACCACTGTTGGAGAAGAACTGGAAGGAAGCAGGATCCACAGGGAGTAGTTTGGCCTCTTCTGTGGGGTGAGAGTCTGGGTCCAACCTGCCAAGCAAAAACAGAATCAGGTCAGCCCTTGCTTCCTGAGCAGTCAGGAGTGTGGCTAGGGCTGTGGACAGAACACTCACTTCAACGATCCTGGAACTTTTCTTTGAAGACTTGCATGATCGCTGAAACACAAAAGTACAAATGGGTATTCCAGACACAGACACATAAGAACCCACCCGCTTGAGACCCATGCTCTGCTCCATGGGAACAGCCATCTCACTGCCCTCCAGCCCCCATCCAAGCAGACAGACTTGGGACACACTCCCCCACCCATCACCGAGCGCTATGTGCAAACGTTTACTACAGGAAAACAGCATGGATAGGCAGTCCTCAAACGCTGGGTCACAGCACTGCCAGCCCTACTTGTGAAAGAAACAAACAAACAAACATGTGACAGCAGACACCTGACAAGCCCCAGGTGCTAGGACTTCAAGGGAAAACAAAGGAGAAACTTCTGAATCTCCAGAGAGAAGAGCCTTGGGGGTGGGGGGACTCATCTGTACAGCACGTGGGAGAGCACAGAGCCTCTTGGTGCAAGTCCCAGAAGTCAAAGCACACAGGGCTCCCAGCCTGGACTCATTCATGTCATCTTCCCCATGAGGGCCTGCTCCACCACCCACCTTAAACCACCTGTACCCCAGCAGTAAGCTCCCCCTCTGCCCCTGTCCCAATATCTTTCCTGCCAGGGGTAGGCCATACCGAGTTGTTCCTTGAGTTCATCTATTTCCTTCTGTAACATCTCACACTATCCCAGCAGGCATGGAAGAAAAAGAGAGATTAGTATTCAATGTCCCGGCTTCCTCTCTGCTCCATCCACACTTACCCTTAATCCTTACACCTCCCACTATCCACAGTCCTGGGATAAGACTGGCAAAATCCTTGAAGAGCAAGGAGGTGCTCTCTCTCTCTCTCTCTCTCTCTCTCTCTGTGCAGTTTAGGGCAGGAGTTGGCACAGGAGGTTAATTGTCGGGTTAACTTTGATAGTTCTGAGAGCTGACACTTTTTACCTGTGCACAACCTGGTGTTCCTTGAATTACTTGCTGACTTTCTTCATTAGGGAATGTGGGACGCATAAGTTGATTCTGTTCACCTAAAAAAAAAAATTATGGAGCATCTAGACTTGGGGTGTAGATGTGATGGGACTGGTGAAATCTAAATTGAGGCCACATATCCCTCTGCTGGTAGCAACTGATATTTGTTGGGTCATCAGATCAGGAGGCATTGAGCCTTGTTTCCTGTTGCTCCTTGCTTGGTACAACCTAATCCAGAATCTGAGAGGAGGTCAGCATGCTGGAGGGCTCCCCGAGCAAAAATTCTAGTGAGCTAAAAGACACATTATGGAGTTGATGTTGCCCTACCCTTTAAAGTCATGCATCCCACAATCCCACTCACTTCACAATGTGACCTCAGGCCAACCTTGAACACACCCAGTCTCCTGTGGACTCCCTGCCTACCTCATCAGGGAAGGCCAGGAAAAAAACCCTGCAATCCTCAAAAGAACAGAGCCCCAGGTTGCTTCCCTCTCCCCAGCCTCCCCCACTGCTCTCCAAGCCCCAAAGTCTCACCAGCAGGTGCAGGTGGTGCTCTGGGTCTGGCACATCTCTGGCCCAAGGACATGAACTGCGGGTTTGCTGGAACTTGAGGGGCTCTGGTGTTGAAGTCTCCACTGCTCATTTCTCCACGATACATGCACACGGAAGGCTGCTCTGCCCTGTGTAGTGGAACCTCACAAACACAAAATACTTATCACTGAGTATATGTTGTTGAGGGGCTGAGGGAAAGTGGGGTATCAAAACGGAGGCTTGGAAGGCTCATCCCTTCTGCACTTTCTGTCCTCAGTCAGCTCAGCTCAGGAGGCAGAGCTCAGTCAGGAAGGAGCCGCAGACACTGAAAAGCCTCAGGTCCTGGCCTGGCTTCCTTGGGGCGGGGGGAGCCAGGGAGGAGTCAGGAGGCCCTCAGGACTGGCTACATGCTCAAGTTGTGCAGCCCACACTGTAGGGCTCTCTGGACAGCAACCACCCAAACTGACAGCCAGACACATTTCCCACCCGAGACCTGGTTAGACAGAGGAAATGCACAGGGAAGGGAACAGGAACCAACCCCTAACTGAGGCTCCCTTGATATCCACCCTTACTTACTACTAGACATCCTAATCAGGATGAGTGTCCACTAACAGCTTCCCAAGGCAGGGGCAGGGGCAGAGGCAGGGGCAGGGGCACAAATGTATATGCCAGGGAGGGCTAGGAAAGGGTGACAGGATACAGGAGATGATCTACTTACTTGGGCCTGCAGGCCAGGGTTTCTCGGTGAGTTAGTATCTTCTTTGGGCCCTGCCTGTGGCTCCCTTGTCTTCTTCGTCATGAATTTCTTCCCAATGCAGACGTACTTGCACTCTTTGGGCCCTGATGGCACTGAGTATTTACTTGTCTTCTCTAGCAGAGCAACCCCTGAGATTGGGGGTAGGGTCACTGGCCCCACAGGTTCTGACTTGAGTCTCTGTTCCCATTGTGGCAAGTTTCTCCCCTGGTGTCCTCTTGAGACATCTGAGAAGGTCTTCTCTTGGGCTTGCTTCTTTTTGGGACTGGTCTTGTGCAGGGCACCTGAGGCTGCAGAAGCGGCAGGGGCAGCAGCAGAGGTGGTGGCAGCAGCTGCAGTTGCTCCATGGTGGCTGGGCCTGCTCCCTTCTTTGCCCCAGACTATATTTGGCTTTTTCTTAGCCAAAAAGCTTTCCCGTTCTCCTGAAGCCTGCCTTTCCATGCCTGAGCTGATTCCCCAGGTAGCACTGGACAGTACAGAAGGGGGAATATGGACAAAATTTCCTCTGCCATGGACATTTGTGTGTCTGGCTATGTTATCCAGCTCAGTGAGGCCACTGGACCTGGCCTGGTCTCCTTCTTTGAAGCCAACGGTTCCTTTCAACATGTGAGTGTCACTGAACTTATCTGAAGACATAGGGTTTGAGGATGGATACTGGACACCTTCACTACTCACCATCCTACCTGTGGTGTGTCTTCTTGGGGTCCCCCAGGCGCGGCCTCGCCCCAGGCCTCTGGGGTACAGTGCACCTTCGGGGCCCTGTTTCCCTCTCACGGAGCTCAGGGACAGGGCCCCTCTGTTGGAGCCTTCATCTACATTTACCCAGAGGGCAGTCAGTTCAGCTGCACAGGTTCGTGGGGACGGGTACCTGCAGACTTTTCGGGGCTGTAAGTTGGTCAGCTCTTGCATGACAGTCATAGCCTCAATACTGAGCTGAGGCAAGAAATCCATGTCGACCTCTCCTTCACGGACTACGGGAGAAGTGGTCCGGCCTTCCGGAACCCTAAGCACGCTGCCCTTGTCCTCTGTAGCTTCTAACTTAGGTCGAGACCCCAACTCACTGCTCTCGGGGCCCGGGAGGCTGGCCTTACCCTCTCTGATCTCTGGAGGCCCTTGGAGGAGGCTCGGACCCTCAGTGACTCCGGGGCTGGATCCCCCGAACCGCTCCCTGCCCTCCTGGCCCAAGCCGGCTTCAGGAAGAGACGCCTGAAGCTGGGAGTTGGCATCTCCGGCAAGAGGGGTGTCCTCATCCTCACAGGCTGCGGGGACTGCCGCCTTACCCAAAGAGCTCATGTCGGCAGCGTAGGAAGAGAGTCCCGGCTCCTCACCACGGCTTCTCGTCAAGCTTTTCCGAGATCTCGCCGAGCCTTCGAAGTCTCGAAATGGCCTCACGCGGCGTCCCAGGCCCCGCCCTTTCTTTAAGGGTCCTCATCTCTATTGGCTAGGGCTTTGAGGAGTGGCAGACCAATGAGAACGGCGAGATGAGGCCCTTGGGCGGTTGCGTGCTGTGCGAAGTCTCGCGAGACTTGACCGGAGGCAGTTGAGCCGCTGCGGCGGCAGTGGCAGTTGCCTTCGCCCAGGCGTAGACGGCAGTGCAGTGAACGACGGCGGCGCGGCGGCAGCAGCGGGCGCGGCAGCGGTGGCGGAGAGTCTCCCTCGGACAGACAGACAGCGCCTGCAGGGCTAGAACCATGAGCTCTCCTGACGAGGTGTCTTTTCGGGGGACCAATTGGGGGTCGGAAAGTGGGGAGCACTCAGAGAGGCGCCGGTTTGCCCATGGATTCCCGCGGGGACATGGCCCCAGCCCCGAGGAGAAGGTGTTAAAGAGAAGAGATGAGAAGGTGGCCCTCCTCGGCTCCAGGCCTCCCCATTACGACTCGTGGTTAGACAGGGAGGATATGGACGGAAGGTCAGTCATTTGGGGTTGCGAGGGGCGGCCCTGCACCCCGGTGGATGACAGAGGAGACAATCTGGACTTTGTACAGCAGCTGGCCATCGAGGGTACAAGCTTCGGGCAGCATATAGCCAACTGGGAGGCTTGGGGGGTCTACAGACACATGTCCCCCCAAAGCTGTGCTGCTGAGCCCTTTAGCATTTGGGGAGACTCAAATGCAAACACCCTCAGGAGAAGTGCGCGGCCTCAGACCTCAACGGAAGGGAAGCAGTACACAGCTACCCAACTGCACCCCAGAGGTCCGGGGCGAGGCAGGGCCGGGATGACCCCAAGAAGAAGTGCCACGAGTAGGGTAGTAACCAGTGATGAGCCTCAGTATCCCTCCTCCGACCCTGACTCTTCTGATGAGTTCAGTGAGACACAGATGATGAGGGTAACCATTTGTCTCAAAGAAGGAAGCCAGCCCAAGTCCGCTGGCCTCACTGAGCAGGAAGATCCAGCTAGACACACGAATGTCCATGGCAGGGAAAGTGTTGTCCATGTGCCTCCCTCTATGATGTCCTCTACACCAAGAGAACTCAGTTCCACCATCGAAAAGCAGGCTTCGGGAGAGCTGGAAAGCACTTCAGCTAAGAAAAAACAAACTATGATTTGGAGCAAAGAAGGGGGCAGGCCCAGCCACCAAGGAGCAACTGCAGCAGTGGCTGCCACTGCCTCTGCCTCTGCCTCTGCCTCTGCCTCTGCCTCTGCCTCTGCCTCTGCCTCTGCCTCTGCCTCTGCCTCTGCCTCTGCCACTGCCCCTGTTGCTGTTGCTTCTGCTGGTTTACACAAGACCAGTCTGAGAAAGAAGCCAGCCCAGGAGAAGCCATTTCAGTGGGATACCTCAATAGGACCCGTGGCGAGAACCTTCCCACCATGGGGTCAGAGACTCAAGTCAGCTCCTGTACAACCGGCCACTTTCCCCCCAATCTCAGGGGTTGCTCTGCTAGGGAAGGCAAGTAAATGCTCACTGTCTTCAGGGCCCAAAGAATGCAAGTACGTCTGCATTGGGAAGAAATTCATGAAGAAGAAGACAAGGGAGCCACAGGCAGGGCACAAAGAAGATAACTCCCCGAGAGACCCTGGCCTGCAGGCCCAAGTAAGTAGATCATCTCCTGTATCCTGTCTCCATGCCCTTTCCCTCCTCGGCACATACATTTGTGCTGCTCCTCCTGCCGCTGCCGCTGCCGCTGCCCATGCTGCTGCCGCTGTCCATGCCCCTGCCCCTGCCCCTGCCTTGGCTTGGGAAGCTGTCAGTGGACACTCATCCTGATTAGGATGTCTAGTGTGGAGTCATGGTAGTAAGTAAGGGTGGATATCAAGGGAGCCTCAGTTAGGGGTTGGTTCCTGTTCCCTTCCCTGTGCATTTCCTCTGTCTAACCAGGTCCCGGGTGGGAAATGTGTCTGGCTGTCAGTTTGGGTGGTTGCTGTCCAGAGAGCCCTACAGTGTGGGCTGCACAACTTGAGCATGTAGCCAGTCCTGAGGGCCTCCTGACTCCTCCCTGGCTCCCCCCGCCCCAAGGAAGCCAGGCCAGGACCTGAGGCTTTTCAGTGTCTGCGGCTCCTTCCTGACTGAGCTCTGCCTCCTGAGCTGAGCTGACTGAGGACAGAAAGTGCAGAAGGGATGAGCCTTCCAAGCCTCCGTTTTGATACCCCACTTTCCCTCAGCCCCTCAACAACATATACTCAGTGATAAGTATTTTGTGTTTGTGAGGTTCCACTACACAGGGCAGAGCAGCCTTCCGTGTGCATGTATCGTGGAGAAATGAGCAGTGGAGACTTCAACACCAGAGCCCCTCAAGTTCCAGCAAACCCGCAGTTCATGTCCTTGGGCCAGAGATGTGCCAGACCCAGAGCACCACCTGCACCTGCTGGTGAGACTTTGGGGCTTGGAGAGCAGTGGGGGAGGCTGGGGAGAGGGAAGCAACCTGGGGCTCTGTTCTTTTGAGGATTGCAGGGTTTTTTTCCTGGCCTTCCCTGATGAGGTAGGCAGGGAGTCCACAGGAGACTGGGTGTGTTCAAGGTTGGCCTGAGGTCACATTGTGAAGTGAGTGGGATTGTGGGATGCATGACTTTAAAGGGTAGGGCAACATCAACTCCATAATGTGTCTTTTAGCTCACTAGAATTTTTGCTCGGGGAGCCCTCCAGCATGCTGACCTCCTCTCAGATTCTGGATTAGGTTGTACCAAGCAAGGAGCAACAGGAAACAAGGCTCAATGCCTCCTGATCTGATGACCCAACAAATATCAGTTGCTACCAGCAGAGGGATATGTGGCCTCAATTTAGATTTCACCAGTCCCATCACATCTACACCCCAAGTCTAGATGCTCCATAATTTTTTTTTTTAGGTGAACAGAATCAACTTATGCGTCCCACATTCCCTAATGAAGAAAGTCAGCAAGTAATTCAAGGAACACCAGGTTGTGCACAGGTAAAAAGTGTCAGCTCTCAGAACTATCAAAGTTAACCCGACAATTAACCTCCTGTGCCAACTCCTGCCCTAAACTGCACAGAGAGAGAGAGAGAGAGAGAGAGAGAGAGCACCTCCTTGCTCTTCAAGGATTTTGCCAGTCTTATCCCAGGACTGTGGATAGTGGGAGGTGTAAGGATTAAGGGTAAGTGTGGATGGAGCAGAGAGGAAGCCGGGACATTGAATACTAATCTCTCTTTTTCTTCCATGCCTGCTGGGATAGTGTGAGATGTTACAGAAGGAAATAGATGAACTCAAGGAACAACTCGGTATGGCCTACCCCTGGCAGGAAAGATATTGGGACAGGGGCAGAGGGGGAGCTTACTGCTGGGGTACAGGTGGTTTAAGGTGGGTGGTGGAGCAGGCCCTCATGGGGAAGATGACATGAATGAGTCCAGGCTGGGAGCCCTGTGTGCTTTGACTTCTGGGACTTGCACCAAGAGGCTCTGTGCTCTCCCACGTGCTGTACAGATGAGTCCCCCCACCCCCAAGGCTCTTCTCTCTGGAGATTCAGAAGTTTCTCCTTTGTTTTCCCTTGAAGTCCTAGCACCTGGGGCTTGTCAGGTGTCTGCTGTCACATGTTTGTTTGTTTGTTTCTTTCACAAGTAGGGCTGGCAGTGCTGTGACCCAGCGTTTGAGGACTGCCTATCCATGCTGTTTTCCTGTAGTAAACGTTTGCACATAGCGCTCGGTGATGGGTGGGGGAGTGTGTCCCAAGTCTGTCTGCTTGGATGGGGGCTGGAGGGCAGTGAGATGGCTGTTCCCATGGAGCAGAGCATGGGTCTCAAGCGGGTGGGTTCTTATGTGTCTGTGTCTGGAATACCCATTTGTACTTTTGTGTTTCAGCGATCATGCAAGTCTTCAAAGAAAAGTTCCAGGATCGTTGAAGTGAGTGTTCTGTCCACAGCCCTAGCCACACTCCTGACTGCTCAGGAAGCAAGGGCTGACCTGATTCTGTTTTTGCTTGGCAGGTTGGACCCAGACTCTCACCCCACAGAAGAGGCCAAACTACTCCCTGTGGATCCTGCTTCCTTCCAGTTCTTCTCCAACAGTGGTTTCCCTTTCCTGATGTTATGGCCTGCTCATGGGGTTCCTTGTGTGATGTTAACCCTCTACCATAAAGCAATTTCATTGTTACTTCCCTGCTGTAATTTTGCAACTGTTTTTTATCATTGTGTACTATCTGATGTATGAGCCTGTGGGAGTCGCTACCCACAGATTGACAGCCTCTGCTCTACAGCCAGAGCTGAGCTGTGCCCCTAGTTTTGCCCCAGACCTGCCCCTGGTGGGAGCTGTTTCACATTGAGTACTTTTTTCCTATGTTCAGCCCTTTTTCTTTTGGTGGGTGATGAGGTACAGCAACGGAGTGGAAATTGTTCCTTTCCTGCCCCTCTAGGAACACTAGTCCTCACCTGCAATGCAGTCTATCTCCCCCAAATACGGTTCTCATGGTTGAACTTCTCCAAAAGGAAATAAAGTGGGTTTTTTGTGGCAAAGAACAAAAAGAAGTAGTAGTCACTTAATGGGATGTGGGGTAGCTTCTGAGCAGGCGCCATGCACCCAAGCTTAGCCAGCTGTTCCAGGCCTGGATTATTAGGTGCCAGGCCTGATGACAGCCACCTTTTTCCAACTTTGCCAAAGACCCTGCCCTTGCCCTGACTCCTGCCTTCTCTGGGACAGTCTCATACAGCCCGTTTTTGTCTCCTGTTCCCTGCATGCAGCAGTCCTTTCTCCTTTCCAACTCTTCCCCTATCCCAGTCTCCGATCTTCCGGATCAGTCTCTCTCTGGGAGGAAATGCACTCAGGGAGTTCTGGACTAGAATTTACACTTCATCTTTAGGCTCCTGCATAGTCCTCCCCTTTGAAATGTCTTTCCAAGTCCCCTGGCCTGCCTTGGACCGTGGCACTAGAGGTGTAGAGAAGGCACCAAGATCGCACCTACACGGGTGGTAGAGAACGTGAAGCCACACACACTGTGTACACAGGGTGTAGGGAGCAGAGAAGAGTGCCTCCTTGTCTCCAGCTTGGTGTTGATGCAGTGAGTCTTTAGTGGTTCTGTGAGCCAACACCGGGAACCTTCCCACGGCAGAAGAAGTGAGGGTCTAGGGCTGAATGTCCCCATCTTCCAGGTCCTGGCCTGACAAGTGTTCTGGTCTCCATCTTCAAAAGTTCTGGTTTTAAGAAGTTTGGGGAGTGTGTGTGTGTGTGTGTGTGTGTGTGTGTGTGTGTGTGTGTGTATGTATGTAAGAGAGATACAGAGAGGAGAGGGCTGGGGGAGAGTTAAGAGGGAGGGAGAGGGGAGCAGAACTCATCTCCTCTGGAAGAGCATCACACTGTTAGCACATGAGACATCTCCACCCTGCATCCAGAGTTTATTTTTTAAAAGATTTCTTCATTTTATGTATGTGAGTACCAATTGCTGCCTTCAGACACACCAGAAGAGGGCATCAGATCCCGTTACAGATGGTTGTGAGCCCCCATGTGGTTGCTGGGGATTGAACTCCTTCCTCTGGAAGAGCAGTCAGTGCTCTTATCATCTGAGCCATCTGTCTAGCCAGAGGGTTTTTTGTTTGTTTGTTTGTTTTTTGTTTTTTGTTTTTTTGTTTTTCGAGACAGGGTTTCTCTGTATAGCCCTGGCTGTCCTGGAACTCACTTTGTAGACCAGGATGGCCTCGAACTCAGAAATCTGCCTGCCTCTGCCTCCTGAGTGATGGGATTAAAGGCCTGCACCACCACGCTTGGCGTCCAGCCAGAGTTTTTAAGTGGGTTTCAAAGTGTGACCTCAGCTTTTCAGGCTTGAACCATCATGCTACCCCGTGCATCTGTTTTTTTGTTGTTGGTTTTTTTTTTCCCTTTCTGCTTCTAGGAACTTTGTTTTCCTTCTACCTTTTCCGGTTTGTTCAGGTGTCTCCTGAGCAGAGGAGTTCAGGACCACTCTGGTGGCTCCAAACCCTCGGTGGCCTGCGCTGTGGGAGCTGCTGACCAGTCCTCAGTGGCTGGCTGCACCCTCCAGGCTTTCGTGGGGAACTGCTAGGTGGGCACAGAGGGAACCTGCACAGCCTCAGACCAGTCTGCCACCTCCGGCTGGGCAGCAGTGACCCCAGGTGCTGGTGCGGTCCGTTCTCCTTGGAATTCCTCCTTGGTCACAGCCTTCCCAGCAGCAGCCTGCTCTTCCTTCCCAATCTCCTCTGGGTCTCTGTGGAAGTAAAGATCAGACATAACCTCCCATGGGTACTCAGGGGAGATAGTACCTAGCATGCAGAGTTCCTCCCCGGGCCAGCATCCACCACATCAGACCCACTGAGCTCGCTCGTTTGTTGCATCGAACTGCAATGTCCACATAGAGCAAGGGAGAATCTGTTACACAGAGCAATGGTGGGCAGGTTGACATAAGAGGCCACTTTGAGTGGCTTGTCGTCAGCCCTGGGATCAGTCATCCCTAGAGGCCGTGGCTCCCTGAAGGCTGCTTGGATCTGGTTAGTGAAGGTCCCAGGTGTGAAGCGGCCAGCGATTGTAGTGGCTCCTGTGGCAGCAGCAAACTTGAGCACAGCTTGCTGGCCAGTGGTCCTGGAGGAGATGACGCTGACATCAGCAGGTTTCTCAATGGCAACAGGAGCTTGAGTTGCCAGCAACAGCCTCTCCCAGGTCCCCTTCAGATTTATGATGTAGATACTGTCCCTTTTCCTTTTTAGATGTACTGCTCCTTCTGAGAGTCAAGGTTGGTGCTACCTAAGTGGGTTCCTGCCACAAGGAATTTAAGGACATCCTCCTTCATCTGCAGGACATCAAGGGCTCCAGGCATTGTGTAAGTTTCCCTTTAAGTTATGATGGAAACCAAGAACCATGTCGTATGGACCCGTCCCTGGGTCGTGTGGAAAGCTGCATCTGGTTTTGAAGGTGATGTGTCCATACATGTGTGGAAGGTCTTCCACAGGTCCCTCCTCACCTTTCCCACATGTCACAAATGTTTCCAAATGTGCTACTCGTATATCCCAGGTCCATCTTCCTTACCTGCTCCAGGGCTGCACATCCTGGCAGACTGGATGGCTTCCAGCCTTTAGCCAGGAACATGTGCCAGGCAGGAAATGAGATTGAGAGATCAGCATGTGTAGGTTCTGTCAGCCCCCAATCCTGAGAGGTGGGGCTTTTCACCTTTCGTGTAGGGGGCTGGTGATGCCAAATCATTTGGAGCCATGGAGTCTGTCCCTTGCCCTGGCTGTGTTTGCTGTGAATCTCTGATTACACTTGGTGTGGAAAGCTCTGACTCAGTGAGTGGCAGCATGAGGTGTGACCTCAGCCTGTGACAGATGCAATGTACAGTGGGGCTAGGTTGTTTTAACCTTTCATTAAGGATGGATTTTTGAATCTTATACCACAGGAAGACTCGGAGTGTTTGGAAGTGCAAGTCACTAAAGTCACCGCTCATAGCTCTTAAAAAATAGTTGTCCAAGTAGGCTCTGGATCCTTCCCTAGGGTACACTCTCAGAAAATCTGCCCTGAAGTCCTAAAGATGGCTTAGTAGTTAAATGGAGTGGTTGCTATTCCAGAGGACCTGGCTTTGAGTCCCAGAACCCCCATCCAGCTCACATCTGTTTACTACTCCAGTTCCAGGGGATCCGAGACCCTTTTCTGGACTCCTCCAACACTGGGCACACAACACACATGGTCTATGGACACACATGCAAACAAACTACTCAGACACAATGAAAATAAAAGTGTTTCAAGATTCTTCTTGGTGAGAGAGTGATATGCAAGCTTCATTTCTCAGATTAGCTGGCTGGTGCCTATCTTTGAAGCAGTAGCTCTCCCAGGAGCTGGCCAGTAGGGATCTCTGCAGTGAGAGTGCACACTGCAAGTTGAGAGTCGGTATGGCCTGGCTGTACTCTGCCCCACAGCCTCAGGGTGTTCCCTTTGGGCCCCATAGGTTGCACTTTAGGGAGATAGCACATAATACATATAGTAGGACCATCATGTACCTCAGAGCCTGAATGGACAGTGGGGACTCAACCCTCATCTACTTGGAACCCCTCCCTGAGAGGATGGATGTTCTTGGTTCCTACAGATGTGGCTGTCATTCTGAGCTACACTGGCTATGTCTGCCAGGCCTAAGAGCTGAGTGAAGTCTGACAGACTCTGCATCTGGGTTTTTGGAAGCTTGCACAAGTCAGTCAGGCCTGGCTGTGGTGCATATTCCTGCACCAGGCACTGTTCTTGCATGCTCAGGGCTGTTGTCACCAGTGTAGCTACATGCAATGCACAAAACCTTCTTCCTCTTCATCCAGACCTACTGTGTGTTGCTGATCCCGCTGCCTCTAGGGGAGGAAGTGGCAGGTTCCCAGGCTCAGTTCTGACAAATAAAAGTGGGCCCCACTGGAAAGGAGGAGGTAGGAGGGTGCCCTTCCTTCCAACCGCCCCCCATCTGTCTCATCCTCCTCCTCAGCCAGGAGAGGGTGTGCCCTGGAGAATACCCAAGCTCTGTCCTGCCTTTTGCTACAACTCAGCTTAGTGAGGGCCTTGGAAGGTGGCTGAGCTGTGTTCCTGCCCCTGATGCACTGGCACTAGGGGGGTGCATAGCAACATTCCCCTGGGACTGGGAGCCAGGGTTTCTCTGAGCTTTACAAACATGACTTGAACCTTACTGAAAGATATAGTGTCCTCTGAGAGACTAATCCAGCTGTCCTTAGCCTTCCTAAGTCTATGACCCTTTAATACAGCTCCTCATGTTGTGGTGACATCCAACCATAAAATTATTTCCTTTGCTATTTCATAACTGTGATTTTGCTACTGTTATGAGTCATAATGTAAATATTTGTTTCATAAGCGACCCCTATGAGAAGTCAAGAATGTTGCAACTGGCAGGTTAAATGCCACTGGTCTAATAGAAGACATTGACACCTGCCGAGAAATTGGTGTCCACAGCATTGGATTGCTAAGAGTGGAGTGTGACAAAATTAACGAAGAGCATAAGTAGACATTTGTGAATAGATGGGATCTGGGTGGGAGGAGAAGGAGAGGGAGGCAAACTATAGCCAGGATACATCACATGAGGAAACTAACGCTATTTTCAATAAGAGGAAAATAATGTGTAACCATTAAAAATGAACTCCCACGTTCCTCTGCCTCTAGCTTCTGGAAATCACCATCCTCTCTTCTATTCCTCTGAGTTTGACTCTTTGGGATTCTTCATCCAAGTAAAAGCATGCAACATTTTACTGTTTAAAATTTTATGTGGGCATGCATTTGTCACATTGTGTAGCTATGCATGCCTACGTGTAGATGGGAGTCACGAGGGGATTGTATCCCTTGGAGCTGGAGATACAGGCATCTTCAGGATGCCTGGCTTGTGGCATACTTATTGGGATCCAAATTCCAGTCCTTATGACTGCACAGCAAGTTCCCTTCATCACAGAACAATTTCTCCAGCCTTAGTATTTGATGTTTTGAGAGACTAAATCCCTATCGTCATGTCCTCAAGTCCCTCCATGTTTATGGGATGCGTAAGAAATTCCTTCTTAAGTACAAATACAATTTCATCTTAAGACAAAGAATAGATCACATTTTGTTTCCTTCCTCACCTGTGGATGCTTCGCATGCTGTCCTCTCTCTGCTCTCTCAGAGAATGCTATTGGAAACATGCTATATGAACAACTAATAACATTTGGAAACTCTGTTTTTTATAACATTTACCTTTATCTTCATTTTAATATTTGTGTTATATCTTTCTGTGTGCATGTTATATGTGTTCAGGTTCCTTTGTAGACCAGAAGAGGGTTTCAAATCCCCTGGAATTGTTACAGGTGTTTGTGGGCTGCTGTGTGGGTGCTGGGAACCAAACTCAGGTCCTCTGGAAGATCAGTAAGTGCACTTACCTCTGAGTCATTTCTTTAGCCCAGAAACTTTGCTTTTTAAAAATAAATACTTAAAAGCAGAATTTTTACACCAATATGGGAACCTCATACATTTACAAATATTTTCAGTTTTATTTATTTTTATTTTGTGTGTATGGATGTTTTGCCAGCATGTTTGTTGACCCCATGAATGCCTGGTGCCTTCAGAAGTCAGAAGGTGTTTTTGGATTGTCTGGAACCAGAGTGACAGACAGTTCTGAGCAGCCATGTGAGTGCTGGGAATCAAACTTAGATCCTCTGTAAGAGCAACACATGCTCTTAACCACTGAGGTAACTCTCTGGTCTCACACACCAATAGTTTTGGACAAAGAAATCATTTTATTTTTTCCTTTTTTTTCCGACAGGGCTTCACTCTGTTATCCAGACTAGCCTGAATCTCACTCTGTAGCCCAGCCTTGCCTCAAACTTCAAACATATGGTAATCCTCTTGATTCAGCTTTCTGAGGACTTAGATTAGAGCCACCACAGCAACCATATTCTACCTTTGTTTTTTAAGACAAGGACTCATAGTGTAGCCTGTCTGGTTGGCCTGGAACTCAGGAGACCTGGCTGCTTGAGTCTCTCCTGAATCCTGAACTGAAAGGCATATACTACCTGTACTGGCTGGTTTTGTGTCAACTTGACACAGCTGGACTTATCATAGAGAAAGCTTCAGTTGAGGAAATGCCTCCATGAGATCCAACTGTAAGGCATTTTCTCAATTAGTGATCAAGGGGGAAAGGCCCCTTGTGAGTGGGAGCATCTCTGGGCTGGTAATCTTGGGTTCTATAAGAGAGCAGGCTGAGCAAGCCAGTAAAGAACATCCCTCCATGGCTTCTGCATCAGCTCCTGCTTCCTGACCCGCTTGAGTTCCAGTCCTGACTTCCTTGGTGATAAACAGCAGCAGTGTGGAAGTGTAAGCCAAATAAACCTTTTCCTCCCCAACTTGCTTCTTGGTCATGATGTTTGTGCAGGAATAGAAACCCTGACTAAGACACTACCATACCTAGCATATTTTCTATTTAGAATTGTTTTAAAAGAATTATTTTTTAATTTTATGCATATGAGTACACTATAGCTGTACAGATGGTTGTGAGCCTTCATGTGGTTGTTGGGAATTGAATGTTGGGACCTCTGCTTGCTCCAGTCGGCCTCACTTGCTCAGTCCCTGATAGCTCAGGCCCAAAGATTTATTTATTATTATGCATAAGCACACTGTAGCTGACTTCAGATGTACCAGAAGAGGGTGTCAGATTTCATTTGGGGTGGTTGTGAGCCGCCATGTGGTTGTGGGATTTGAACTCAGGACCTTCGGAAGAGCAGTCAGTGGTCTTACCCACTGAGCCATCTCGCCAGCCCCTTGAATATTTATTTTTAATTTAAAATTATTTTATGTGTTTGGGTGTTTTGCCTGCATGCATGTCTGTGTATCATGTATTGCACATGGTGCCCTGCAGGGACCAAAGAGATCAATAGATTCCCTGCAATTTTAATTATAGAGAGTTGTGAGTCACCATGTGAGTGCCAGGTACTGAACATCAGTGTACTGGAAGAGCAGCCAGTCCTCTTAACCATAGGACTATCCTATTTTTCCTATTTTTTTATTGTGTATGTATATGAACTTGTGTGAGTTTTTGTGCACATATGCATGCAGGACTCCTCAGAGACCATCAGAGGGCATCAGACCCCTTCAAAATGCATGTGGGTACTCGGGCCTAAACCCCTAGCTCCAAAAGAGCAGTAAGTGCGCTTAACTGCTGAAGAGTCTCTCCAGCCTCTACATTTTACTTTTTAAATGCAAATATTGTGCATATTATGTATAATATCATGTTCTGAAATATGTACACCCTGTGGTATTGCTAAATCGAGTTAATTGACATACATATTAGAATAAGACATCTTTTTTTAAAAAAAGTATTTATTTATTTACTTATTCACTTTACATCCTGATCACTGCCCCCTTCCTGGTCACCCCTTACCCCCTCCTTCTTCCCTCTCCCCTCCCTTTCTCCTCTGAGCAGGTGGGGCCCACCTGGGCATCCCCTCACCCTGGCACTTCAATGGTGGGAAATCTTAGTAATTTTTTTTATTAAAAATTTAAACTGATACACAAAACAAAGGTTATACATAGTAATACGATACCATGAGATTTTCAATACATATATACATTTTGTAATATGTGAATCCGATTAGAAATACTGATTTATTCAAAGAATTTTTTCATAATGAAAATATTCAAAATCCTTTCCTTTAGCTTTTTAAACTCCACATGACAATTTTTTTTTATTGTAAATGTTTTCAAAATTATTCCTTCAGTATCTCCCTACAGAGTCAAAAAAAATCTGTTATTTAATACACTGGAAGTTGAAAAGTTGATCACTGCCTAGAGAAGGGAAAACTGTCCTGAAAACACACTTCCTCAGGAGGCCAGTTCATCACAGACCCCCAGTAACATGGGCATGAACATGACAGATGTACTGTCCTCCATCTGAACTTTTATTCACTCCCATTTGATAATCTTCTTCAGGCCCAGATCAATACACATTTCTCAGCAGTAATCATTAGCTGTCCAAGAAGACTTTCATCAGCATCTTCTGCAATGTCAGGAGTCTAGAGTCTGTGTTTCTTGGCTATCACCAGAAAAAAAAAGGGCTTGCACTTGAAGGGAAAGCCCATAGAAAGCATGACACTTCTCACCCTCAAAAACCGATTTTGCTTGCAAATTCCTTGCAGATGACCTTCCCAAACATTGTGTTGTCACCCAGGCCAGGCAACCTGACACTTGCTATTATTGTCAGTTATCTCAGACTTCATTCTTTGTAGGAACCAGGAATAAAGTCCTCTTTCAGCTGTTGAGATATACCACAAAAAAGTTGCCAGTAGTCACCTTACTGTGCAGGAATACAGCAGAACTTACTACTTCTAAGCATAGCTTACTACACATTTGTGCTTTCCAGTGATTTTATTTTCTTGTGACAGATACCTTAAATCCTTTACAGGAGGGAAGACTGGTTTTGCTTTATGATTTTCAAAGTTCTTTGCACTAGTGGCTAGCTCTATTGTTTCTGTGCTGTGGTGAGAGGGAGCTGAAGAGCAGAGCTGCTTGCCCTATAGCAGTCATGACACTTGTGTTTGGGGGGGGGCAGGAAAAAGGATGACAACGTATAGTCCCTGTCTTAGTTAGGGTTTTACTGCTGTGAACACACCATGACCAAGGCAAGTCTTATAAAGGACAACATTTAATTGTCGCTGGCTTACAGATTCAGAGGTTCAGTCCATTATCATCAAGGTGGGAGCATGGCAGTATCCAGGCAGGCACAGCACATGCAGAGCTGAGAGTTCTACATCTTCATCCAAAGGCTGCTAGTGGAAGACTGACTTACGGGCAACTAGGGTGAGGGTCTTAAGACTACACCCACAGTGACACACCTACTCCAACCAGGTCACACCTATTCCAACAAGGCCACACCTCCAAATGGTGCCACTCCCTGGCCCAAGAATATATAATCACAGTCCCCCAGAATAGGACCCCAGCAACCTACCTCTAAATATGGCTGGCTTCCAAATGATTCTCCCACTTCGAATAAAGCCATCAAATTATTAATCCATTAATTATTAATCCATATTAACTCATATATATTCATATATAATCATTTTGCCAATTCTGTTACTCTAGAGAACTCTGCCTAACATAGGCATGTCATATCTAAACCATAACACTATTATTTTTAAATTATATATATATATATATATATATATATATATATATATATATATATATATATATATATATATATATATATATATATATATATATATATATATATATATATATATATATATATATATATATATATATATTGACATAGGCTTCCCTGAGCCTTGGGAGGAGGAATGTGAGGAGGAGTGTGAGGTGAAGAATTGGGGTATGAATATGTTCAAAATATATGATACGAAAATTTGAAAGGATTAAAAATATTGCTTAAAGAATTCAGGTAACTGTAGTTGTATTGCCTTGTATCTGGTCCTACTCCATTAATCTCAGTGTCGTCTTTTGTGCTGGTCTGTATGACTTCTCCAATAGTATTCCTTTTTTCAGGATTGCTTTTGCTAGTCAGGTCTCTTTTCTTCCATATGGACTTTAAGCGTTGTTTTGTTTTGTTTTCTGAGAAGAACGTCACTAAAATTTGCAGACTGCTTTTGTTAACATAGTCACTGTTACAATACTGATTCTCCCAATCCATTAGCATAGGAGGTCATTCTATCTGATAGTATTTTCCTGAATTTCTTCTTTCAGTGTTATATAGTTTTCATTGTAGAGGCTTTTAAAATCCTTTGTTAGGTTTCTTCCAAGCCTTTTTGGTTTGGTTTGGTTTGGTTTTGAGGCTATTGTGAATGGTCTTGTACCCTAGTTTCTTTTGTAATTTGTCAGTGGTATGTATAAAAAAGCCAATGGGTTTTTTTTTCATGTTAATCTTGTATCTTGCCTCATTGTGGAAAGTGTTTATCGATTCTAGAAGTTCTCTGGTGGAGTCTTTAGGGTCTCCTATGTATAGAATCATAGCATCTGCACATAGAGCTACTTTCACTTCTTCCTTTTGTATTTGTCTTACTGCTCTAGCTAAGATGTCTAGTACTATATTGAATGAGACTTGAGAAAGTATATTCCTTGTCCTGTTCTTGGTTTTCATGGACATGTTCTGAGTTTCCCCCCTATTTAATATAATGGTGGCTGTACATTGTCAAATATAATGCTTGTAATTCTGGGATGTATTCCTTCTATTCTGAGTTTATTCAGGACTTTTGAAGCACTTATTTGAATTTTGTCAAAACCTTTGTCTCTGTGTATTAAGATGACCATATCCTTTTTGTCCTTCAGTCCACTTATATTTTAAACATTTATTGATTTGTATATATTGAAACCATCCTAGTGTCTCTGGAATAGCCACAACTTTTTTTTCCTGGTTCCAGTCAACCCTACTTCCTCCTGTCAACCCTGCTTGCTCTTGCTGGCCCCACTTGCTCCGGTTGGTCCCACTTGCTCAGTCCCTGCTGTCTCTGGTCCAAGGATTCATTTATTATTATTCATAAGTACACTATAGCTGACTTCAGACGCACCAGAGGAGGGCGTCAGATCTCATTACCGGTGGTTGTAAGCCACCATGTGGTTGCTGGGATTTGAACTCATCACCTTTGGAAGTCAGTGCAGTCGGGTGCTCTTACCCGCTGAGCCATCTCACCAGCCCCAATAGCCACAACTTTATCACAGTGAATCATCTTTTAATGTGTTCTTGAATCCCCCCCCCACTTTTTTGTTTGGTTTTTCGAGACACGGTTTCTCTGTATAGCCCTGGCTGTCCTGGAACTCACTTTGTAGACCAGACTGGCCTTGAACTCAGAAATCCGCCTGCCTCTGCCTCCCGAGTGCTGGGATTAAAGGCATGCGCCACCACGCCCGGCTTGAATTCCATTTGTAAGTATTTTGTTGAGAATTTTTTATCTATTTTCTTTTTCATTTTATTTAGGGAGATTAGTCTGTAATTTCTTTTGTGCTGAATTTTTATCTGTTCTCGGTATTCTCATTCTTTCTGATAGTATTTTACTATCTGAAATGTTACTTTCAGAAAAAGAGTTTAGTAATGTCTCTTCCTTTTCTATTTTATGGAGTAGATTCAGAAGCATTTTTGTCAGTGCTTCTTTGAGGGCCTGGTAAAATTGACCAACCAATCTCTCTGAACCAGACCTTTTTTTTTAGTTGGGGGATTTTACAATCACTGATTGCTAGAGATCTGTTTAAAAATGTTTATCTAATCTTGGTTTAATTTTCGCAGGTCATATGCATCTAAAAATTGATCCATTTCTTTTAGATTTTCCAATTTAATGGAATTTATGCATTTAAGGTAAGATCTAATGATTTTTTGAATGTCATTTGGTATCTGTTATAGTGTTTCACTTTCCATTTCTAATTTTATTTATCTGAACCTTCTCTTTCTTTTTGTTAGTTTGGCCAAGGGTTTCTCAGTTTTTCTTTTTGTTTAAGTTAATTCTTTGAGAATTTAATGCAATATATTTTGATCATAGCTACCCATTCTATTCCTCTCAGGTCCACTTCTCTATCCACCCAACCTTGTGTTCTCTTTAAAACAAACAAACAAACAACAACAACAAAACCCCTCCAAAAACACTGAGTACAGTTTGTGCTCCTCATGTACTCTTGGATATATGGCCTTCCACTGGAGCATGGCTGACTTACCAGAGGCCATACCTTTAAAGAAAATCAACACTCCTTTCCCCAGAAGCTATCAATTGCCAATATCTCCTTAGCTAGGGGTAAGAATTCAAGTTCACCTTCCTTCCCCATCCCGGGTTTTGTTGGGCTTGAACTCATGTAGGTTATGTGTATGCTGTCTAAATTGATGTGAGTTCATATATGTGGCTTCCTTGTTGTATACAGAAAATACAATTTCCTTGAAGTCACCCACTGCCCAGGATCTTATAATCTTTCCACACCCTTTTCTACAATAATCTATGAGCCTTGGAAGGAGAGGTGCATGATATAAACATTCAATTTAGGACTGAGCACGCCACAATCTCTTAATCTCTCCATGTTGGTCATATGTGTATTTTTGTGGAAGGAGAGGTCACTTCCCAAAACAAGGTAAACAAAAACTTGCTAATCAACCCCAGTATAATAAAATCCCTTCTAAAATATGCCCAATATGTAAAAAGCATTTTTGGGCCAGTCAACATCAATCTAACAGCAATGACAAATACAACCCAATTATGAGAGCCCAGAGAATGAGTAAAGCAGGCCCTTTTACATTCATTTCTAGCTTGGAATCTACTGGTTGGACCTCTGCAGTTCCTCAGCAGGAACACAGCTTGGTTTTATATAGACTCTGACTCCGTCTTGCAGCAAGCCACCCAGCTCTATTCTTTGTCCTCAAACAATGAGAGACTGCATTACTACTACTAAGAGCAATTCAAAATTAAACTCATCTATAATTAAAGATATATAATTAGATGTAATAGGAGCAGTAAAGAGGTTCCCCACAAATCTACAGGGACCTCTTTCTAACAAAGTGTTTTGGTATTGTTGGATTTTAATCTCCCTTTGCCTCCCTCCTTTAAAGATTCTGTGCTATTCTATTCCTTCCCATATAGGTCTTCCACCCCCTCTTATTTGTAATGTGCTATCTTTTTTAGTTAGAGCCAGTAGATCAGGCAAAGAAATTGAGATGCTGTTGGAATATGGCACTCTCTTATCATCTGTGAAGCAACCATTATCCAGAGAACTTCTGGTTGTCTTTTCTGTCTTCAAATAATTCCCAGATTTTATCCTTTGATTTACTAACTGATTCTCACTATATGGCTCAAGCCAACAACCATTGTTTCAAGCCTTCCTGGAACATGCCTTAGAGCCCTTCATATTGTCAGTATTTACCTCCATTCAAAGCCTCCTCATTCTGTTTTTATTCAGCACATTTGAGTTCACCCAGAATAACCTGGCCCCATCACAGAAAGAAATTGTCATACTAACCACCTTGTTGTGTCCCTTTTTCAAGAGGCTACTGCTTCTCATTCCTTTTTTCATGAAGGAGCTAAAGCTTTACCAAAACAATCCCAGTAATCAAGGGTACAAACTCAACAAACTGTTCAGTCACTGACCAACTGCTGGGTGCTGGGGCCTACCATCCCAAGGAGTCAACCCCCATGCTCTTCATTCTAATGATCTTTGACAAATGGATGTGACTTGCATACGTGCCTTTGGTAATTTTAAATCTGCTCGTGTTTGTGTTGATTCCTTTTCAGGATTTATTTAAACTACTGCTCAAACACGGGATCCTGCTCCAGCTGCTCAAACACATGAGTCTGCTTGAGCTGTTTGCAGATATATACTGACTGTTTTCTCTATAATGGGAGTCCCAAAATAGATGAAAACAGACAGTGGTCCTGATTATGTATCTAAAACATTTATCATTTCCTGTCAGCATTGGGAAATTCATATCACTTACACAATTCTCTATAACTCCCAAGTATAAGCCTTAATTGAACTAATTAATTTGATTTATTACTCAAGAATCAAATACATAAACAAAAAAGGGGGTAAGGTATCAACTGTTCAGGAGCAATTTGCCAAAACAATTTATAGTTAAGACTTTTAAAAACTGTTCCTCTTAATTCCCAACACCTGAAGAAAAACATCACAAGAAGTAAGAAGTTTTTACCCCAACCTATGATTTTATATAAAATTCCTTAAGGGCCCAACCAATGGCTGGGTCCTGTTCCCTTCATTATTGGGGACAAGGCTCCACATTTATGCTTTCTCCTTCAGGCCCTCCCTGGATCCCAGCATTACCCATAAAGCTGTACAATGAGGTGGCCCCAGAAGACAACAACTGAACAACAGAGGAGGGACCCAAACCCTCTCCTGAACTTCAATCTCATCTTGAAAACTCCATTGCCTGGGACGTACTCTGCAAGAGATGATGTGAATACTACCAATAACTTCAGCTTCCAACCCTATATTGATATGGACAAGCGTCCAAAACCTGATCAATGTATCAGAAATTTCAGAACAATTTATGAAAAAAAACCCTGGAAAGATTTTTTTTGCTATGATTGCTACAATCTCTCTCAATTCCATAAGGTAACACTCTGAACTCTCTTTGCTTTCCTGTCTCTTCTTGCTTCTGCTTTACACAGATACTGGAGCCCTATAGCTAAAATCCCTTCCCAGGGGGAGAGGTAGGTAAAGTCTACTTCTTCCAAGGTCCCAACAACAAACTGAGGCTCGATTCCCCCATGTTCGCTCTGGGGAACTGTGGTGGTTTGAATGGCAATGGCTCCAAAAGGCTCATGTGTTTGAGTCCTTGGTCCTCAGTTGTTGGAACTATTTGGAAAAGACTGGGAGGAAGTATGTCCCTGGGGGCAGACTCTGAGGTTTCAAAAGACTCAAATCATTTTTAGTTTGTCATTTTCTCTCTCTGCCTGCTACATGTGCATCAAAACGTAAAGTCTCAGCTCTTTTAGCCCTCATGCCTTTGTTCCAACAATTATGGACTACACCTCTCTGTAATAGTGAGCCCCAAATAGACACTTTCTTCCCTTTCTTGGTCTTAACGTATTATGAAAGCAATAGAAGAATAACTATATCAGGAGGTAATGGGATTACTAGGCTTCCTTTCAGAACATAGGTAAGGGGTTACTTAAGGTGATGTGGGACCTCTTCACCTAAAGGCTAACTCAAAAAGAATGAGGGCTTTCCCATAGCCACAAAAACGAAGCCCTGGCCTTTGTATACTCTATCCCCTCTCCCAGGCCATGTTCGGAGTTATCAATTGGTCGGGAACAGTTGGATACTGGGTTGAGGGACAAACTGTCAACAAGCCCAGCTGGAGTGATCTTGTGCAAGGGGACACAGCTGAATGTCTCCAAATGACACTTGCTCAGCTCAGAGGAAAATCATATATGACAGGCTCAATATTTGACCAACGATCTAGTCTGAACTTGAAACTTTGCTAAACACCAATGACACAGTGGTCACTGGAGATACTATCTTTTTCCATATGGCCCCCTTATCCAGTTACAAGATTATATACAGATTCCTCTAAAAAAATTCCATGGAGTACCTTGAAAAATAAATAGGTATATTTTACTCTACAGATGTCCCTATGTATCTTCCTACCATATATCAAGTCCGTTTTGCACTTATGGGCAACCACAATGGCATATGAATCTCCTATTATCAAAATTACTCCTAAGACCAGATGATAGATGTAATCTATCTATACTTTAGTCAGGCAATTAGGTTCCCTAGCTACCCCAATCCTATAAAAATGAAGGCACTCTTCCCTAAATGCCTTCACTCAATACTAAAAGGGCACTCTTATCCTATTCCTATTTTGGATATCTGTACTCACCTAACTATGAAGAAATATTACCCGAAAAAGTGTTAGAGCCACATGGTGGTGGCACACACCTTTAATCCCAGCACTAAGGAGGCAGAGGCAGAGGCAGAGGCAGAGGCAGAGGCAGAGGCAGAGGCAGAGGCAGAGGCAGAGGCAGAGGCAGAGGCAGAGGCAGAGGCAGAGGCAGAGGCAGAGGCAGAAGCAGAGGCAGGCAAATCTCTTAGTTCAAGGACAGCATGGTCTATATCTATAGAGTGAGTTCTAGGACAGCCAGGGCTACACAGAGAAAGCCTGTCTTGAAAAACAAAAGAGCAAACAAACAAAAAAAAGTGTTAGAAAATTGGTAGTGTTAAATCATGGGAGTATGTCATGACTTAACATGTTACATTGGGAACCAGGGTTTGCTGGACCTATGCTCCATCCCCACAATACCTTTCTACCATTCTACTCAAATCCGCCCTGGTGTTTGCCTCTTCCTCTTTTTCCTAGGTTGCTAAAGAAGGGAAAGTACTAGCCCTCTAAAATGGGGCACAGCTGGCTATGGGAACAAAAGTGAGACTCATGTTATGATCTGCACTTCCCAACCTTATATTACAGCTGTAACTTCTAATTCTCACCCCACTTACCAAACTTCTCATTATACTGTGACTCTGTCCTTTAGATGACTCATACCTTCCCTAACTCAATACAATGTCACAAAATTGAAATTTTCTTATATATTAATTCTTAGGCAGCAAGTCCCTGTCTAGATTCTTGTTAATCCGGCTCACCCATGTCGTGGGGGATCTACTTTATAATAATAACGTAACTATGCCCTTGGACATATATGTACAAAAAGGCATTGGAATGATGACTGTCGCTATTATATCTGCCATAGGCCATTGTTGCAATGCTGCCACACAGCAGTGGCCCTATTCAACTGCAATAACTATAAATCCCTATCTTTAAAATACTGTTAGTGAGTTACAAAAACAAACCCATACTGATTGTCTTAATTAGGATGTTTATTGCTGTGAGGAGACACCATGACCAAGGCAACTCTTATAAAGGAAAGAATTTAATTAAGGCTAGCGTACAATTCAGAGATTTAGTCCATTATCATTATGGCAGGATCATGGCAGCATGCAGGCTGCAATGTGCTGGAGAGGTGGCTTAGAGTTCTACATCTGGATCAGCAGGCAGCAGGAAGAGTGAGTAACAGTGGGCCTGCCTTGTGCTTCTAAAACCTTAAAGCCTCCCTCCACCAGCGACATACTTCCTCCAACAAGGCCACACCTACTCCAACAAGGCCACACCTCCCAATAGTACCACTGCTTGTGAGCCTGTGGGGGCCATTTTCAATCAAACCACCATACTGAACAATAAATCGTTAAAATAGGGCTGAATGTGGTGGTCCACAGCTTCAATTATAGCATTTGGGAGGCAGAGAGACAGGTGGCTCTCTGTGAGTTTGGGGCCAGCCTGGTCTACATATTGAGTTCCAAGACAGCCAAAGTAAATAGTAACACCCTGTCTAAACAAACAAACAAACAAACAAAGAAAGAAAGAAACAACAAAACCTTTAAAAGATTAGATGCCCTTTAAATCTGCTGTCCTGTGGCTTAGAAAATATCAAGTAGTTCTTTGGCTCCACAAGCAGCTTCAATGTCACACAGGTTTTTCACTGTGTGTCACACCCTTCCTTCCATGTTAACGATACTGAGAGATAGAATAACATCTATAAAACACCTTGATATGATAAGACAGTAGGAGGAAAGGGTCCCAAGAACAGGCAAAAGAGTCAGAGACACCCCACTCCCACTGTTAGTGTTACACAAGGACACCGAGCTTTGCAACATACAGGCAGATGATCTAGCTCAGATTCATGCAGGCTCCCCTATTGTCGCTTCAGTCTCTGTGAGTTCCTATGAGTTTAGTTAATTCTGTGGGCTGTGTTCTCCAGGTGTCCTCAGCCTCTCTGACTCCTATAATCCTTCCTTTCCCCTGCCTGCCCCTCTTCTGTGCAGGTCCTGGAGCCCCACCTAATGTTTGACTGTGATGAAGCCTCTCATTAATCTATGCATATAGCAGAATATAATTAGGAATCATTTTATTGACTATTTCTTTGCCAGTCATGTTTGTTTCTATCCTAGGTCTCTGGGCCATTCAGGCAGTGTCAGGCGTGGTCTCCCTCTCCTGGTGTTGGCCTTGCCTGGTTCTGGGACCTGGCTCAAGGCACAAACACCTCCCAATTGTCTGTGTTGGTAACTTCAGAATTTGGGGCTCAAGTAGAGGTCCTGTGATCTCAGGGGGCAGACCTGGGGATAAGTATCACATCCAGGAAAACTTGTACCACACAAGAAGTCAAAAGCTGCATGCGGTTGCCATCGTTGCATGAGTGGATGTATCATCTTAGCAATCAATGAGAGCAGGAGAAAGGCAGTTGGCTGGTCAGGATGGGAGGATGTGGTGGTTCTGGTCCCTGACCCTCCCTTAAGCTGCTAGTGAGCAGTCTCTTCAGGTTGGCTCAGTGGAGCTTACAGACTCCCACCACCATCTTTAGCTCCAGAGGCGAACAGGTGAACTGGTTTCCCTCCAACCCATGTCCCCACAGTGAGTTCCTGCAGCTTTGTTGTGCTTCTCTGCCCACCAGGGTGTTCTTGGGCTCTACTCCGATAACACAATGGATCAGGGATATATCAGAGGATATGGAAACTATGCAGCAGCCCAAGGATAATGTGCAAATTTTGGGTCCTCCCCTAGTGTGATGCTAAGAGACGATGAGCCAGAAAGGATGGAGCCCAGGGAAGGGATAAGATGAGTCCAAATGATACCCTAATGTCTGCTGAAATGATCCATAAGTTAAGATGCTCCCCTCCCTTAGTCCTAAGTAAGGGCTCAGAAGTTCCTGTTGAATTCAAGGAACAGCAGGCAAAAATGGGTTCTATGACTGTTTCAGAGAAGGACAGTAGTCATGGAAGGGACAGAGACAGTGTGGAAGGGTGGAAATGTTGGATGGGCCAGGCCTCATCTCACAGAACCCAAACCCAGTGCACAGGGCTAAACTTGAGTGCAAGGCACCTGCTCAGAAGCAGAAGTGCTTAGCCCAGGTTACCCTCAGGGGTACTGTTCTTAAAGGGATAGGGAAAGGAACAGTTCCCCATCCTTTTCTGTACCCCAGCTTCCACAAAAAACAGAAAGAACAAAATACAGCGAAACTACTTTTATGTGTCACCGGGGCACATGGGGCAAAAACAGGGGCATAAAGGTGGCTCTGGCTGTAGAAGAAGGAAAAGGAATGAGCAGGGACAGCTCTGGGATCCTGGGTAGTGGTCTGTCCTCTCCTTAAGGGATTCTGGGTCCAAGCTTTCAGGCAGAATAGAGTCAGGCCAGGCCCAGGTTCCCGTGGAAAAGACTGTGGATAGCAGAACATTCACTTCAAAGATTCTGGAACCTTTTTTTGAGGGCCTGCATGACCGCTGAAACACAGGAGGCACAAATGGGTATTCCAGACACAGACACACACACACACACAGGACTCAACCACCCTTCCCACTTGTAACCACAGAGAATCCCTAACCAGCAATTTGCCTCCCAGCCCCTTTCCAAGAAGCCCTGGAATTGATGTCTCCATCCATTACTGAACTCCACGTGGAAATGTCCTCTACAGGACAACAGTGTGGGCAGGCACTTGGCAGAGCACATGGGAGAGCAGACATACACAGTTCTTGGTGCATACCCTAACTGTCAATGTACAGAGGACTCATGGACTGACTTGCTTGGCATTGACTGCCCACAGGTAAGCTAGTCTTCCCTAGGCCACAGTACCCGAATACCTAGCTCCCTCTGCCCCTGCCCTCACCCATCCCTGCCCAAGGTCAGCTTTACCTAGTTGTTTTCTCAGCCTGCATGCTTCTTTCTTAAGCAAAGGACACTAACCCAGAAGACAAAGGAGGGAGAAAAAGATTAGCATTCAATGTCCTGGCCTCCTCTCTGCTCTATTCACATTCTCCCCAGTCCTTATAGATCCCACCCCACAGTCCTGTGGCAAGACTAGCTCACAATCCTGAGCAAAAAAGAGGTACCCTCTCTCTTTGGAGTGTGGGGAGGGAGTGGGCACAGGAGTCAAGCTAGTTTGGGCACTCGGCTTATTATCTATCTAGGGCTGTCATTTCGAGGAGCTAAGGAAACTTTACCTGCTGACATCCCAGTATCCCTGGTGCTTGATGCTGCTTCTCCCCAACAGGGAGTGGGGGGACCACAGAAGGATCTTGGTCAACTGAAAGAGAACACAGGATGCAGCAACCAGGCCCGGGATCCAGGTGGGAAGGGTCTGGGGAGGTCTAAAATGAGGCAATATCACCCTCTGCTGGAAGCAACTTGTATTTCTTGCTTTCTCAGCTCCATCTAGCTCTGGGTCTGGCTTTCCTGTTGGCCAGAGTAGGAGGCTCTGTGGGCCCTAGCAATTTGGCCCTGAGTTGGCACTAGTAGGGCCATACTCACAGCCAGGACCTGAGAGGAGCCCAGCACCAGAAAAGGATTTGGGTGCTGAAAGTCAGCTTCTAAGAGTTAAGAGTGGTCCCACTGTTTAAAGCCACACCAGAATCCCACTCTTTGAGACCATGGCCTGCCTATGCCCAGTCTTCTGTGGGCTCTGCACAGAGAGGGAAGGCCAGAAACAAGGCTCCAAATCCCCAGTGACAGAACCTGAAATGTCTCTCCTCTCCCCCACTGCTCTCAAACCCCAAAGACTCACCATAGGGTGCAGATGCTCTGGGGCTGAGGCTGGTGCCTCCCTGGCTTGGGGCCACAACCTGGGAATCTGCTGGAACTTGAGGGGCTCTGGTGTTGAAGTCTCCACTGCTCATTTCTCCACGATACATGCACACAGAAGGCTGCTCTGCCCTGTGTAGTGGAACCTCACAAACACAAAATACTTATCACTGAGTATATGTTGTTGAGGGGCTGAGGGAAAGTGGGGTATCAAAACGGAGGCTTGGAAGGCTCATCCCTTCTGCACTTTCTGTCCTCAGTCAGCTCAGCTCAGGAGGCAGAGCTCAGTCAGGAAGGAGCCGCAGACACTGAAAAGCCTCAGGTCCTGGCCTGGCTTCCTTGGGGCGGGGGGAGCCAGGGAGGAGTCAGGAGGCCCTCAGGACTGGCTACATGCTCAAGTTGTGCAGCCCACACTGTAGGGCTCTCTGGACAGCAACCACCCAAACTGACAGCCAGACACATTTCCCACCCAGGACCTGGTTAGACAGAGGAAATGCACAGGGAAGGGAACAGGAACCAACCCCTAACTGAGGCTTCCTTGATATCCACCCTTACGTACTACCAGGACTCTACACTAGACATCTTAATCAAGATGAGTGTCCACTGACAGCTCCCCAAGCCAAGGCAGGGGCAGGGGCAGGGGCAGGGGCAGGGGCAGGGGCAGGGGCAGGGGCAGGGGCAGGGGCAGGGGCAGGGGCAGGGGCAGGGGCAGGGGCAGGAGGAGCAGTGCAAACATATATGCTGGGGAGGGAAAGGCCAGGGTGATACGAGGAAGAAGGTTAGTCTACTTACTTGGGCATGGCCAATTTCCTTAACATTGAAGGACTCTGGTGTTGGGGTCATCACTGTTGAATTCTTTGTGGTGTCTTTACACACAAGGCCCCTGTCTTCTCTGGCCACTGGCAGGGTTTCCCTTGTATTCTTTGCTACTGCTCTCTTTCTGGATGTACCATGTGTAGATTCAGTGGCCTCTAGAGGTGGTGTGGTGTGCTTCTTAGAACTCTCAAGTGTAGGGATGCTGTTTATTGGAGGAAAGGTGGGTACTTCCACAGGAGCTACCTTGGATCTCTGTCCCCACAGTGGGGCAGGTCTTAGCCCAATGGCTTTTGGGGTATCCTGTAGGGGTTTCTTCTCCTGGGCTGATTTCTTTTTAGGACTGGCCTTCCTCAGCACACCTGCAGCAGCTTCTGGGTAATGAGGCCTACTCTGTTCCTTGCCTCTGAACACAGGTGCTTTTCTGTTAGAACAAGAGGCCCCTAGCTTTCCCATGCCCTTGGGAGCAGACATACTCAGAGAGCCAGTCATATGATGAAAATTGCCCCCGAGTTGGACATTTCTTTTTCTGGTTTTGTCTTCAGGAGCCATAGAATTGCCAGTTATGATATGTCCTCCATTCTTGAAGCAAATGGTCACCCTCATCACTTGTATCTCATTATATTCATCTGATGATGAGTTGGGGTCAGACGCTGGGTCTTGGATATCCTCAGGGTTTGTTTTCTTATTCTTGGTGATTTTCTTTTTCTTTTTTGTCCTGCAGGTCCTGCCTCCTTTGGGCCCCCAGTGGTGGGCTGGGGCCACAGAAGCCCGCTTTCCATCTCCCAACCTCTTGCCCAGCCTGTTTCTTCTGCTGCAGTCTGCCCAAGTAGTAGGCTGTTGGGTGGCACAGCTTTTTGGGGATGTCTGGCTCCTAGCATCCTGGCTCATTTGGTCAGTTGGCTGTTGCACCTTATCCTCAACCTTGTCACTCACAGGAGGCAAGCAGTCCATAAGCTCCCCTTTGTCTCTGGCTGAGGAGACAGGCTGCTCTCTGTTATCCTCGAGGACGGGGCCCACCATCCCGGATTCTAGCGCCTGTAGCTTGGACCCTGAGTCAAACCCAGAGTTGTCCTCAGTCTCGACCTCATTCTCACTTACCCGTCTCTGTAAAGATTCCATATCAGGGTCCAGGTTGAGATCCTGCAGTGAGCAGGAGTCATCCAAACAGGTGTTAGTGGCTTCCCCATCTTCAGGGTCTAAACTTACTTCTTCAACTGCCCCCTCTTTATTGCAGCTCATATTTTCAGTGCTAGTCTACAGAGCCTGGCCTGTAAGTACAAGGGGTACCCTAGTCTCACCTAGACTAGCTGGGCCTTCAGAGATACCGTCACTATAGATACCACGCACACTAGCGCTAAACACAAACAAGGAGAACCTTCTAGTGCCTTGGTGTCCTCATGTGGCCTTTTCATTGGCCTATCCTCCACCAATCAGATCGATCCTTGTTGGGCCATCTTACAGACCCTAGCCAATAAGAATAAGGAGTCTTGGTTGTTTGGAATTCTTTTTTTTTTTTTTTTTTTTGGTTTTTCGAGACAGGGTTTCTCTGTGTAGCCTTGGCTGTCCTGGAACTCACTTTGTAGACCAGGCTGGCCTCGAACTCAGAAATTCGCCTGCCTCTGCCTCCCGAGTGCTGGGATTAAAGGCGTGCGCCACCACGCCCGGCTTCTGTTTGGAATTCTTATCCTGCCTATTCTAAGACTATGGATGGGTGTGGGAGCGTAGGAGGTGTGAAGAAATGGGTTTGGGTGGGACGTGTGGTTATGTGGCTGGAATCTTGAGGTTGTGTCTGCCTTTTCTATCATTTTCTTGCCTCCTCCAGCCAGACACCTACCATGGAAGGAGACCTGAACCCTCCGAGACTCTTCCCCATGTAAAAGTGTACAGTGGAGAAAATAACCACAGATAGGCCAAGGACTTGTGAAGATTCAGTGTCATGACACCTGGGAAACATTCAACATAGAAAGGATTTGGGAACCTCAGTTCCATAGGCAGACTTCCTGCTCAATAGGACATTGGGCAGAGAAGCCCATGGCCACTGATTAGTGATCCAAAGAATGTGCAGAGGCATAGAAGATTGTGAGCCACAGGCTACAGAGACGGCAACTATGATTGTAAGCAGCCATGTACCCGTCACACTGTGTTGGGAGGTTGCAATTTTCCCACTGCTTCCAGACCCCATCCCATCCTCACCCAGAGTTAAGACAGTGATGAGAGAAGCTCCTCGGTATAGACCCAAAACATTTAGTGTCTCCGATGGTGAAGCTTCAAGCTGAAGTCAGTGTTCACATACCAGGTTTGCAAACACAAAACAGCTTTAAAGGGTGGGTGAGACTCAAGCTTGTAGTCTGCCCTCTTCTGAGGTGGGAGGCGAAGCTAGAAGAGGGCAGTGCTTTGGGTGGGTAAGTTAGCAGGACCAGAGGAACACAAATCACATGACATTCACTAGATGCCTTACAATTTTCTAAGCTCTCAGATAAAACTTACATCCATTTCAAGACATCTCCTAGGTTTGGATAACTTTTTTTATTTAGTAGTTTTGCATAGATGTTCATAAGGGAAATTGGCCCGAAGTTCTCTTTCTTTGCTGGTTTCTTTGTGAGGTTTTGGTATCAGCGTGCCTATGGCTTCATAGAACAAATTGGGTAGAGTACCTTCTATTTTGTGGGATAGTTTGAAGAGCATTGGTATTAGGTCTACTTTGAAGGTCTGAAAGAATTCTGCACTAAACCTGGGCTTTTTTTTTTCTCTTTTCGTTGGGAGACTTTTAATGACGGCTTCTATTTCTTTAGGGGTTATGGCACTCTTTAGATTGTTTATCTGATCCTGATTTAACTCCAGTTGTGTTGAGTATAGCCTTTTGTAGTAGGGTCTGATGATTTTTAAATTTCCTCATTTTCTGTTGTTATATCTCCTCTCTCATTTCTGATTTGGATACTGTCTCTGTGCCCTCTGGTTAGTCTGGCTAAGGGTTTTTCTAAATTGTTGATTTTCTCAACGAACCAGCTCCTGGTTTTGTTGATTTTTGTTTCTACTTGGTTGATTTCAGCCCTGAGTTTGATTATTTCCTGCCATCTACTTCTCTTGAGTGTATTTGCTTCTTTTTGTTCTAGAGCTTTCAGGTGTGCTGCTAAGCTGCTAGTGTATGCTCTCTCCAGTTTCTTTTTGGAGGCACTCAGAGCTATGAGTTTTCCTCTTAGCACTGCTTTCATTGTGTCAAGTTTGGGTATGTTGTACATTCATTTTCATTAAATTCTAAAGAGTCGTTAATTTCTTTCTTTCTTTCTTTCTTTCTTTCTTTCTTTCTTTCTTTCTTCCTTCCTTCCTTTCTTTTTATCTTTTTCCTTCCTTCCTTCCTCCTTCCTTCCTTCCTCCCTTCCTTCCTCCCTTCCTTCCTCCCTCCCTTCCTGTCTGTCTGTCTGTCTGTCTGTCTGTCTTCCTTGACCAAGTTATCATTGAGTAGAGTGTTGTTCAGCTTCCATGTGTATGTGGGCTTTCTGTTGTTTTTGTTGCTATTGAATTCATAGTGATCTGATATTAATTCATAGTGATCTGATAGGATGCATGGGATAATTTCAATCTTCTTGTATCTGTTGAGGTCTGTTTTGTGACTGATTATATGGTCAATTTTGGAGAAAGTTCCATGAGGTGCTGAGAAGAAGGCATATTCTTTTGTTTAAGGATGAAATGTTCTATAGATATGTATTAAATCCATTTGGTACATAACTTTTGTTAGTTTCATTGTGTCTCTATTTAGTTGGTGTTTCCATTATCTGTCCATTGGTTCATTGGTTTTGAAGTCTTTCACTATTATTGTGTAAGGAGCGATGTGTGCTTTTATGAATGTAGATGCCCTTGCATTTGGAGCATAGATGTTCAGAATTGAGAGTTCATCTTGGTAGAGTTTTTCTTTGTTGAGTATGAAGTGTTCTTTCTTATCTTTTTTGATGACTTTTGATTGAAAATCGATTTTATCTGATATTAGAATGGCTACTCCAGCTTGTTTCTTGGGATCATTTACTTGGAAAATTGTTTTCTAGACCTTTACTCTGAGGTAGTGTTTGTCTTTGACACTGAAGTGTGTTTCCTGTATACAGCAAAATTCTGGGTCCTGTTTATGTATCCAGTCTATGTCTTTTGATTGGTCAATTGAGTCCATTGATGTTAAGAGATATTAAGAAATAGTGATAGCTGCTTCCTGTTATTTTTGTTGTTAGAGGTGGTATTATGTTTATGTGGGTTTGTTGAAAGATTACTTTCTTGCTTCTTCTAGGGTATACTTTCACTCCCTGTGTTAGATGGTGTTTTCCATCTATTATCATTTGTAGGAATGGATTTGTGGAAAGATATTGCATAAAATTGGTTTTATTATGGAATATCTTGGTTTCTCCGTCTATGGTGATTGAGAGTTTTGCTGGGTTTGGTAGCCTAGGCTGGCATTTGTGTTCTCTTAAGATCTGTATGAGATCTGCCCAGGATCTTCTAGCTTTCATAGTCTCTGGTCAGAAGTCTGGTATAATTCTGATATATCTGCCTTTATATGTTACTTGACCTTTTCCCCTTACTACTTTTAATATTCTTTCTTTGTTTTGTGCATTTGGTGTTTTGACAGGAGGAATTTCTTTTCTGGTCCAATCTATTTGGAGTTCTGTAGGCTTCTTGTATGTTTATGGGCATCTCTTTCTTTAGGTTATGGAAGTTGTGCTCTATAATTTTGTTGAAGATATTTACTGGCCCTTTGAGTTGGGAAACTTCACTCTCTTCTAATTATCCTTAGGTTTGGTCTTCCCATTGTGTTCTGGATTTCCTGGATGTTTTGGGTTAGGATCTTTTTGCATTTTGCATTTTCTTTGACTGTTGTGTCAATGTTTTCTTTGTTATCATGTGCACCTGAGATTCTCTTTTCCATTTTTTGTATTCTGTTGGTGATGCTCAAATCTATGACTCCTGATCTCTTTCCTAGGTTTTCTATCTCCAGGGTTGTCTCCCTTTGTGATTTCTTTATTGTTTCTATTTCCATTTTTAGATCCTGGATGGTTTTGTTCAGTTCATTTACCTGTTTTGTTCTGTTTTTCCTGTAATTCTTTAAGGGATTTTTGTGTTTCCTTATTAAGGGCTTCTAGACCTGTGTTCTATTGTATTTCTTTAAGAGAATTATTTATGCCCTTCTTAAATTCCTCTATCATCATCATGAGATGTGATTTTAAATCAGAGTCTTGCTCTTCTGGTGTGTTGGGGTAACCAGGGCTCGCTGTGGTGGGAGAACTGGGTTCTGATGATGCCATGTAGCCTTGGTTCCTGTTATGTTCTTGCTCTTGCCTTTTGCCATCTGGTTATCTCTGGTGTTCTCTGGCCTTGCTGTCTCTAACTGTGGCTTGTTCCTCTTGCAAGCCTCTATGTCAGTACTCCTGGGAGACCAGTTCTCTCCGGGAAGTATTTAGGTGTGGAGAGCTGTGGTATAGGATCTGCTCTGAGGTATTTAGATATGCAGAGCTGTGGTAAAGGATCAGCTCTGGGATGCAGACAGAAACCAGAAGGATCCTGTCCCCAGCTGTTCCTTGGTTCTTGTGTTCTGTTAGCACTGGAAGATTCTGTCTTGGGCCAGGGATTTGAAGAGAAGTGGTGGTCTTACCTGTGCTCACAGGTGCGTTGGCACTTCTGGGAGACGAGCTCTCTTCTGGTGGTATTTGGGTATGGACCCCTGTGGCACAGGCTCCGGGTGCAGATGGAAACCAGAAGGCCACTCCTCTGTTCCTGTGTCCTGAGGGTTCCAGGCAGGACCCTCTGAACAGAAGTGGTCTCTGCTGCTCTTCTTGAGTGAACAACCCATTACCATGAAGGCAAGGACACATTGTCAAGGGTGTTGATGAAGACAACTCTTGGGAAACGTTTAAGTCCCCTGGGTAAGGTAATACATGAATGTAGACTGGTCCATGCACCCAGCAGATTATGTAGAGGCATTCCACACCCCTGATGTTGTGTTTTAACATACTTCAAAAGCAAACATGACTGAATAAACCAAGTTCCAGAATATTTCATAGATTTGGATACACACTTGTGAATTAAAAATCCAAACCAGGCATCTGTGATATTGAGAGCACATATAAGCATACAGAGGAGTATACTCTAAGGATGCAGAATGGAAACATAAGGAAGGCCTTGTAGGGTTGATCAGGCGCCACTGTTGTCATACTTTGCCTGAAACTGTCTGTACACAGCTTTACCCAGCAGAAATTGGGGAGTAGTTTCTTCCTTGGTTTCTAGAAGGTTTTAGAGTGCTAGCATTTCCCTCACTTTCCAGGGAAATAGAGAGCCAACTTACTACAATTCTCCCTGGCTCAAGTATTTGTCAGTCTAATGATCCATAGAGCTAGTTTCACGAACATTTTGTTAAAAGCACATTGCTCATTCTATAGTTTTGGCTTATGACCATAGGCTTGATGGGAAACAGCTTTCTAACCCCTGTCTGAACAGAGCTTATCACAGACGTCTGTGCCTGTGTAAGGCACCTCCAAGCTGTCTTCTGTGGAAGAACTCCAGACATCAGCACTTGAGGCCATATTTAAGGGGAAATCACCAGGAGAGCACAAAAATGTGAACTATGTGATGCTAAGAAAAAGATACTTGATTGTAGCGTAAAAGGGAAGAATGTCCATAGTTTTTACCCCAGTTGAGAACACACTTGGCCTTTGAGTGACTTTAGTTTTTAATCCCATTTGCACATGGTCACTAATGGTACCAAAAGTGCACCTGCATTGACATTGAGGTGGAAATCAAGTTTAGTCAGTAGTTGAATTAGCAACCATGAATTTGGTGTGATAACACACCAATTTAATCTCAATCTGTGTGCCTTTCCATGCCTTTGGTTTGTTCTTAAAATATTTATTTTTATCTTAAGTGTATGTATGAATGCCTGCATCTATGTTGGGCATGATGTGTCTGGTGCCTATGAAAGCCAGAAGAGGGTGATGGATCCCCTGGAACTGGATCTGTAGATGCCTGATGTAGATGCTGGTAAACAAATTTGAATCCTCTGTAAGAGCAGCAAGTGCTCATAGCTGCTGAGCTGTCTTTCCAGCATCCTCACCCTTATTGTTTTTTTAAAGATGGCATCTGTGTTACTGTATAGCCCATACTAGGGTATTGAGCTCCTGATCCTCCTGCTTCAGTGTCCCATATGCTGGGACTACAGGCGAGCACCACCACCGTGCCAGTGTGCACCCTACTGCTGGAGGCATTTTGGGACTTTATTCTATGTGGTGCGCACTGCACCTAATTACTGTCTTGTGTGCATCTCCCTCTTGGTTGTGTACGTGTTTATATGTGTGTGACTTTTTCCTGTATTTTAGACTTCAATTCTTTGATAGTTTCCTATGACACAAATATCTTCACATAGGTAATTTACCTTATTCTATTTTTCCTGTGTCTTTTTAAAATTGTTTTTCCTTTTAACTTCAAAATCTTTTCCTTTTTTCTTGTTTTCAAGATAGAGTTTCTCCATGTAACCCTTGGCTGTCCTCAAACTCACAACTGTAGACCAGGGTGGCCTCAAACTCACAGAAATCTACCTGTCTCTGCCTCTTAAGTGCTGAGATTAAAGGCCTGTGCTGCCATGTCTAGCTTTTTTTTTTTTTTTTGGTTTTTCGAGACAGGGTTTCTCTGTATAGTCCTGGCTGTCCTGGAACTCACTTTGTAGACCAGGCTGGCCTCAAACTCAGAAATTCGCCTGCCTCTGCCTCCCGAGTGCTGGGATTAAAGGCATGCGCCACCATGCCCGGCCATGCCTAGCTTTTTTGAGAATTGTATGCTTGAGTACTGAATTTATATTATTTCCACCCTTCCTTCTCTTCTTCTAACTCTGTCTGTGTTCCTTCACTCCCTCTGAAATTCATGACTTCTATTTGTTTGTTTATTGTTGGTTTTTTTTTTTTTTTTTTTGACAGACTCTCACTTTGTAGCCTTGGCTGTCCTGGAACTCACTCTGAAGATCAAAGCTGGCCTCAAACTCAGAGAACTGCCTGCCTCTGTCTTATGAGTACTGGGATTAAAGGTGGGCACCACCACCACCTGGCTATGACTTCTTTTTAAATTAGTACTGTTAAATAATACTGTGTTCACTGCTCATATACATGTTTGGGTTTGACAATCCAGTGTTGTATTCCTTTTTTCAGAATCTCTCTCTTTTAAATTGTTCCTTCATATCTCATATTGTCTGCTTTTATTCATTTATCTGTTTATTTGTATCCTTTTGAATTCACTATTAATTTTAAGTCAATCCTTGAGTCATTTGTCCAGCATGTCATCCACTTCAGTATCTTTGGATTCAGTTACTGGAGGCATAAACCTTGTTTCTGTGTTTGGATCTGCCTGTTTGATGGCATGGAACTCTCTTCAATTTTCCTGTGTCTCCCTTATGAACAGCTTTCTTTTGGGGGCTTGATCATAAAGACTGTTCAAAGAGGAGAACAAAAACCACAGCAACAACAAGAACAACACATAACCAAGTCCACCATGGTGGTACATGTCTGTACTCCTATAACTTGGGAGACTGAGGCAAAGGATAAGTCTAGGGGTGGTGCATGTCATGTAGCAAGATTCTATTTCAGAAATCAAAGAGGGCTAAGGATGTGGTTCAGTGAAGAAACAATTTACTTAACAGTCATGAAGCCTTGGCTTTTATACTCAGTATTACAAAACAAAACCAATAACATAAAATAAATTCCCCCAAACTTAATTAAAAACAACTGCACCACCAAAGCAATAGAAAAAAAGGAGGAAATAATACAGATCAAACTAAAAGGCTAAAAGTAAACGAATAATAGAATAATGGAAAAAGGAGCAGGGAAAAGGAAAAAATGATTTAAAAAATTTTTTTCTCTTTATTAGATATTTTCTTCATTTACATTTCAAATGTTATCCAGAAATTTCCCCTTACCCTCCCACATCCCCGCCCTGCTCCCCTACCCACCCCCTCCCACATAATGGCCCTGGCATTCCCCTGTACTGGGGCATATAAAGTCTGTATGACCAAGGGGCCTCTCCTCCCAATGATGGCCAACTAGGCCATCTTCTTCCATATATGCAGCTAGAGACATGAGCGCAGGGGGAACTAGTTAGTTCATGCTATTCTTCCACCTATAGGGTTGAAGGCCCCTTCAGCTCCTTGGGTGCTTTCTCTAGCTCCTTCCTTGGGAGTCCTGTGTTCCAACTAATAGCTGACTGTGAGCAACCACTTCCGTGTTTGCCAGGCACTGGTATAGCCTCCCACGAGACAGCTATATCAGGTCCCTTTCAGCATTATCTTGCTGGCATATGCTATAGTGTTTATTTTGGTGGCTGATTATGGGAAGGATCCCTGGGAGCCGCAGTCACTGGTTGGTCCATCCTTTTGATTCAGCTTCACACATGATCTCTGTAACTCCTTCAATGTGTGCTTTGTTCTTAATTCTAGGAAG
>LR749485.1:1419750-1443267 GCA_902729485.2 Mus minutoides | reverse complement strand
CCCTCCAGATCCATCCATTTGCCTAGGAATTTCATATATTCATTGTTTCTAATAGCTGAGTAGTACTCCATTGTGTAAATGTACCAAATTTTTTGTATCCATTCCTCTGTTGAGGGACATCTGGGTTCTTTCCAGCTTCTGGCTATTATGAATAAGGCTGCTATGAACATAGTGGAACATGTGTCCTTATAATCAGATGAAAACTCTTCTGGATATATGCCAAGTAGAGGTATTGCTGGATCTTCCAGTAGTACTATGTCCAATTTTTTGAGGAACCGCCAGACTGATTTCCAGAGTGGTTGAACAAGCTTGCAGTCCCACCAACAGTGGAGGAGTGTTCCCCTTTCTCCACATCCATGCCAGCATCTGCTGTCACCTGTTTTTTTTATCTTAGCCATTCTTACTGGTGTGAGGTGGGGAAAAAATGATTTTTAAAAATGGAAAAATATGCCAGCACTTGGGAGGCAGAGGCAGGCGGATTTCTGAGTTCGAGGCCAGCCTGGTCTACAAAGTGAGTTCCAGGACAGCCAGGGCTATACAGAGAAACCCTGTCTCAAAAAACCAAAAAAAAAAAAAAAAAAAGGAAAAATATGAAGGAGAGAAGTAAAAAAATTCAATTAAAGAATAAACTAAGCAAATAGAATTACATAAACATGAGAAAAATGGAAAGAAAAGAAAGAAAGAAAAAAAAAAGAATAACAAGTCCAAAAGTTGTCCTTGCTGTGGCATGTGGGTTGGAAAGTCTCTCTCTAGGTTCTCTGTTGGAAATCCCCAGGAGTGGGTGGGTTAGTGAATCCTAGCTGAGGCCTATTGTAATGAGTCTCAGCTTCTGTTAAATAGTCTGGTGCTGTACTAGTCTGAGCTCGGCTTCACATTTCCCACTAGTTCTGTTGAGTGTGGCTCATCTGCACTACGAGTAAATTCATTCTAGAAGCTGTGCATGCTTTCATGTGTGCATGTGCGTGCAATTCTAGAGGACGATGGATAAGCTCAGATGTCATCACCATAAAAAAATTTTTTTTGAGATAGGGTCTGCCACTGACCTGAAACTTGTCAACTAGGCTAGGCTAGCTGACTAGTGAGCCTCAGGGATCCTTCTGTTTCTACCTCCTCAGTGCTGAGATCACATGCATGTAATTCCATATAGGCCACCATATTTGGCCTTTTTTTTTTTTTTTTTTGAGATACGGTCTCAATATGTAACACTGGCTGTCCTGAAACTACTATGTAGAGCAGGACAGCCTTGAATTCACAGAAATCCACCTGCTTGTGCATCCCAGGTGCTAGGATTATATGGGCAAAATCCCAGGTGCTAGGATTATATGGGCACACATCATGCTGGGCTTTTGGGGAGGGATATGGCCTCTGGGGATCAAACTTAGGTTGTTGTGCTTGGAAGGGAAAGTGCTTAATCAATCAGACTATCTCTCCAGATATTTTTATATGTGCACCTAGAACAACCACCAGCCTTGACAAAATTCCGTTAGTGGGGCTCCAAAAGCCCTGTTTGTAGGAGGCCAACAAAACCTAGATTCCCAATAAGGCCCCAGTCTGTACCCAGGGACGTGGCAAATGTTTAAACCATGGTGCTGTGGTTCATAGGTGCAATGTCGCCCACCGGCACATGCGTTTGAACACTTAATCCTCAGATTGTGGCACTGCTTAGGAAGGTTGTAGAGCCTTTAGGATGTGGAGCTTTGCTGGAGGAAGTATGTCACTAGGGGTGTGCCTTGAGGTTTCATGGCCCAGCTTCATTTCCTGCTCACTATTTCCTGACTGCGGAGGCAGTGTAACCAGCTGGCCTTCTGCTCCAATCACTATGCCTATCCAGCCATGATGGACTGGATCCCTTGAACTGTGAGCCAGAATAAGTCATTTCCTTAAGCTGCCTCTTGTCAGATATTTTGTCACCTCAATGATGAAAGTAACAAACATTGTGCATTTCCAAATGCCTCAGGATATAGGAGATGCAAACACACCACTTATTTTCTGTAGTGGAATGGGGGCACTGCAGGGATTGAGAAATCCACGGGCCTGTCTCCATGCTGTTCAATGTCTCCAAGATCACTTGAAACCAGCCGTGTACGTCTCCATAGAAGCTAGAAGACAGCAATCACTATATGCTTCCCAGACTGCAGTGCCTAAAGTTCTCAGTTTATGGCAGACTCCCACTTTCCCATGAGCTTCTCCTCGTGTCCATCTCCAGTTTGGTTCCCTTGAATTGTGATTGATCTGTTGTCTGATCCCTAGAGCGGTTTAGTTCCAAACAAGAAGACTCTTCTCAAGATAGCTCAAGATAGCACTCAGAGGTGGTGGGCAGTATCATGGATTTCTATTCTAAAGCTATGCCGGAGAATAGATTAAATATAGAAGTCAACCAACTCTCCTGAATGACCAATAACCACAAGCCACACATTTCTTGAGGCCGTAGCATTTGTATACCCTCTGAAAAGTTACCAGAATCCCAAACATCACACAATCACAGAAACAATCTTCAGCTAGCAAAGCCATACTTCTGCTAGAGGGGAATCACGGTCAGCTGCTGGGGACAGTCTGAAGCAGCTCCACATCCCTCCACGTGGGACTAAAACCAGAACACATTCCCATACGTTTTTTTTTTTTTTTTTCAAAGAAACAAAAGTTTCAGAATTCTCAAAAAAAAAATCACTACATAAGTCTTATTTTAAAATATAGCATTTATGGGCTTGAGAGATGGCTAAGCAGTTAAGAATTCTGGCTGCTCTTCCAATGGACCTGGGTTTGATTTCCAGCACCCACTAGAATGGCAGTAGCTCACAATTATCTCTAACTGCAGTCACAGATGATCTGACCTTCTCTTCTGGCCTCAGTGGCACTCACACGATACACAGACATACATGCAAAAAAAAAAACCCACCCATACAAATTAAAAATATATAAGCAATAGAGGCATTTAATGTTACAAATTCCTAGGTATGCCTCTACCTACCATCTCACAAATGTTTTCATTTTCACTCATGAGAAATAATTCCTCTTTTCTTCACCGTGTCTGCTTTCACTCCTTGTTTATTAAGAAATGTATTGTATAATTTATCATTGTTTGAGGATTATACCAGATGTTATTCTGCTATTGATTTGTAGTTTAATTCCACTGTGGTCCAAAGACATACTTTGTATGACTTAAATTATTTTAAAAATTTGAGGTTAGTTTCGTGGTCCAGACATAGTCTATCCTGTTAAATGATTTTTCCTTGCAAAGAACTCTTACCCTGCTGGTGACAGTCAGGGAGTTCCATCAATGTCAAAAGATGTTAAGTTGGTTGACGGTGCTGTTCCAGTCCCTTATCCCTTACTGATTTCCTGTCTCCTTATTTTATTGGTTACTGAGAGAGAAATGCTGATGTTTCCAAGTATTATTGCAGAATTGACAGCCACTCCTTTCGAGTATATTAGCTTGACTTGTTCAAGAGGTTTGAAGCTCTGCTACTAGGTTCACATTAAATTTGAATTCAAATGTTTTGTTTCCTGTTCTAGCTCTTTGAATCTAACGGAACAACCCAGGGAATACTCCTGGAGTCTACTTTCTCAAATCATTGCTCTAACTGTGCTGATTGTCTTTGGGTTAGTGCTGTCATGGCAAAGCCTTTTCTTTTAGATTTAATCCATTCACATTATATTTAAAGTATGTTTCCTATGGGCATATTAGAATTTGGTTTGCTTTTTATAAGTTGTCAAATTCTGTCTTTTTTCATTTATTATGAAACTCCAGCTCCTAGGCAGTTCTGACGCCCTCTTCTGGTTTTTTTTTTACTGATATTTTCTTTATTTACATTTCAAATGCTATCTCGAAAGTTCCCCATACCCTCCCCTGCCCTGCTCCCCTACCCACCCACTCCTACTTCTTGGCCTTGGCATTCCTCTGTACTGGGTCATATAAAGTTTGCAAGACCAAGGGGCCTCTCTTTCCAATGATGGCTGACTAGGCCATCTTCTGCTGTATATGCAGCTAGAGACACGAACTCTGAGGGTACTGGTTAGTTCATATTGTTGTTCCATCTACAGGGTTGTAGACCCTTCAGCTCCTTGGGTAATTTCTCTAGCTCCTCCATTGGGGGCCTTGTGTTCCATCCTAAAGATGACTATGAGAATCCTATTCTGTATTTGCCAGGCACTAACATAGCCTCACTCGAGATAGTTATATCAGGGTCCTTTCAGCAAAATCTTGCTGGCATATGCAATAGTGTCTGGGTTTGGTGGCTGATTATGGGATGGATCCCAGGGTGGGGTAGTCTCTGGATGGTCCATCCTTTTGTCTTAGCTCCAATCTTTGTCTCTGTAACTCCTTTTGTGGGTGTTTTGTTCTCTTTTCTAAGAAGGAATGAAGTATCCATACTTTGGTCTTCGTTCTTCTTGATTTTCTTGTGTTTTGCAAATCATATCTTGGGTATTCTAAGTTTCTGAGCTAATATCCACTTATCAGTAAGTGCATATCAAGTGACTTCTTTTGTGATTGGGTTACCTCAATAAGGATGATATCCTTCCTCCAGATACATCCATTTGCTCAAGAATTTCATAAATTCATTGTTTTTAATAGCTGAGTAGTACTCCATGTGTAAATGTACCACATTTTCTGTATCCATTCCTCTATTGAGGGACATCTGGGTTTTTTCCAGCGTCTGGCTATTATAAATAAGGCTGCTATGAACATAGTGGAGCATGTGTTCTTATTACCAGTTAGAACATCTTCTGAGTATATGGCAATGGGAGGTATTGCTGGATCCTCCAGTAGTACTATGTCCAATTTTCTGAGGAACCGCCAGACTGACTTTGAGTGGTTGTACAAGCTTGCAATCCCACCAGCAATGAAAGAGTGTTCCTCTTTCTCCACATCCATGCCAGCATCTGCTGTCATCTGAGTTTTGGATCTTAGCCATTCTGACTGGAGTGAGGTGGAATCTCAAGGTTGTTTTGATTTGCATTTCCCTGATGATTAAGGATGTTGAACATTTTTTCAGGTGCTTCTCAGCCTCTTTGTTTAGCTCTGTACCCCATTTTTAATGGCCTTATTTGAATTTCTGGAGTCCAACTTTTTGAGCTCTTTGTATATATTGGATATTAGTCCCCTATCAGATTTAGGATTGGTAAAAATCCTTTCCCAATCTGTTAGTGGTCTTTTTGTCTTATTGACAGTGTTTTTTGCCTTACAGAAGCTTTGCAATTTTATAAGGTCCCATTTGTCAATTCTTGATCTTACAGCACAAGCCATTACTGTTCTGTTTAGGAATTTTTCCCCTGTACCCATATCTTCGAGGGTTTTCCCCACTTTCTCCTCTATAAATTTCAGTGTCTCTGGTTTTATGTGGAGGTCTTTGATCCACTTAGACTTGAGCTTTGTACAAGGAGATAAGAATGGATCAATTAGCATTCTTCTACATGATAACTGCCTCTTCTGGCCTTTCTAAGCACCCACACTTACACACACATCCTAACCTCCATATACTCATAAATAAAAATAAATATTTAAAATAATGACGTAGCTCTTGTATCTTACCAATTTTGTTTTAGTAAATGTTACTCACTGTTTTAACATACTGAAGATAATTATATGTCAACCTTAATAAATGTATAAAAAGTTCTAAAAATATTATCCATTTGTGTTAGAAATCTTCCTAGAAAACTAAGAATTAAAGAGAATTTTTTCAAGTTAGGGCAGCTATAAGAAACACAAGCCAGGAATGGTAACATATGCCTGTAATCTCATCACCATTTTGGAGGCAGAAGCAGGAGGAATGCCAAGAGTTCAAAGCTGACCAGATCCACTTACTTAGAAAGACTTTTTAAAACCAAAACCAATCAAATAACTAAAAATAAAAGATAAACTATAAATGACATATTGCTGAGGGGACAGGATGGTACATCTGTTATGACTATTTCTATTCAGTACAGTATGAGATGTCTTAGCTGTACCACGAGGCATGAAAAAGTAGAAAATTCACTCAGATAAGTAAAACTGCTCCCAATTCTAAGAAGGGGTGAAGTGTCCACACTTTGGTCTTCGTTCTTCTTTAGTTTCCACCCATGGAAGGAGTTACAGAGACAAAGCTTGGAGCTGAGACGAAAGGATGGACCATCCAGAGACTGCCCCACCTGGGGATCCATCCCATAATCAGCCACCAAATCCAGACACTATTACATATGCCAGCAAGATTTTGCTGAAAGGACCCTGATATAGCTGTCTCCTGTGAGGCTATGCCAGTGCCTGGCAAACACAGAAGTGGATGCTCACAGACAGCTATTGGATGGAACACAGGGCCCCCAATGGAGAAGCTGGAGAAAGTACCCAAGGAGCTTTAGGGGTCTGCAACCTATAGGTGGAACAACAATATGAACTAACCAGTACCCCCAGAGCTCGTGTCTCTAGCTGCATATGTAGCAGAAGATGGTCTAGTCGGCCATCATTGGGAAGAGAGGCCCCTTGGTCATGCAAACTTTATATGCCCCAGTACAGGGGAACACCAGGGCCAAGAAGTGAGAGTGGGTGGGTAGGGGAGCAGGGCGGGTGCGGGTGAGGATATAGGGAGCTTTCGGGATAGCATTTGAAATGTAAATGAAGTAAATACCTAATAAAAATTGGAAAATAAAAAAGAAGTAAAACTGCTTCTCCTTGCAGGCTGCATAATTACATGTGTAGAAAATCTCAGATGTGTGTGATGGCTCATGACTGTAATCTCAATACTTGGGAGGCTGAGGCAGGGGGATCACTGACAGTTTGAAGCCACCCTGGCCTATATAGTGAGGTACAGGCTAGCCCGTCAAATGTAAGAAAGAAAGAAAGAAAGAGAAAGGAAGGAAGGAAGGAAGGGAAAAAAGAAAGAAAAAGAAAAAAAGAAAGAGAAAGAAAGAAAGAAAGAAAGAAAGAAAGAAAGAAAGAAAGAAAGAAAATTTCAAATATTCTACAAAATAAACTAGGCCCAGGGAGACAGTTTAGTAAGTTTCCAAGATACAAACGATAATCATATTCTAGGAGCGAACAACTGGACACTGAAATATAAGTTAATAGTGCTCAATAGTAAACATAATATAAAATAATTTCATTAATAAAGTATGTACAAGATCTGTATCGCCAAAATTGCAAAACACTAATAAGAAAAGTCAATTTGCACCAAAAATGAAAAAAAGAGATATACAGAGCACATTGTTACGAAGTAGCTTGTCCTAAATTAATTTATAAAGACATGTATCTAACTGAATTTTACACTTGAAATGGTTGCAGTGAAATTGAGCTGGAGAGATGGCTCAGCAGTTAACAGCAAGTGTTGCTCTGCCAGCGGACCTGAGCTTCATTCTGCATATCCACAGCCTGTGACTTTAGCTCCAGTGTATCTGACATCCTCTCCTTGCCTTCTTGGTCATTCACACAAATGTAGCATACATACACACATCACCCGTTAATAAAAATTATATATATATATATATATATATATATATATATATATATCACCAATATAAACCTAAATTCCAATATAAAGGCGGTGATGGCACACACCTTTAATCCCAGCACTTGGGAGGCAGAGGCAGGTGGATTTCTGAGTTCGAGGCCAGCCTGGTCTACAAAGGGAGTTCCAGGACAGCCAGGGCTACACAGAGAAACCCTGTCTTGAAAAACAACAGCAAGAACAACATATTTCAATATAACCTCAGCAAAAAATGACAAAGCTAATTTCAAATTTACATGGAAGAATAAAGAAAACTAAAGAGCCAGAATAGTTAAAAAAAAAAATAGAACTGGAGCAATCTTATCTTATTTTCAGGCTTATACAACTGTAACCAAGACAGTTTGAGCTTGGCAAGAGGATACACAGATCACTGGAACAGAATTGGAAAATAGAGAACTCTATTCACACATCCAATTTTCACAGAGCCCCCCCCCCCCAAAAAAAATCTTGTAATTCAGTGAGGAAAAACTGTCCTTTCAATAAATGGTATTGGCACAATTAGACATTAAGATGGACAAAATGATGATTTATGACTACATTAGCTTTCTGTTACATATCAAATACCTGCAACAGTCAACTTAGAAATGGAATAGGTTTAGTTTGGCTTACAGTTTTTGATGTAAAAGAAAAAGGAAGGGTCTCACAAATTCTTCTGATAGAATGGCCCCACTAAACCACACTTTTTAAAGTTTCAATTGCATCCTATATTAATTACTTTTTCCATTGATCTAACTAAATACCTGACAAGAAGCAAGTTACAGGATCAGTTTACATTTTGGTTCCTGGTTTGAGAGGACACAGTCTATCATGGCGGGGAAGGCATGGTCACAAGTGGCACATAGCTGTGGCAGAAGTTTGAGGTGGCTAGCGGTCAGAAAGCAAAGAACTTGGATAGGAAGTTGGGACCCACTTTCTGTAGCTAGGCTCTACCTCTAAAAAGAACCACAGCCTCCCAAAACATTGCTACTACCTGGAGACCAAGCATTTGAACATTCGAGCCTATGGAGGATGTTTCACATTGAAACCACAACACTTCCAAAGAGCACCAACTTGTGGACCAAGCCTCAAACACACAGACCTCTTGAGATACTAAAGAGCCAAACTGTAGCAATACCCTGAAATGACACAAAATGAATTTAAAATGCATGTTAGATTTTCTAAAAGGAAGAATTGTCATACAATCAAGTAGAAGTGCACCCGATGCTTATCCGGCAGAGACCCCAAAACCTGGAGACTTCCTAGTAAGAGCTGCGGTAGAGTGTGGGTACTGACCAAAGAAACACCCAGCATTCTTATCTGCAGCCTGAGTGCACTTACTGTTTCAGATTTCTAAGTTGTTCTTTTCATTCAGTATGTCTCACCTTTAACAAAGCTCAACACTGGAGACTACTCAGCTTCTGTGCCCCTGCTTGGAAGAACAATACAGTCTCACTGGCTTCTATTCCCACTTCACAAAGAAGATAGATGATGATGATGATAGAAAAAAAATACCAGGGAGGAGAAAAAGAGGAGGGCAAGAGGACAGAAACTGGGTAGGGGATGGAGGTAAAGAGAGGGAGGGAGGGAGGGAAGCAAAAGCAAGAAAATGGGTGGAAGAAGGAAGGAAGGAAGGAAGGAAGGAAGGAAGGAAGGAAGGAAGGAAGGAAGGAAAGAAGGGTAGATGAAAACTAAGAGGGAAGGGCAGGGCTGTATTAGCCCTTATATGTCCCAAATGTATAACCTAAAACTGTAGCACTTCCAAAAGATAAGCACGAGTTGGAAAATCTTAGTGAGTTTGTTAGGCAAATATTTCCAAGTAGAATACCAAAACACAATTCCAAAAGGCAAAAGAAACTGCATTTCAACACAATGAGAATCATCTGTTATTGAAAAAAGTTGTTACTAAGAATACAAAGGTGGAGAAGATACTTCCAGAATTTGAAAATTTGAAAAGTATGCTGCCTGCAAAGTCTCCCCTTTTAAAAAGCACCCTGAAGGGGATAGGTCAGTGGTAGAACACGCTCTCAGTGGGTGTGAGGCCATGGGTTCATACATGGGGGCTAAAGAAAATGAAAGACAAAAAAATCTCTAATAAAATTGGGAGATTATCAAAGAGTAATTTTAGAACCATGAACTAGAAACAAAATAAATGTACAATGAATTGAAAAGTAGTTTTCAGGGCAATACTGTAGGAATAGTGAGGACCTTATCATTTTTGAGTCAGGGATAGCCTGATCCTAGTTGCTAGCTATGTGTTTTAGTAGCCAAATAGACAGTGCTGTTACCAGACAGGTTGCTCTGGCTTGGAGGATTCCAAAAGCGTTCTATCTCTGGTCTGCTGAAGAAAACAATGATGATATTTTGGCAAACCAAACCCAGAGAGTATCGTCATTGCCCTTTGTGAAGATGAAGCACTAACTGAGATTTAAAAGGAAGTCTGTGGGATGAATGCACAGGGAACTTTGACAGTCTGTATTATGCTCCAGGGATCTGCAAAGCTGTACAAATACTCAGGTTTTCATGCGCGCTCAGAAGGAAGGAGAGCGTCCCAGGTACTGCTATTGTATCTCAAGGGTAAGAATCCAGAGCAGTGCTGCAACATATTGCTCCACTATGTTCATAGCAGCCTTATTTATAATAGCCAGAAGCTGGAAAGAACCCAGATGTCCCTCAACAGAGGAATGGATACAGAAAATGTGGTACATTTACACATGGAGTACTACTCAGCTATTAAAAACAATGAATTTATGAAATTCTTGGGTAAATGGATGTATCTGGAGGATATCATCCTTAGTGAGGTAATCCAATCCCAAAAGAAGTCACTAGATATGCACTCACTGCTAAGTGGATATTAGCCCAGAAACTTAGAATACCCAAGATACAATTTGTAAAACACAAGAAAATCAAGAGGAAGGAAGACCAGTGTGTGGACACTTCATTCCTCCTTAGAATAGGGAACAAAATATCCATGAAAGGAGTTACAGAGACAAAGTTTGGAGCTAAGACGAAAGGATGGACTATCCAGAGACTACCTCACCCAAGGATCCATCCCATAATCAGTCACCAAACTCAGACACTATTGTATAGGACAGCAAGAGTTTGCTGAAGGGACCCTGATATAGCTGTCTCATATGAGGCTATGCCAGTGCCTGGCAAATACAGAAGTGGATGCTCACAGTCATCTATAGGATGGAACACAGGCTCCCAATGAAGAAGCTAGGGAAAGTACCCAAGGAGCTGAAGGGGTCTGAAACCCTACAAGAGGAACAACAATATGAACTAACCAGAACCCCCCAGAGTTCGTGTCTCTAGCTCCATATGTAGCAGAAGATGGCCTAGTCTTCCATCATTGGGAAGAGAGGCCCCTTGGTCTTGCAAACTTTATATGCCCCAGTACAGGGGAATGCCATGGCCAAGAAGTGGAAGTGGGTGGTTAGGGGAGCAGGGCGTGGGGAGGGTATAGGGAACTTTCGGGATAGCATTTGAAATGTAAATTAAAAAAATATCTAATAAAAAATACTTAAACCATATATTTTGTACTTTTTCTTTCTAAGCTTGCTATGCTTGTCCAAAATGCTCTTCCTGAGACTTAACCAGAGAACAAAGTCTCCGCTGTACTTTTTTGAGACTTCCTATGTCATTGCAATTAATATAAATCTCTTCACCTTAGCCTCAGGTAGACTCTTCAGACAAGGGCAAAGAGCAGCCACATTCTTCAGCAAAATACCAAAACAAACAAACAAACAAAAAATCAGTCTTTAAGCCACATACTTAAATTATTCTCTGAAACTTCTTGGGCTTGGTCTGCACAATTCAAATTACTCTCAGCAACAAAGTCTTCCATATTCCTACTAGTATGGCCCATTAAGCTCTATTTAAAGCATTCCACCACTTTCCAAATCCAAAGTCCCAAAATCCACATTTTTCCAAACAAAATCATGGTCAGCCCTATCACAGCAATATCTCAGTCCCTGGTACCAACTTCTGTCTTAGTTAGGGCTTTACTGTTGTGAACAGTCACCATGACCAAGGCAAGTCTTATAAGGAAAACATTTAATTGGGGCTGGCTTACAGATTCATTACAGGTTCATTCCATTATGGTCAAGGTGGGAACATGGCAGCATCCAGGTAGGCATGGTATAAGAGGACCTGAGAGTTCTACATCTTCATCTGATGGCTGTTAGCAGTATACTGGCTTCCAGGTAGCTAGGATGAAGGTCTTATAGTCCACACCCACAGTGACATGCCTACTTCAACAAGGCCACACCTACTCCAACAGAGCCACACCCTGGTCCAAGCATATACACACCATCACAATTTGATTTGACTTAAGTCCCACTCCACAAGATGGAACTGCTTAGGTGACCAAGAACCTGACACTAGATAGCCTAGGGACCTAGGGTTAAACCAAATAGTAGTCTTCATTAAAATAACATAGCATTAAAATGACTCCTACTGACTTTCTGCTATACTCAGAGATCAGTGTCTTGCTCAGTCAACATCAGAGAAGCTTTCTCCTGCAGTAGATGGGAACACATAACAGAGACCAACAGCCAGGTAGGCAATATGCAGAGAGTGAGAGACCTTGGAACACTAAGCCCTAAATGAGATGTCTTCACCAATTCCCTCTCTTCAGGGCTCAGGGGACCCTGTAAAAGAGGAGGCAGAAAGAGTGTAAGAGTCAGAGGGGATGGAAGACACCAAAAAAACAAGGCCCTCTACATCAGCAACATGGTGAATATGCACAGGAACCCATGGAGCCTGAGGCAGCACGCCCAGGGCCCGCACAGGTCTGTACAGATGGAGGCCTAAGCTGAAAGGAGAAGTGGACACTTGCCCCCATCCTTAACCCCGAAGCTGTCTCCAGTTGATAATAGCCCCTTGCAAATGAACATTTAGTCTCCTCCAAGGGAGCCTCACTGGGGAAACAAGCTACTCTTAAGGGTAAGCTCTATGCCCAGCAAAAAGTGGATGGCCAACAGAAAAGGAACTTAATGGGCTTTTGTTTCTTGTGCATTTTCTCATGTTCTTTTCCTTCTGTTTCTTTCTTTGGTTCAATTTTGGAAGTATTGGTATTTGTTTTATTTTATTATTATCATCTTTTAATGAGACACAGAAAGGGGGTGGATCTAGATGGGAGGGGAGGTGGAGAGGAACTTGGAGGAGTAGAGGGAGGGGAATCATAATCAGGCTATATTATGTGAGAAAAAATTGTAATAAAAACATTTTATAGTTTGGAACAAAGATAGCACCTCTGCTTGCAAAGTTTGCAGAACATCTGCAAACAGTGGACAACCATCTATCAATATGAAGGCTGGAAGTGAAACTCTCAGAGGGCCAGGGAAGAGGTAGGATATGACATCATCGTGAAAGTTAAGGCGGACTGCTGCTTCAGAAGGAGAGTGTGTTAATCACTGATAAATGGTCTCTCAGTAGAGAGATGAAATATAAAGTCGGAGAAAATGCTGTCAAATCGGTTGACTGCTGACTGAGTCTGGGTCCTCTAAGTAGCAATTACTAAGACAGATTAGATGTGTATGAAATATCTGTGAGAGAAAATATGGAGGCTGCAAAAGTGACTAGTCCATGATTTGGGTCAGGTATGTGGAATCCTAAAGCCATAGTTGGCCACCAGAGGAGTTTTGTGTTTCATAGGAAAAGGCCTGATTTTGAATGACTACTTTGGGATCAGGGAGATGGCCTTACAACCTAAGACCAGATCTCCAGAATCCATGTAAAATCCAAACATGGTGGCACACTGTCTGCAATCTCAGCATTTCTACAGTGAGATCAGAGGCAGAGACAGAAGAATCCTCACTGGAAGCTACTCTGAAATAATATACTGTAGTGGCCAAATTTATTGCATGTTTAAACTCCAGAACATTTCTTACAGTGCTGGCTATGGAACTTAGGGCCTTAGAAGAGCTGGGCTAGCACTTTGCCACTGAGCTACACCCCCATGCCTGGATTTAAATAAAGAAGCATGCTTTCCCAACTCTTAAATGTCACATAGCCTGAGAGGATAAAACCGATACACCGAGGATGGGGGACCAGAGAGATGGAGAAAACCTGGCTCCTGGATGATGCTAGGCATCCCAATTCACCAAGCTTACTTAGTACCTACTCTTTATCTAGATTTTTGTTTTATGAGATTATAAATGCCATTGTATAAATGGGATTGGTTTGTTGTTGCTGTTTCTTGTTTTTGTTGTTGTTGCTTTCAGGCAAGGCATGCTAGCATACAAAATCAGGATTAGTGGGTTTTTTTTTTTAATATTTATTTTCCAGGAATAATTTTGCTAGTGTTTTATAGACATGTTTATATTTTCATTTTCATCATCATCTTTTATGTGTGTGGCATCTTTTCTGTTTGTCTGTATATTTACTTAGTTTGTGCCTGGTGCCCAGGAAGGTCAGAAGAAGGCTTTAGATCCTTTGGAATTGAAGTTAGAGATGGTTGTGAGCCACCATGTGGGTGCTGGCAATTGAACCTGGGTCCTCTGGAAGAGGAGCAAGTGCTTTTAAGTGCTGAGCCGTCTTTCCAGCCCATGCACATCCTATGCTTTCCACGCTATGGTTTTCTCATCCAAATCATCATGCACAAGGTAAAATATTCAGTTAGTATGCTTTGATAGTGACTGAAAAAAAATCAGATCTGTGTACTTTTCACCTAGGACATGTTTCAGCTTAGTTTTGATCGTGGACAATACTTTCTTGCTGGGCATAAGGGCCCTTGCAGATTATAGATAGTGGTGAGCTGTCCATTTTTAGTGTAAACATGGAATTCATCTGTGGAAGTCTGGATGGTATTCTCTAGGGAACGTCAGAAACAGGTAAGCTTCGATAAACTACCAGATAGATGACTTGGTAGGAGGAGAACTTTCTCTGGTTCCTGATTAGAACGCATTCTCTGTGACCACAGAAACTTCCAAGCAAAGGTTCGAAACTCAGCCTGGGTTTGGCTGTTAGTACAGTGCCATGCTGCTTAGATCTCGTAGCAAAGGGAAGGCTTATTCCACATCTGGTCATACTTGGGTGCTTGGTATAGCAGAGACATTACTTACTGAGGTTCGGTATTTTTCTTTATCCACAAAGCCCTGTTTGAATGTTTGATCTATCTCCCTCCATGTGCCACCAAATCATGGGTTGAAACCCAAGCTCTGATGACATAGAATTAGGTGAGGTCTTACGTCATGTGGACATTGCCATCATGAGTGGAGTTAGTGTCCTGATTAAGTAGTTCTCCAGCTAGCTGCCTCTTTCCACCATGTAAGGGCACATGGAGATAGGCCAGGAAGACAGACCTTTACCAGATGCTGATTCTGCCAGCACCCTCATCTTGTGCTTCTCAGCCTCTAGAACTGTGAGAAATAAATCTCTGCCATTTATCCAGCTTTACGGTATTCTGTTATTGCAACCTAAACAGACCAAGACAACCTCTAACGCAATGCTGTAGAATAGGACATGGATATTAATGGAAGTCCTGCCTTAATATCCAGCACATTGGTGACATACCACCATGCAGCATACACAGGTAGTCTTGGGGAGATTAATAACTTTTACTGCCTTAGGATTTTGGAGAGAGACAGAGGCTGAAGAGGAGGGTGTTGGCTGTTAAGTTATTAGTTGGATAGAGAAGGAATTTTTCAGTGTGATTTTCCCCCTTGAGTAAAGTAGGCATCTTCAAACAAAACTACCTGCTGTGTGCACCATTCGAATGACCCTGCATACAGTGTCATCCTGACAAGGGAGGGAGGGGGGAACACATTGGTTAGGTAGGATTGGGAGATTAGAAGTGAGGGAGGCTCCCCATATGACATGAGTATGAGGGATGGAAAAGGAATTTGTTCACATTCTGCTGAAAATCTCCCATTGTTTCTTTCAAAATACCACAAATCTTTTCTAGCAGTTTCAGCTGGGGCTCAGAGTCAAGGCCAAAGTTCAAGTAACATCAGAGTTTATTTTTGAAATCAAGGTTTATTTCCTTATGGAATTCTTGAAGGGTTTGCCCTGTGTGTGTGTGTGTGTGTGTGTGTGTATGTGTGTGTGTGTGTGTGTGTGTGTGTGTGTGTGTGTGTGTGTGTGAGAGAGAGAGAGAGAGAGAGAGAGAGAGAGAGAGAGAGAGAGAGAGAGAAGCACTGAGTCTGGGCTGAAAGAAATGTATTTTAGGACCTCGAGCAGTCTTTGGCGCTCACGCCTATTCCCCTAGGAGGTGATTGATGGCCATGTAAGTTTCCACGCCTCCCCTGGAGGCCCAGCTTTGGGCCTACGCTCCTCCAGATGCAAGAAGCCTCTGTTGCCTCCAGGACAAGGGCATGCTTTCCCTTCTCAGGCCTTGTAGCCTGGACTCCCTCAGCGCTTCCACTCTGGACTGTGACGCATCGGTTCGCATGGACATCGGCTGTGCTCTTCACTGAATTATAGGCACTGTTTCTGGTTGAAGAGCTGCCACCTCACATTCTTTGAGCCACTAAACCAGATCTGAGGAGAAAGCATGCTTGTATTAAACTGTAAAGCCAAGCATGCATATCAAGAAGACTAAATGACACTTAGAAGACGGTCCATCTATTGTCTGCCAGTTTTTATTAATTTTCGGTTCAGACACTTAGAATCCAGAAAGACAGAATGGTAGAGTTCGGATTGACAGATTTGTATGACCTTCTGGCTACATACTTTTTTTCATTCATAATGAAAGTATCTTTCTTGAAGTTAAGGGCGGGTGGGTGGAATGCCCAGTCTTAGATACAGCAGTCCCAGGGTGTAGCTCAGGGGTAGAGTGTCTGTTAGTAGGCTGGTTTGGCTACTGCTTCACAAACACATAAAATATCAAACAAAACATATAAGATAAAACAACCGACTCTGAAGGGCTGTCAAGGAGAAACCCTGGCATCCCTCCTAAGCCACCAAGTCACTATTTGTGTGTCCTTTGGAAGCAGCAGTAGGAAGGAAGCTTGCTTTCTTCTCCTCGTGAAATAGGTCCGGGGGACTGTGCTGGCAAACTGGCCCCCGAAAAAAAGGATTTTTTTTTTTTTTTTTTTTTTTTTTTTGCAGCTGTGAAAACTGTTAGCTTGAAGGAGAAAGGGCATATCTTATATGGGTTACTCATTCTTTAAAATTTATTTATTTAAATTAAAACTCTGGGTTCTTTGCAGCAAGCTGGGAAAACAGGACAGGCAGTGGAAGGAAAGCAGAGTGCCTTATGTCTCCAGCTCCCTCTTGCCTCTCTTTCTGTCTCTGCTTTAGTCAAGGCCAGTTCCAATTCCACAGGTGGGCCCAATTTAGGCCCAGATTGTATCTCCTAGCAGGCTTATGGGAAAACCTGCTACATGTCTTGGCCCCCTGGAGCTGGCAGTGGGTGGGTTGAACCTAGCACTTTGAGGTGTGGGAGGGCATGAATGCTAAGGGCCTCCCTGTCCTCTGCCTTCACGACTTCTTGCCTCTCTTGGCCCCTGCATGGGTTAGTGCCAAGGTTTATAAGGCGAATCAGAGCAACTGTTTAATTCACAGAGTGCTTCTTGGTAACTCAGCCCCGAGGATGTGGGCACAGGTGGTTGCAGCAGCCTTGGCTTCCGCATGGATTCTAGATGAAATTCTTAAGTGCCTCCTTCCTGTCTCAGGCAATGCCAGAAACTGCAGTGACCCTCCATTGCCCCTTTGGCCAAGTTAAATTCTTTCTTAAGGCTTTTCCTATCTGGCTCTGCCTATAATCTAGCTTCATTTATTCATTCATTTAACAGACACTTCCTGAGTAACCTAACGTATGCTAGGCACTGGGCTTGGCATGGACATACAGCAGCAAACAAGACAAATGTGGTTCCTGCCTTCAGGGAGCTATTGGAGGGAGGAAGATGATAGTATTACAAAGAAATACTATTGCTATTATCATAAACAAACAGAGATGATCATATTACCATCTGTACACTGCGCCAGATGCTGTGCTAGAGGCTGATGGAGACCCTTCACCTTAGCTGCTTTTTTGGCTCGTGAGCTTGGATAGAGAGTAGTGCTTTTAGGAGCCCAGTTGTCCCTCCACAGAGCAGGGGGACCCTGCTTCTCCAGAGGCTGTCTCTATTCAGTTTCACTTCTGGAACTGGAGGGGGGGTCTCTGTCTTTCCTGTGGGAAAGAGACAGGCTAAGAAAGAAGGTGAAGACTTAAGCCCTCTGACCCTCTCCCATCTGCAAGCAGACCCACTCTAGTCCTGGGAAGGGAGGAGGGGCCCTGCTCTGAGGTGACTCCATTGCAAGTCCTTGATGTTTCCTTGATGAAAGCCAGGACTCTCTCATTCAAGAGGTTGGAGTGAGTGAACTGACTAGGCTGGGGGGAAGGGCATGGGGCCAAAACGGAGCTTCTTCTTATGGAGCTCTGAACAACTCAGCTTCAGGAAGCAGAGTAGGGGGTGTGAGCGCGGGTGGCTCAGCCACCAGGCCCAGTCCAGACCTGCTGCACTCAGGCTGCAAAGCTCTGTACAGACAGTCTCCTTCAATCTGCTCCTACTTCATTTCTCCTCCTCTGGAGCAAAGATCAGTCGAAACAGCTCATAGGTCAGGGAAAAGTATCTCTGCTGAGTAAAGCCAAGTCCTCCACTTCCTGCCAGTCACTCTCTTGGCTGAGGTTGGAGTTCATCAAGCAAAGTTCCACAATCGGACTTCACAGTTCAAAAGAGGGGCCACTTTATGCCTGTTTGTTGATTCTTACTTTAATTAGAACTCAGTGTTTCTAGTAACTATGTTTTTATTTACTAAATAAGGAATGAGTATAGATGAAGGCAACCAGATTGCAGTACATTGTTGTTTTTTTAAATTTTCAATCAACAAATAATAATTACATATGTATAGGGTACAGTATTATGTCTTGATATTTGCACTGCAGAATTAATAAGTAAAGCCAACGAATATAGCCATCATGTCACATACTAATTTTGCGTAGCAAAACATTTAAAATCAGAGATTTCTCTTTGAATTTATTTTATTGTTTTATGTGTATAAGCATTTGCCTGCATGTAGGTCTGGTGCTCTCAGAGCTGAGAAGAGGGCATTGGATCCCCTGGAACTGGAGTTACCAAGATCTGTGAGTTGCCAGGTGGGTGCTGGAAATTGAACCCAAGTCCTCTGGAAGAGCAGCCAGCATTGCTGTTAATGATTGAATCATCTCTCCAGCCCGCATAGAGCTTTCTTGAACTAAGGAACAATTAACTTTTCTGAAGCAAAGAATGGAAACAGTCCACATTGTGTTAGTGTTTTGTTTAAAAATATTTTGCTAATAGATTCTGTGGGCTTATACTCAACAGGGCATATGTAGGATGAAAAGGAGCACACCCCAAACGAAAGCAGAGTAGTGGAGAAGCCATTGAAAGTTCAGTGTGAGAAGCTTTGGGTGGAAATGTCCCAAGTGCATGCAGACAGAATACACTAAAGGTACTCTACTTTTCTGAGCAAATTTTACCTACTACAATTGAGAGAAATTGGGGCTGTCTGCACTGAAAGCACGTCTCACCTCCTAAAACCCTTCTTCTGGGATACTACAGGAGCTCATTGTGCCCCCCCCCCCAAGGAAACAGATCGGTGCTCCCTTTTGGCGCAAAATGCAAACTGGATCCCTCAATCCCAAGGAAATAAATTATTCCACAAAATGGCTTTGTATTTATTCACTCTTGCCTTTACAATTCCACGGTGCTAGGGTCACTTCCGTCCTGAACAGTCAAATAAGATATTTGGTCCTCTCTCCTCTGATTCTAAGGTTCTGGCCGCTAGCTTACTCAGGGGAGAAGGAAACCCAGATGCATGAAGGCAGACTTCTGCGTGTCTCTGCTGTGACTCCCTAGTGTGGTCGCTGGTGCGTCTGCATTGTTCAGTATTTACAAAGAAAGTCTAAGTTTAAAAAACAAAGCAGAAAACAACCTTAACCGGGGTTAAAGTACTGGGCCTGAAGCTCCTCAGAAGGACCTGGGCACATTTTGCGCACTGACCATCATAAACACACATTCACACAGACTTCCCTCGGTTAACTCTCAGCTTCCTTCTACTCTTCTTTCCTTTTTTTCCCTTTTCTTCTCTCCCGGATCAAGCGTTAATCTGTGAATTTTTGACCGCAAAAGAAAGAAAGAAAGAAAGAAAGAAAGAAAGAAAGAAAGAAAGAAAGAAAGAAAGAAAGAAAGAAAGAAAGAAAGAAAGAAAGGAAGAAAGAAAGAAAGAAAGAAAAAAAAAGAAGAGGGGGGTGGGGGTGGGGAGGAATCCCGAAGTAGCTGAGTGAGCCGAGTGAGCCGAGCAAGGGAGGAGGAGAAAGCCAGGGAGGAGGAGCCCAGTGTAGCAGAGTCAGAGGGACTGGTGGCTCGTGCGAGTGTGCAGCCCGCGGGGAGCCGGCGCTGCAGGCTGTGAAGCTGCCTGCCCGCCCAGCGCCCGTGCCTCTCGCTCGCCCGCGTCCGGGGCCCTGCTCCACGAAGAACGCCGCTGCCTCTTAGGGTTCCCGCCTGCCACAAGGCTAGCGGACCGGGCCGGTCCCCGCGCCCGCGCCCGGGATGCCGTTCTACCGGCGCACTGTGGTGCCCCAGCGTCTGTGCCCGCGCAACCCTCCGCAGCCGCTGGCTGAGCTCCGCGACGTGAGCCACCTGGCCGCGATCAGCCTGCTCCGCCAGCTCGCAGACCTCTGCGGGCACTCGCTGGCTCTGCTCGAGGACCTCGAGGGGCACCTGCTGGCTCTGGGGCGCCGCACCGACAGCCTGTACCGGCGCACCGTGCGGCTCCGCCGCCGCCTTCCCTGTCGCCTGCTCGGCCCGGAGGACGATGAAGAATTGCTAGGTAAAAGGCGCGAGGCGCCCGCGACCCTCTCCCACCCGCCTCTGGGGATGTCCCGCTGGGTCTGCCCGTGGCCGTCCCTCAAAGATCGAGGGACACGGTCTCCAGGACGCCTTCCCGCCGTCCGATCCTCCCGGGATCCGCTTGCCCAGTCTCGAGTGGCCCTTTGCCCTGGGTCTGGGGGCTGCCGCCACCTCTGGAGTGCTTGGTGGAGAGGGAGGGAATCTGTAGGGTCCTGGGCGGCGCAGACCAAAGAGTCCCGGTGGCCCCGGGAACCGAATGGCCTTGCCTGCGTCTCTCGTGATGGGCCACTTTGGAAAGCGCGCCCGAGTTGCCCGCCTGCCTCCCTGGAGGCGGGGGCCTCTGCAGCCAGACCCGTGAGACCTTGTGAATGGGCTTCCCGCGCCCAGCCGCCTCCGAGCTTCCTTCCCGCCCGCTTCTCCCCGCACACTCTGCGTTGCCTCGCCGGGAGTGGCCGGCAGGGGGAGGGGAGACTGCCCAGGGCTTAGCGGATTCCATACCCCCAACTCTGCCTCGCCCCAGCCGCTAAGGTCCTGCTGCCAAATTTGCGGGAGAGAACCATTTAAAGAGACTGTCATAGGTTTTCTTAAAAATGTGTTCGCCAGCCATGCCCGAGAAACGCCAAGTCCCGAGAGTTTCCTTACTGAACACTAGGAACCTGTGAGACTGGAGACGGGCGGGAGCTCAGGCTCTTTACTACTTTGGATCTCAACACTTTGAATAGGGAGGACCTCTTCTGCAAAGAAAGGCAGCATTCCCTTAGAATGTGGAACTTCTCTTAAACGGGGTCGGGGCTGAGTATGTTTAAAAATGCTGAGAGTAGAGGCGGCATGGCAGGTAACAGGGCCAATTGTCACCTAGGGAAGGCTAGGAAGGGGTGTCAGGGGAGCAGTGTGCCAGAAAGTTTCAGAAGGAGGCGGAAGATGGCTACTTGCTGACTTTTGAGGAAGGCCTTGGGAGAGAGAATTGTTTTGGTCAGCCTTTTCTCCTTGCAGACTCCACCCCTAACAAAATGACAGGAGTCAGAGGTTCTGGTACCCCTCTTTCTTCATAAAGGTCTCTGTCCTTTGAGGTAGATGGCAGAGGTCACCGCTAGAGAAAAATAAACTGAATCCTTTGAGCAAAGGAAGGTGGAAGATACAGATGACTGCCAGATGGAATGTGGCCATGGGACCAGAAGCCTCTGGGAGGTAGGGGACCAGGCAAGCTGAGGCCCAGGGTCTGGCTCTTCAGTTAACAAAGAGGGTAAGGTCATTGTTTTTCTTTCCTCGGGGGGTCCCACTGATTACCAGGATTAGTCTAGGAGAAACTTGATAAGACTTCGAGAATACTTTTCCAAATCTCTGTACAGCCTGTGGTGTACAGCCCGCCGAGAGCCACCTACTGAGTTCAGCAGGGTAAGTCGAGGACTAGGAGGAAGCTCTGCTTTTCCAAAGCATAACTTTCTGTTTGCTGAGTCAGACAGCCCTTCCCATGGGCTGAGGTGTTGGGATAACTTCACTAAATCACTTGGGGGCCTAACCCTTTCTAGTGATCTATTGGGTTAGAAAGAGATAGTTTTATGCTGAAGGTATATTGCTAAAGGGGGGAAATGAGGCTTAAGGTAAGTGTCATTGAGTTAGCCTCTTGGAAGTTTGCAAGAGCTGAGAATGGGTCTGTCTCTTATCTTTAGTGTGGCCACTTACCTTTGAGAACATTCATGTTGCTTGGCCCCAATGCACTCCAAGAGCTACTGCACACACCAACCCCGGCTACCTTCTGTGAGTCTCTCAGAAGAGCTGCTTTTCTAGTTTGCTGGCCTAGCCTCTTCTTTTCCCAGTGTGCACTTTTCGGTCGCTGGTACGAGGTGCAAGTGCCAAGTGCAAAGAGAGGTGGGGAGCATAATCAGAGTACCATCTGGTACCCCCTTGTTGCTGAGGCATAAGCTTCAACGAGGTGTCCAGCAGGCCTGGATATTACATTCTGATCGTAAGCAAACAAGCAGACATTGTGAGGTCTGGTCCTCTTTGTTCTTTCTTGTACCCTGTCCTCCTTGCATCCTCATACCTTTACTGACCATCTTGCTGAGGGTCAGCTCTTCCCATTAGCAGTTTACCCTGCAGACTGCCTATCTAGCTGGACTTACCCTCACATTCTTCCTCTAGCTGTTTCTTCCAATCCTAGTGGGAAAGAAATCTGGGAAGGAGGGAGGTTTGGAAACGTGGCCAGAGTGAATGACAGCTGACAGACCAGCAGCTTGTGGCCTCCCTGCTGGGACAACTTGGCTGCCACTAAAGGGCTGAACAGTGACAAGTCACACTGACCCACAACATGCAGGCTGGGCTGGGGCTCTGGGAAGCAGCAGGGGAGGACAGGACAGGAGGAGAAAGTGGATGCTAAAGGATCACAGTGCTTCTTTACACTGTCTCGGGTCAAGCCCCCACCATCTTCAAGGTTACAGGGGTGGGACTGGGCCAGCTTGGTTGCCTGGCAACAATCCCCCCAAAGGCTGCTCTTTGGTAACTTGAGCCCCTTTGAGACTGCCCTAGAAACTCCTGTAACTGGCATGGGGCAGGGGATGAGGGTGGTAGGGAAGAAGGCCCACTCAAGTCTGAACCAGAACTCTTGTCTATGAATCGATGGCAGTTGCCATACCAAGGCATGACCTTGCTTCTAAATAGTCCCACTCTCCCCTCCCCACATAAGGCTTTGGATGTGACCCATTTTGTTGCATCCTGTGGCCTTTACTCTGTGATCTTCTCAAAGTTGTTATGGTCAAAGCCACTGGGAAATAGCTCCATGCCTGCTGCCATGTGCTGAGTCAATCCAAGCAATCCTATTCCTCCCTCAGAGATCTATTTAATGTTTGTAGATGCTTACATGATGATTACAAAAGCAATCAGGACATCAGCCTAGGGCTATAATAGCTCCTTTAAGATCTAGGTAGTAAAACACTATATAGCTCTAGGTATGTTTAGTTTAGTTTATTACATTTTATTTATTGTGAGTGCACATGAATATCTCACACACACACACACACACACACAGAGAGAGAGAGAGAGAGAGAGAGAGAGAGAGAGAGAGAGAGAAGAAGGTGCCACAGTGCATATATGGAGGTCATAGATAACTTGTGGCATTTGGTTCTCTCCTTCTACCACATGAGACCTGGCGATGGAACTACAGTTATCAGGTTTAGTGGCAAGTGCCTTTACCTTCAGAGCCATCTCCATAGCCCCTCTAGTTACGTTTCATAATACTGGGGAGCTATTGT
>LR749485.1:1282250-1414750 GCA_902729485.2 Mus minutoides | reverse complement strand
GAACACAAGACTCCATTGAAGCAGCAGATGGGGCAGAACTCCTTACATCCTATTTGTTGGTCAGGGAGTTAGAGTGTTAGGACGGTAAAACAAAAATGTATGGTTAAATTGAAGCTATACCTTTGAGGTAGATGGGACTGAGGTTGCCTAGCAGAGCCACATTATCTCCCTCCCTGTACCCACCCCCAGCCCCAAAAGTCTCTAGCAGGAGGGATCCTAAGAAGGAGAAAGAAAAGGGTCTACCTGCTATGTGTCCCTGGCCCTTGAGACCGAAATCTATTATTCATGCCAGTTTTGCTGTGAGTTGGGGCGTTTGACTGTATCTTGTATTACTTTCTTTTTTTCTTCTAAAGAACACAGATTCTTTGGCGTGATCAGTATGTTCTCTATGGGAAAACAAGAAAAATCGTTTTCTTCCCTTTCTATTTTGTGGTGCTGGGAATTGAACTTATTTAGGGCCTACCTCATGCTAGACAAGCACTCCACACTACAACCTACTCTAAACAAAAGCATCTCTCCCTTTGGAAAACAGATTCAAAGGAAGGATGGGTTTTTAAGATCCATTCCTTTTTTTTTCTTTCTTTCTTTGAGCAGATTCATTTGCTGCTGAGAGCTGTGTAATTATCCTCCTGACAATTTATAGTCTGGTTCCTCAGTATAAGCAAAGTACCAAACAAATTATTCTCCCCAACTGGGAGGCTGTAAGGTGACTGAGACCACCTAATGTTACTATACTCGGGGGCTCCTTTCCCTTGCAGCAGGTAGCACTCCAGAGCTGCTAGCCAGATAGCTTTTGTTGTTTATCATGTGCCTCGTTTGACCTGGCAACTCCATTTCAGGATCTTATGCTAAAGAAAAATCAGATATTGTACCAGGAGACTTGCAAGGATCTTTGCTACATAGTTTGTTGTTTGTGTTAACCCAGGAAATGAAACGTTCACTAACAGTGGAGTGGTTATGTACATTTTGCTTGGTCTTTGATAGAAGTGATAAAATAGTATACAGCTATGAAGAAGCATGCTGTGAACAAATATGTCTTAGTTGGCTGGTGTTTTCTGAACCACAATTCCTTATGTGTAAAATGGGGTTAATACTACCTATTTCAGGGGGTTATTTCCAGGGTCTAATAATGTGTATAAAGTGCTTGGTGCACAGCCCACAATCACACATGCTATCACCAGATACTACCCAGAAAGGTGCAATTCTTTGAAGTTGTTATTTATTTATTTATTTGGTTTTGAACTAGGATCTCACAACATTGCCTAGGCTGGCATGAAACTCCTGCCTCTGCCACATGAGTGCTGGAATTACACCCGTTTGCCACCATGTCTGGCTGCTTTGAAGGCTTTTGAGACCCCTAGATGGAGATCCTGTCAAGTCTGTTGTAAGAAAAACGTTTCCCAGACAGCTCCAAATTACAGCCATTCTTCTCTAGAACTTGTGGAGAAGTCTCATGTATGCACAGAGAAGCGCATCTAACTTCTGAGGCTGTCAGCTCATCTCTCCCAGCCCCGGGATTTTGCTTCCCTTTCAGTCCTTCCTTCAATTATTCCCCACTGAATTGGTTCACCAACTCACTGCCAATCAAGGGTAGGGGGCATCCTTTGTAATTGAAGCAGGCTGTCTATTGAGAATGCTGGCAGCCTTGGGATAGTTATTGGTATAGATTGATGCCTGCTGACCTCAGACCCAGCTGGCTAGGACCCTGGAGGGGCATTAACAAAGCAGAAGAGGGTAGGTTCTGATCCACCAGTCTAGTAGCTGCCTTTGTGAGTGTCTTGTTAGCTCTGTTCTAGTCTCCTGGCGTGGGGAGGGGCATGGGTCCTGCTTACGCACACTAGTTTTGCAGAATCAACTTAGCTAAAGGGTGAAGAAGTTTTTTTTACTCACAAAACATACTGAGCAGTTTGCCTGAAGGTCCATCAGGTCTATCTTTCATCAGTGCTTGTACAGAGTAACTCCCAGTCTCACAGCCAAGCAGCCTTGAGTTCACAGGAACTCCTTGGCGTTGTCTACAAGATGCCCAAACCACCAGGCAATTCTGTCATCTCCTTGGACATGCCCCACTTATAACCAGAAGTTCTAGGGAATGGTGTTTAGGAACCAGTATGTTTTAAAAGTTTCCAAATGGTTGTACTGTGCAGCTGGGGATGAAGACTTGTGTTATAGATGGCTGAGACAGATGCCACCAAGACGTTATAGATGGCTAAGACAGATGCCACCAAGACACAGTTTCCCGACCTATTTGACCACACAATCTTCCTCCTCTTTCTGCATCTTTTCCTTCTTTTTCTTTCCTCTTGCTCTGCGAGGGGATATTTTGTGCATGGCTAATGCTGCCAGTGAGCTACATCCCCAGTTCTTCATTATAGTGTTTTATATATTATAATTGTGGATAGATAATAAGCATGAAGTATAATGTAAACTTAGGTTAAAACAGGGGACAATATGGTCACATGTATGAATCAATCACAAACAGCCATGCCTCCAAAGTTGAGTAATATACTTTTTAATTTTATAAGTGAAAGAAGATGATTAGAAAAAAAAATCATCAGTAAAAAGTGTATATGCTATAGCAAAGGGGGCATCTTATATTGCTTTACTCACGTTATCAAATCCTTTAACATTTTAAATGAAGACAACATTTTTCTTTATGTTATAGCTACATAGCATCACATTTTATGACACTGGGCTGGGTTTCTACTTTCAATCAACTTTTCAACAAAATAGAAAAGATTTTTCTCTGCATACTTTTTTGGGAATCCAGGCAAAAGGAAAGACATTTTCACTTTATAGTGTCATGCTTCAAATTAGGCCAGGCCTGAAAGTACAAATCGAAGTGAAATGGTTGCTTCTGAGTGGAAACAGGCGGTAAGCTCCATGCTCTCTTCATTCAGTAGTCCAGACCATGCACATAGGTTATTTCATCATATGGCATAATAGAACAACTGTATAAACATGTTCAGTATTTTCAAACCATAGATACTTGAACAGATTCTATTTATCTTTTTCATGTTTTATTTTGTTTGTTTGTTGTTGTTGTTGTTTGAGACGGGGTCTCCTGTAGCTCAGGCTTATCTTGAACTTACTATATAGCTGAGGATGACCTTGAACTCCTGATCTTCCTATGTTCACCTGCTGGGATTACAGACATGCATCACTAAGCCCTGCTCAACAGATGCAATTTAGAAGATAGAATAGTTCTCCTTTCTTTCATGATACCGACAGAAATACTTTTAGAATGTGGATCCTGGCCAACAGCCACCCAGAGAAAGAAGGAAGCCTGGTCCAACAGCATCTTCGATGTTAGTGGCTGTATTTGGGCTTCCTATTTGGAACCTCCTCTGTAGCTATTTTGGGGTTCCAAGACTTACTTGATTCTGTCAACAGTCACTGGGAAAATACTGGCACAAAGGGTATAAGGGGGAGGGGGACACTTTGAGCATGCTCATCTCAGCTGTGATCAGAGAAGAGGTGCTATAAAAGGAACCCCCACAATTTGTCTCTCAAGCAGCCCTGAACCCTGGGGATGAAAACAAGGCAGAAAGAAGGATTCCAAAAGTATTCACCAGGAGGAAATGGTGGCTATTTAGAGAGACTGAGGCCCAGACTTACAGATAAAATAGGCGTCTCATGCTGTACACACATCCCAAAGCACTTCGTGATACTCTACTTCTATGTATAATTTCTGTGCTTTCATCAGTTAAGATTTTCAATATTCACCAGCAAAAACACACACTTTCGGTTTAAAAAAGAGGAAGAAATCTATTTATGAAGGTTGAGAAGTAGGTTTTAAGGCACTGCTCCGCTCAAAGTGCGACAAGAAAGGTCCTTTCCTGCCATGTGGGAACAGTGCAGCTCAGTGAGCAGAACTGGGAACTAATTTTGTGAGGATTTGGGGGTAGTGAAATCTTGCTGTGTTCCAGATTCTGGGCCAGCTTACCTCTTTGAATAACAGGTTACATAAATTTACTCCCCATTGTGAAAAAGCCCAATAAAATCTTTTCCTTATAACTCCAAGTTAATGAAAACAGTAGAATTAGGGAACGAGTGTCAATCGTGTGCAGAGAGCTTTTGTTTTGTGCCCAGAGCTTCCAGACTACCTGAGGCGTGTGAAGAGTGAGGTGGGAGGAAAGGTGTCCAGGTGGTGAATCCTTTTGTCGCAGGGAACATTTATGGAATTCCAGGTGCCAATAGGGGCTGCTAGCATATGTGGCAGATAGGTGTCCCCTGTGGGTAAAGGGGTAGCAAAAACAGTGCCTCTTCTAGGTGAGCAAGTTAGGGAGACATTCCTTTAGATATAACTATTAAACAATGGATCAGCATCTGGGTGGACCGTTAAAGCTAAAGAAAAGTACCCTTCTTCCATGGGCAGTCAGACAAGACAACCAACTTCATTGAACTGTGGCCACAATTTGAGACTCCATTTTCAGGAGACACCCCTATAGAGCACCACTGCCAGGTTCTCTGAAGCACCAGGGACACAGAGATTGGTCAGAGATAGACCCCGTTTAAGGAATTTCCAGGCTAGCCCCTCCAACTCCTATCCTATTGAACTAGCCTGATCTACTGCCAGTTCAACTGCTGCCCCTCCTTCCAGGCACAGTCATTTGGTGGTGGTAGACTGGCTATCCCTCAGATGCCCAGGTGCCAGCTACAGTTTGAGGGGGGTATCAGCCATTCCTCTGTCTATGGCTCTACTCTAGAATGAACAACCAGGGCTACTTGTTAACTGTGACTAAAACATGGCTTTGAGATACTGGATGGGCAAATGCCACTATCATTTCTTCCTTCACGATGGTTTAAAAACTTGACTGTGTTCTCTTGAAATGAGCTTCAAAGTGGGAGTTTAGGGTGGGGTGTGGTGGTGACTCATCATGCAATCTTAGCACGTGGGAAGGCTGAAGCAGGAGGATCAAGAGTTCCAGACCAGGCCTGGACTCTATAACAAGACACTGTCTTTAAAATGGCTGAGTTTGGGCATAGCTGAGATATTTTCCCTTTTCATGTTCTTGTCCCTTAATAAAAGAAAGCAGTTTATCTCTAATCTGGTGATTTAGAGTTGGCTCCAAAGACTAATTCCTACCCTGATCGTCACACTAAGCCTGTGCTGGCCTCTGTGCCAGATATTGGTGATACATAATTCTTAAGAGTTGCCTTTAACTCCGGAGTCTTAACTCTCAGAGAGATAGTGCAGGAAGCAGTGTTACTGCAGACAGCTAAGTCCTGTGTGGAAAGCACTGGGCACAGGGGGCAGGGAAAGCTTCCATCGCTCTTTCTTGTTCTCTAGAACTTCATCCTTCCAGACTCACACTCTGCTCCTGCCAGCTCTTTCCAGCCTTCTGAGTTCCTTTGCTGTGCCCCGATTCCACTTTATTCACATTTGCAGCCACACTTCTTCCAAGTGGGGGAAGATAGTCCATGCAGAGGCTGCCAATACACATTGACCTTTCTTGAACCCACTTTTATATTGACCTTTCTTGAACCCACTTTTATTTCCTTCCCTTTACTACCTCTTGAATACAATGTAACCCTCAGTCGTAGGAACTTGGAAGAACACCCTGGTAACTCCTTTCTTCAGATGAGCCAGGAGCTGGAAGTTAGAGCAGTCTCTCTCCAGAGGAGGTAAATCTTGTCTTGATAGTGGTAGGGACTTGGCCATAGCATGCAGCCGCGGATCCCTTCAGACCCAAGTGTCTCCCTGAGCCAGACTTCAGTCAAGTGCTTGTGGGTAGTGGGCCACAGACCTTTTTTTTCTTATTTATTTATTTATTATTAGAGAATTTCTTCATTTACATTTCAAGTGCTATCCCATAAGTCCCCTATACCCCCCCCCGCCCTGCTCCCCTACCCACCCACTCCCACTACTTGGTCCTGGCATTCCCCTGTACTGGGGCATATAAATATTGTTAGATCAAGGGCCTTTCCTCCCCAGTAATGGCCAACTAGGCCATCTTCTAATACATATGCAGCTAGAGACATGAGCTCTGGGGGTTCTGATTAGTTCATATTGTTGTTCCATCCATAGGGTTGCAGACCCCTACAGCTCTTGGGTACTCTCTCTAGCTCCTACATTGGGGACCCTGTGTTCTGCCCTATAGATAGATGGTTGTGAGCATCCACTTCTGTATTTGTCAGGGACTGTCAAAGCCTCACAGGAGACGGCTATATCAGGGTCCTTTCAGCAATATCCTGCTGAGGAAGAAGCCCCGTTGTGATGGTTGTGAAGTCGCTTGCCTTTGCTTATTTGGCCCCCTGTTGGAGCAGAGTCCTGGTATCAGCTCACAGGAGTAACTTTTTGTTCTGAGCCTCTATTTTTCCTATCAGGAAGAGCAGAAATACTCCTCTATGGAAAAACAGCTTTGGAAACAAAACCTCATGCCTACAATGTTACATATTATCCTTGAGGTAAAGGACAGTGGCTGACTCATCCATCTGTCTTCTACATCTTATTGGAAAGTAGGGATGATGCGAGTATTTGTTGAATGACTAATGGCTGCTTAGGAGATGGGTTTTTAATTTTTTTTTTAACTTTGGCTTACTACCTAATAAATCCTCTGTATCAATTAATGCTTTCTCTTAGACAAAGTATTAGTTACTTTTTAATTGCTGTGATAAAACACCATGACCAAGGCAACTTATAAAGGGGGAGGATTTATGTGGGCTTACAGTTCTAGAGGTATGGTAATACATCAGCATCATAGTGGGGAATGTGGCAGCAGGCAGGCGTGATGCAGCTCATGTCCCAATCCTCAGACAGGAAGCATGGAACACACTGAGTGGCCCAAGTCTCTTCCTTTTTCCATTTGTTATTAGCATATTGTCCACACAATATATTTTGACCATGTTTCCCCCTCCCACAACTCCTCCCAGATCACCTTTACCTCCTTACCCACCCAACTTCATGCTCCTTGTCTCTCTCAAAACCAAACAAGAACCGTCTCCCCCTCCTGGTTCAGGATTCTATGCAGAAGAGGAGGTGGAAAGTCTGTCAGGGTCTGAGGGTGACTCCTAAGAAGCAGCCAGACCCAGAAGGACTGATGCATGGACGAACTCACAGAGACAGACAGCAGGCACAAGACCCACACAGGTTCAAATCAGACAAAGTCCCAGCACGAGAAGGGAAAGGGACACTAAATCCCACCCCTAACCAAGAAGCTCTTTGTAATTGATAACCTTCTGGGAGAGGGAAAGTCAGTTTTCTCCACGGGGAGCTGGGTGTGCCAACTCCACCCCAGGGCAGGCCCATGCTGAGGAGCACTTAGTTAACACAAAAGAAACTCTGCACTTTGGTTTGGGGTGTGGGCTTTTTGTTTTGAAGCTTCAAACCCACCCCCAGTGATACACCTCCACCAACAAGGCCACACCTCCTACTCCTGTTGCACCAACTGGGCCCCAGTATTCAACTATATGAGCCTCTAGGACCATTTTCAGTCACACCAGGGTAGCTCCTTTGTAACTTCTGCCATTACCAATACTGTGAGTCTCACAGGACTCCAATACTCAAGAGGACATTGATCCTCTCTCTGCTATTTTGCCTGCAATAGGACATACCACTGCCACATTGATGGTGGCTTCTAGGCTGTGGCCTTTATTTCATTTCATTTCATCTATCTATCTATCTATCTATCTATCTATCTATCTATCTATCTTTCTATCTATCTATCTATTTGTTTGTTTTTGTTTTTTTTTTACTGTGTTTGGGTATTTTTTCCACGTGTATGTCTGTGCACTGTGTTTGTGCCTAGTTCCTGCAGAGACCAAAGGAGGACATTGGTTCTCCTTAGAACTAACGTTACAGGTGGTTGCAAATCACTGTGTGGCTGATTGTAATCCAACCCAGTTCTTCTGGAAGAGCAGTCAGTGCTCTTAACTCCAGAGCATCTCCCTAGCCCCAACTATGACCTTTTATGAGCTCAGGTCTCGCACCAGGATTCTCCAGGCTGTGTGTCCCTTCCATGCCTGTGCCCCCAACCCAACCACAGTATGGTGTTTTGCTCAATACCCACTGCTATCAGAATGTGGCAGTTAGGCTACCTCCCAGTAACCCCTGCTGCCGCCTTTGATTGTGCTGGTGAGTGAACTTAGAGCAAAACACACGGTAGGCTTGAGATATCCTCAGCCATTTAAAATTTCTTTTTAAAAATCTTTGATACAGAGTCTCACAAAGTTACTCGAGCTACTCTTAAACTCATTGTGTAGGCCAAGCCATCCTTACATTTATGATTCTCCTGTCTCAGCCTCTTGCACAGCTGTGCCAGTGGGCCATATACCCCATCTTATTTTGCACACCTCTTTTAAACATACATTTATCTCTTTTTACTTAGCATAAACACCCCCCCTCATTTTTAAATTGGAAAAAGCCCTTTGTTAATAAAAGCATGCCTCATATTCTGATGTTTAAGAGCAATGTGTGCATTGCTAACCCACTTTATCCTCAAGGGTTTCATGACAGAGTCAGCCATTGTCATCTCCCTCTTGTTGGTGAGGCAACAGTCTCAAAAGAGAGGAAGTAATTTGCTCAAGGGTCAGAAGGACTGAGAGTGGCAGAGACTGTGGGCAAGTCTATCGGTGTATTGTCTTGATTAGTGATTGATATTAGAAGGTGTGGCACGGGGGCGGGGACACTCGTGGGCAGGTGGTCCTGGAGTGTATAAGAAGACAAGGTAAGTGAAGAGTGGGGAGCAAGCCAGGAAGCATTGCTGCTCCATGGCCCCTGCATCATCAGTCCCTGGGCCTTGCTGCCTTGAGTTCCTGCTCTGACAGGAAGCTTGATTTTCTATGTAAAAGTAGCATTTTTGCATATCTTTTTCATTTATGAAGCACCTTTACATATATTTTCTCACATGGGCCTCCTGTGAGAAATGGAAAAACAATGGATTCGGAGAGATTGGGACTGGCTTGCCCATAGTGGCAAGGGGAAAGGGTGTGAGGACCAAGAACCATTTGCACTGCTTTAGATGCCAGGGATACAAGTATATAAGATGGGCAAAAAAATCTTTGACCTAACAGAGTTTATAAAATGAAGTATCTGCTTCTTTTCATTTACCCTGCCTGTCAGGCAAGTGATATAGATTTTCGTTTTTGATCTTGGCTGCGTGCTTTCGACTCACCTGGCATGCTTCCATAAAAACAATGATGTCTGAGGGCAGACTCATGTGTGCACTCAAATTTTACAGCTGCTCAGCAAGGAGTGAGTGTGCAACCGAGCTTGAGAAGGCTTGGCTTTGAGCAGTGATTTCTGGAATCACCTTGGGAGCCAGGCATGGTGATGCACACCCAGAGTCCCAGCCACTTGGCAAGCTGAGACATGCAGGAAGGAGAGTTTCAGCCCAGGCTGTGCAGCACAGCAAGCACTTGGGAGGCAGAGGCAGGCGGATTTCTGAGTTTGAGACCAGCCTGGTCTACAGAGTGAGTTCCAGGACAGCCAGGGCTACACAGAGAAACCCTGTCTTGAAAAAAAAAAGAAAAGAAAAGAAAAGAAAAAAAAAGACCTCGTCCCTTTAATCCCAGCACTCAGGGGGCAGAGGCAGGCGGATTTCTGAGTTCGAGGCCAGCCTGGTCTACAAAGTGAGTTCCAGGACAGCCAGGGCTATACAGAGAAACCCTGTCTCGAAAAACCAAAAAAAAAAAAAAATTAAAAATTAAAAAAATTAAAAAGACCTCATCTCAAATAAAAGAAAACTAGAGTCAAGTACCATCTTCCCAAGAATGAAGAAGCAGCAGCATGTCCACATGCAAAAGAAGGCAGTTGGCTCCTCACCTCATGCCACACTCAAAATTTACCTCAAAATGAGCAAAGGGGTTAAATGTAAAAGCTGTAATTATAAAGCATATTAAAAAACAGGAAGAGTTAGTTAATAACTAGTTAATTTTTGTAACCCCCAAAGATAGCCCAGCCACAGTCAGTACTTGACCCTAGGATACCTGATTTCTTCATGCTCACTTAAGCACAGTACTGCACACAAGCCATGGAATTCATCTCGATATTTACAGATAAGTAACCGGAGTCAGCTCTAGGGATCCTGAGCAGTGTGTGGGCTCCACCCGTGAAACTCTATACTGTAGATAGGGGTGGAAGAGATACGTGTAAGAAGGGTGTGATAACGGACAGACACATCATATCACAGGAGTTCTTAGTAGCTTTGTTACAACAGTTGGCTGTGGACTAGGTCCTTGACAGATACAGGGAGGGATTTGCAGCCAAGAAAAGCTGAGTGAGTGAGGCAGTGATGGAAGGACTCTGGGAAGCATCTGTGCATTGGGCAAAACACCTTTTACTGTATTGTTGGAGAATTCTTGCCAGGCCCCGGAAACTCAATGGCAAGGTCAGGAAAGTATCTAGTGCTGTGGACTTTATTTTAGGATCCCATGGAAGTAGCTAGTCTAGAAACACACAATGAGACTATCTTAGATGCACAGGCTTTGAGATTTGAGCCCAAATTTGTCATAGCATACATGGGAAAACTGAGGCCAGAGAGCAAAGGATGATCCCCGGCTAGCCCACAGCAACTGTAGTAGACTTTGCCACATTAATATTTCCAACCTGCATCCGAAAGTCTGGGCCATTTCCTGGAGAAATCCTTCAGTGGCATCCCAATCTGTTCCCCTACTACCCAGAGATGTTCTTTAGAACTCTGTTGAAAGTTCCTGCTTCAGAACCATGTGGGGTGTGACATGTTTCTTTTTTTTTTTTTTTTTTTTGGTTTTTTCGAGACAGGGTTTCTCTGTATAGCCCTGGCTGTCCTGGAACTCACTTTGTAGACCAGGCTGGCTTCAAACTCAGAAATCCGCCTGCCTCTGCCTCCTGAGACATGTATCTCTTAATTGCAGCCCTTAAGAGGCAGAAACAGTAAGATTATGAATTTGAAGACAGCCTGGGCTACACAGCAAAACCCTGTCAAAAAGCAATACAAACAAACAAAAACAAAGCCATTAAGTGTCCTGTGTCATAAATGGCCTATTCTACTACAAATGAAGTCTTGAGCAGAGAGTTTGATGGGCTTGCCATGGCAACACAGACTGAGTTGAGAGAAAGACAGAATAGAGGTCTTAAAATGAGGTGTCAACTTCACCCCCACCATGAAACTGGCATTTTCAATCCTTCCCAGCATTGTCCCTTAGCCTCAGATGGTGCTACCAACCTGTAATCCCCGCATTCAGGAAGCAGAGACAGATGGATCTCTTTGAATTCATGGCAAGTTCGGTCTACATAGCAAAGTTTTAGGCCGGCCAGGGCTACACAGTGAGTCCCTGGCTCAAAAAACATATATTTCTACATGACATCGATTGAGTTGTAATTTGAGTATTTCTCAGTTCTCCCATTTCAAGTGTATGTACTTAAGTGGCTTAAGATAGTCATGAAGTTGTGGAACCATCACCAGAATCAATTAATTTTTAAAAAGACTAATTATTTTATTGTATGTGTGAATGCCTACATGTATATATGTGCTCTCTCTCTTTCTCTCTCTCTCTCTCTCTCTGTGTGTGTGTGTATGTGCCTGTGTGTCCGCACACCCACACGTGCGCACCAACACAGGCCAGAAGAGGCTGTTGGATCCCTGGAGCTGGAGTTGCAAGTAGCTGTGAGCTGCCTGATGTGGGTGCTATGAACCAAACCCGGGTCCTCTACAAGAGCAGAAAGTGCTCTTAACCACTGAGTCATCTTTCCAGTCCTTATCACAATCAATTTTATAACACTTTCATTTATAAATTTATAACATTTCATTACTCCTAAAGGTAAGCTCTCCTTACCCAGCCAAGTCCTCAGGCTACTATTAATCTCCATTTTCTATTCTGTGTTTGCCTACTCTGGAATTTTCCCATTTATTATTATTGTTGTTATTGTTATGATGACAAAGGGCGCACATGCCACAGTGTATATACCTTTTATGTATGTAACTAAGACAGAACTGCTGGCTCGTATGGCAACTCTATATTTAGACATCTGAGGAACTCCCACATTGTTCCTCACAGAGCTGGCATCCCTTGATTTTCCTGCCAGCAATGTGTGCAGCTTCCTGTTTCTCTGCATCCTTGCCAAATCAGGTGTTATCAATATGTTTGGTCATAGCCATCTTAGTGGGCATGAAATGATATGTCATTGTGGTTTTGACCTGAATTTCCCTCATGACTATGACATTGAGCATCTTTTCATGAACATAGGGACCGTTTGAATTACTATTTAAAAAGGTCTAATTATATCTTTTGAGCTGGGTTGCGTGTTTTTGTTTTGTTTTGTTTTGTTTTTATTGAAATTGTAAAAGTTCATTTGTTTTTTGTTTCCTTGCTTTTGTTTTTGCATATGAGACAGAATTTGAGTTTGTAACCCAGGCTGGCCTTGAATTTGCAACCCTCTACCCCAGCTTCTCAAGGGCTAGAGCATACCATTTCTAGCTTATAGGAGTTCTTTGTGCGTTCTGTATATTGATACCTAGTCATATATGTGATCTGTTAATATTTTCCCAATTAAGGAGTTGTCTTTTCAGTTTCTTGATATACTTTAATAAACAAAGGTTTTAATTTTTTATGACAACTTCTATTCTTCCCTGGCTGTTCATTCTTTTGGCAGCATATATAAGAAAGGGTTAGCTGGAGATATAGCTCAGTGGTAGAACATTTTCCTAGTATGCATGAAGACCTGGTTTTGATCCTCAAAGAGTATGAAATTTCTGTTTCAGCCCAGGCCATATAGATTTAATTTGTTTCTTTTCATAGTTTTGTCGTTTTAAACACTTATGTTTTCATCTTCTAGCCCATGTTGAGTTAACTTTTGTTTATATTGTGAAGTAATAGTCCATGTTATAGGATAAGACATCATCTGGACACCTTTTATAATAATAATAATAATAATAATGCCTATAATATTAATATTATAATATATTGTTAATATTAGTACTATTATTATGTGTTAAATATGCCATGTATGTATATGACAGTCAGAAGACAACTTTATGGGCTTGAATCTCTCCTTCATGCTATATGAGCTCCCCAGGGATCAAACCTGGGTTGCCAAGCTTGTACAACAAGCAACTTTACCCCCCAAGACATCTCTCTAACCATCTCCACTCTTCTTTCCTTTGCTGAATTATGTTGAGACCCTCACCAACATCAGTTGATTAGAGCTGGACTCAATTTTGTCTCATTGCTCCATGTGTGGGTCATTATGCAAATGCCACAATATTGTGATTATTTTTGTTAGTTTTGATTGCTGTGCAGTAGCTTCTGAGACTGGGAAGTATTGATCTTCTGATCTCGGTTTTCACTGCTAAGATTTTTTTGGCTGTGCTAGGACCCATGAATTTCTACATGAATCCTGGAGTCATTTCTCTGTTTCTGCATTACCTTAGTTTTGCCCAGTTCTTAGCTATTTGTCAAGGATATCAACAAGCATTTATTAAATAATGACTGAACACCTACCACCTGTGTTAAGTTTTGGAGTTATCATGGTGGAGGAAAGAGCTCTTAATTCTGCCTTCAGGGGACTAAGAATGGAGTGGGAGAGGCAAACATTAATCAAATAATCACCAAAACGGAGGTGACATGAATAATAAATTGGATAAATCAGAATGGGGTTGGGGAGAGCGGTGGAGCAAGGAAAGCTTTCTTAGGGAAATCAGTAACCAGCTAGAAAGCCTTCGGGAGCAAGCACTAAGTAGCAGAGAATGGACAGCACTAGGTAAGGGCCACCACTGATCCTGCAGTCCTGGGGGAGCACCCCGGGGGGTCTGCCCTGAAAGTAACAGGAAGCCACCAACACAGAGAAGTGACACGATCTAATTTTGCTTTCAAAATACTAGCTCTGGATGCTCTAAGGAGAATAAACTGGAGATACAGGCCATGGCCATAAAGAGACTGTGGAAGTTTGGGTCAGGGTGGTGGCTCTCGAGATAAAGTGGAAAGACTAATAGAAAACAGGACGGTAGAAATAGTCTTTGGTTAGAGAGTGGGATAGGACGGTGTTGGGAGGGTTGGGCTTTTACCAAGATTTAAAAAACAAAAACAAACAAACAAACAAGCAAGCAAACAAAAAACACTAGGTAGCTTTGAGGGGATCAATGCTTCCAACTTTAAGGTATCTTCTAGACATTTTTTTAAAGGCTATGTGACCATTATTTCGAGTCATCCCTGCAAAGAAGCCATAAAAACATTTTTCTCATTTTGCAGATGAGGAAACCGAGTACCATAAGGTTAAGTGGCAAAGCTAGCCAGGATCCTATTAGTCTAAAAAGAGCCCCAGTGCTCCTTCTGTTCTAGGGCACTGGGGCCGACTTTTCTAGAAGAGCCCATTTCAAATAGTTTCAGATAACAAGAGAAAAATCATTCAAAGCGTGACTCCCCACCTACCAAGTCCTCTCAGACCCCAGAGTGCATGTTCCTAGGGCAGCCTTTACTCCTCTCCATACATCTTTACAGTGTAACAGCCAGCCCTCCCTCCAGGATGGACACCTTTCATTCCTGGACCCAGACTGCTGATCAGTAGCAGAAAACTACCCCATTCCTTTTCCTACAGTGATCATGCTATCTGAAAGACGTCATTGCTCTTAGAGACCATTGTCACCAGTCTGTGGGCAATGTATGGAAAGCTGAGATGCTAATACATGGAGCCAAAAGCTGGATGGTTAAAAACAAAGTAACCAGTCAAGGTGAGCTCAGGGTTTTGTTTTGTTTTGTTTTGTTTTTTTAATGTCTAATGGGGAGTGTGAGGGCAAGAGAATGAATGGCTGGTGGGAAATGAGGTGGAATGAAAAGCTAGGAGAAAGAAAGACAAATCTAAACCTTCATGGAGGAAGAGGAAGAGAAAATAAAGTGTTCAAAAGAAGAAAGTTGGGAGGAAACATCCTGCTTCCAAATCAGGAATCTGACATTTACTAGCTGGATGATATTATGCAAGTTACTCAGTGTCTCTAAGTGGAGATAAAATTGCACGAACTTTATGGGGTTTGTGTAAGGATTATGGGGAAGGCATGTATGTAATGTCCTGGACACAGTGTGTGCTGCGTGATAAGCACCCGATAACTCTCAGCTGTTACTCTGCCTGGGCCTGCCCTCCTCATTTCTCTTGCCTCTGCTCCCCAGTTACAAGGCCAGTTTATCTCCCTAGGTCTGGATCAGGCAGGAAATAGCCTGTTTCAGCACACCTAGAAGATACAGGACCTGTGACAACAATTGGTGTCACTTCCAAAGGTGCTCCTTGGACTCTCTGCTGCCTTGGCTTGTTTCCTCTTCCTTTCCTTGTCTCTTCCCTACCACCCCACCGTTAGTTCTAATCTCTACCCAGTCACCGTCCTGCAGTACCCATCTAAGAAAAAAAGTTCTGTCCTTTTTCCTGCTTTAGGCAGTAATTGCCCAGTTGCTGAACAATCTCCTCGCTGTACTTACCCCACCATGACACCACTGTGTGACGCCTGCTAGCTTGGCTTGTGGATTGCACCCTCTGAATACTGTACTTTGGCCCTTGTCTATTTAGAATGGTGGCTAAGATAACTCTTTAAAGTCCCAGACTTCCTTAGGAATCAGCTAATGCTCTAAAGCCTGCTCCGGAAGCATCTGTGAACTCATTGTCAGCCAGGAAAGAGTAAGTTATGCTACTAACAACAAATAACCAAGGCTTGCTCATGGGATCCACAGAGAGAGCTTGGCCGTGCAGTCAGTCACTCAGGGATCCAGACTAGTGGGGAATCTGTTTTGGACATGTGTTTCTATCATTGTTGAAACAGGAAGACGGGCTATATGCTCTGAATTCTATATTTAAAAGATCCTAAACTGCTATGTGGGAGTGAGCTCTGTTGCAGCAAGGGTGGGAGCAGGGAGGCCATTGAGGAAACTTGATCCACGGTGAGTTTTTGGTAATATGAGCTGTACGTGTGTGTGTGTGTGTGTGTGTGTGTGTGTGTGTGTGTGTGTGTAGGAGGTGATGTTATTTGGGATACAGTCCAGAAAAAGACAGGCAAGATTTTCCTTTAGATTGGATATGAGGAGTAAGGAGAATAATGGAGTCAAGGCTGGTTTTTGGCCAGGGTTTTGGCATGAATATGTGGATGGAGAACATCCATCCTTAACTGGCATGGAAGTGGCAGAATCTGAGGGTTTTTAAGAGAAAGCCCAGTAACACCTGAAGGGAACCCCAGCTTGGAGTTCTTTTTATGGGGAGCCCTGCCAGCTGTTGCACAATGACTTAAAAGGAGGAAGATTTTTAAAGAGAACTCTTTGATAAAGGATACACACAGTCACAGCCACAGGAACACAAACATGTCCACATGTATCATATGCCACCCACACTGCTGGCCAGTCCCTTCTGGACCTCACACAGTACTATTCCCCAGGAAGTTCTTCAAGGTCTCCAATGTGTCCCATACATGTTTTTGTTTCTGGTGGGAGGAACATTGTGCTGATGTTTTCCGGTTAAAGAAACAACATCCATGGCTACCCCCCACACCAGTGCTTCCTCTTAGGTCCTTGGAGGACTCCTGGGAGTAGGGTTAGCAGTGATGCATGACCTAGGTGGTCTGAAGAACCTTTTATCCCTTCAAAGTGCTTTCCAACCTAGGGAAATGTGGAAAACATATTGATAGCACATTTATTAAACCAATGTACATTGTCCAAGGCAGCAATCTGTCACTCTTAGTCACCATTTCTAACAAAACATGTAGTACCGTTGCCTGGATAGCTCATTAGAGGGGATCAGGGTTGTGGAAAACTGGAAATAAAGTGAAGACACCTTGGTCAGATCCTGGCAGTTGGTTCTGACTGAAGTTCACTTTATAGCCTTGCTATTTCCAGGGTCCCCAGGCTGGACTTTGCAAAAGGTTGTAAAGGGCTGCAGTCAGCTTTAAGTTGCCAGACTTTCTCCACAAATGGCCAGCTGGATAGAGAGCATCCATCAGGCTGTGTGCTTGTCAGGCAGAGTAGAAGAAAACAGAGCTCCTGAGCTGGGAGAGATGAGCCTTATTTCAGCCCAGGCTGGGAAGCAGCCTCATCGTGCAGGAGAAGCCCTTGGGATTTGTGAGGGGCCAGAGGCTTCCCTTGGCTAGGAGTCAGGATTGTGGGGAAAGGAATGACTTTCCCTCCTGCCCAAGTAAAGGAGAAGCTTGTGAGCTGCCTGTCTTCCAACCTTTATTGACTGTGCCCTTTAGAAATGTAGAAAGTCTAGTATAACTTATAGTAGCCACATACAGCTCTTGTGAGATAGAATTGCCCACTTATCAGAGTAGTAATGGAGCCAAGCCACACAACTACCAAGTGGCTGTGCTAGGTTTTGGATCTAGTTGGTAAGCTCTGGACAGTTACAAGTGAAGCTGCTCCCTAGGTATATGGACAGACTGACTCTACTCCACATGTGTAGAGGTGGATCAGAGGGCCACCATCTGTCAGCAGACTTACTGCTTCCTGTCATTTTTAGGATTGTTTCCAGCCCCTCAACGCATTATCTCCTCAAGTCTCTAGACCCGTTTTCCCGTCCAATAACTTAGGCAATGGGTCAGTGGACAGTGGGTCAGTGGAGAGAGCAAAAGCCTACTGGCTTTTTGTTTTTTTATATTGTGTTTGTTTTTAATTTGTTTGTTTGGAGGTGGAACTTTTTTAAGTTTTCTGAGATAAAATTTTGCTATATAGCCCAGGTTGATTTCAGATTTTCTGCTTTATCCTTGAATGTCAGGAATACAGGTGTAAGCTACCACCCATCCCAGCACAAGGGATTTTTGTTGCTGATGGCAGTACTTCGGACTGAACCCAGTGCCTCATGAGTGTCAGGCAGTAACTCCACCACTAAGCTCTATCCCAAGTTGTCCCCTGCTTCCTGTGCAGTGCTGAAGAGCCTTTTGCTCAGATGTTGTAGCTCTGAGCATCTGCCCAGCCTGAGCCCAGCACTTTGCCATGTATGATCCATTGAGCCCTAAGGAATCTCACAGTGGTGTTTCAAGGACTGCTGGGAGCAGCTCTGGTTTCATATCATATGATGGAGATGTATAAGTAATTTCTTTTCAAATGTGACACTTGTTGCTGTACTGGGAATCAAATCCAGGGCCCTCAATGTACTCAGTAAGGGCTCTGCTGCTGATACACTTCCATGACCAAAGGTGCCACTTGTGATCACAAAACAAACAAACAAACAAACAAACCAAAAACAAGTGAAACAGAACGTTTAAAGCCCTGAAGAAGAGAAGAATGGGAATGGTCTGCTGTACTGAGAGTGCCACACCGGAGGGGTGCATGTGTGTGCGCGCGCGTGCGCGCGTGCGTGCGTGCGTGCGTGCGTGCGTGCGTGCGTGCTTGCATCTGTCTGTCTGTCTGTCTGTCTGTCTCTCTCTCTCTCTCTCTGTGTCTGTGCTCACACCTGTGCATATGGTTGTTTTCTAAGAGGAGTTTATGCTAGAACAAGAAGAGGAAAACCAAAACAAAAGAATGGGATAAAAGTTTGAGTCAGTGGGATGGCTAGTTGCCACTTTGAAGAAGAAACAGTAGAAAAGAGAGGAGACTGAGTGTGGAAGGGGAACTACCCTCCTGGTACCTGCCCATGATCCAGTGTTTCTGCCTAAAGTCTCTCTTAGAACTCAGCGCTAACTTCTCACCTTGAGCTTTAAGGGCAGATGCCCCTTGGCTCACCGTGGGGTTATGTTCCCAACAACCCACTGTAAGCTAAAAATACTGCAAATGGGAAATGCATTAATACACCTGATTTTTAGCCGAGCTGACTTTAACGGCACTGAGACACATCACCTGATGTTTGGGCAAATCATCTACTGCAGAAGCTATTTTATAATGAAGTATCAAATAGATCATGTAATTTATTGAACACCTATATCAAAGACTGCTGATAACGCAGAACACCAGAGAGAGGCCATTGTTTGCTCTTGTGACCATGCAGGCTGACTGGGCTTAGGCTTCCTAGCCTCAGGGAAGAGGAAAGACTAAAAGTCCAAGTTTCTCTTGCATTAAATGTTTATGTCCTTTAGACTCACTGTAAAGTAAAATCAATCAGTCAATCAATCATTAGTCAAACCACTACGTGTGAAGGACCATCTGCATTATTGCCCCTATTTTAAAGAAGACATTGAGGTTTTGTGAGGGAAAAAAATGACTTAATTACGATCACACAGTAAGTAAATCAGCTTGCCGCAACTCAAGGATGTGCTCGTCATCCTCAAAACCTACATCCTTTACAAAATTTTTTTCAATAAAATATTTTTAATTTATCTTATATGTGATAGTGTTTTGCCTACATGTATGCATGTGCATCACATGCATGCCCGGTGCCCAAGGAGGTCAGAAGGCATCAGGTCCCCTGAAACTGGAGTTAGGGTGAGCTACCATGTGAGTGCTGAGAGTGAACCTGAGTCTTCTGCAAGAGCAAGTACTCTTAAGCATTTGGTCATCTCTCCAGCCCATTTATTTTTAAATAAATGTGTGTGTGTGTGTATCTGTGTGTGTTGGTATGTGCACATGTATGGTACCTGCAGAGATTATATGGATTCATTAGATCCCCTAGAACTGGAGTTATGGGCAGTTGGGAACTGCCTGATGTGTGTAATGGTAGCCAAATTGGGTCCTGTGCAAGAGCTTTTAACCACCGAGTTGCCTCTCTGGTCCCTAAAAGGGATAACCTGAGAGCAGGGTTGAGGCAGCCATGTGAACTTTGCTGTTCTTCAAAACCTTTAGATGCTACTGATAAGACACTGTTCCAATCTCACTGTTCCAAGCCAGATCCACTTTCTCCTAAGAACTTCACCACTTTCTGCCTGTATCTGCCTGTTTCCTGGACCCAAAGCACAACAGGGCTTCTAAGAGTAGAGTTGTCTTTAGACCTCACTTGAGCTCTCCTCTTGGGTACTGCTTCTCCCATGTATGTAAGCTGTCTCAGATAAGCAGGGAGCTGCCTTTACTGCATCTGGAAGGGGACATCACTTGACCGTGGTGGGATTCCATCCTGTGTGGGTGGTGAGGGGAGGAGTCAGACTGAGTCATCATTGTTATTTCCATTGCATTCTCATGAATCTCTCAAGGCCACTGAAAGAGTAACTCAGCCACAGTGTGACTCCTGCTCTGAAAGTCAAGAGACAGTTGAAAGCACAATGCAAAGCCAGTGCAGGAAACAGAGTGACTGGATGGCACTGCCTCTTGACTCTAGGATTAGGAAGGAAGGTCTGAGCTGATAGGCTCAGGGAAAACAGGACCTATGTTTGGAGAAAGGAGGATAGAGTTTATATACTCGTAGCTGGCACTCACTAAACTAAGTGGGTGACTCAGATTTTTTTTTTCTGTGACAAAATACCTGACAAAAGAATTTTAAAATAGGAAAGATTTATTGTGCTTTTAGAATTTTCAGACCATGGCTGTTGGCCCCATTGATTCTGAGCCCCTGGTGAGGCAGAACATTATGGTGGTAAGGGTATGTGGTAAAAGATACTCACCTCAGGACAAACAAGAAAGGGACCAGGGCAAGACATAGCCCACAAAAGACCTGTGTCCAGCTAAGCCCTGCCCCTGAAGTTACTTACTGAGCCAGCTCTCAAGCCTCCTGCTTGGATTTTTAAGCCTAGATTTGCCACTAGCTGTTTGACCTTTGGACAGGTTCCTTAACCCTTTGTTCTCCACTTTCCTAACTTATGTTTTTTTTAATGATTAAGTGAAATAATACATACAGAATGCTTTGAAGTGTTTCTGGAGTATTTAAAGGATTCAATCAATGTTAGTTATTATGAGCAACAAAAAAGCATAGCTTCCATAGAAACGATGGCGAGGTCAGATCTGAGGATGGCAACTTAAGGGCTTTTGTTTGTTTTGTTTTGTTTTTGTGAAGCATGCAAGTGAAAACTGACTATGGACTTGAGCTTGGGATTCATTTAGGTCAGAAATAGGAACTTGAGAGTGATCATTTTTTAAAGAATTATTTTATTTTTTACTTATATGAGTACACTGTAGCTGTCTTCAGACACACCAGAAGAGGGCATCAGATCCTATTACAGATGGTTATGAGTCACCATGTGGTTGCTGGGGATTGAACTCAGAACCTCCAGAAGAGCAGTCAGTGCTCTTAACCGCTGAGCCATCTCTTCAGCCCAAGTGATTACTTTCTAAATGGTCATTGAAACCTTGGAAGACTTTTACAGGGAGAATCGGTTCGCAAATAGAAGATTTAAGCTTAGCAACAATCCCTAAGAACCATCAACATTTTAGGGAGGGACAGAGACAAAGGAGCCCACTGAGGTGGCTGGGCAGTATCTAGAGGTGGGAAATATTTTGGGGAGAAGCAAAATAACTGCTTAGCAGGCATGAGGCCCTGGCTTGCGTCTCTAGCCCTGGGGGGAAAAATCAGCAAGCAGCCTCACAGAAGCCAAGACATGAGAATGCATCAGCCGTGACTGAGTATGGTGGGGCTTAGGAGAGGCCAGTGTAAGGGAAGAGCAAAGAAATGACAATGAGACTTGGACCTTTGGTCCAGTGGTTTCCATGAAGGAGTAAAATTGGCCATCAAGAATGAGAGTGAAGGAATAGAGAGAACTCGTGTAAATGGTCCTTCACTGAAGTTTGTGAAAGGGAAATGAGAGAAGATAAATGAGAGCTGGGGTGGGAGAAGAAGGCAGGCTTCAGTGTCCACAAGGAAGAGGCAGCGTAGAGGGAAAGGTGTGAGATGCTGGAGAGACAGCGGGCAGCTGAGACTTGAGATTTCCGGGGCGGTAGGAAATGAGCATAGACCTCAAGGTCAGACCAAGTGAAGGGCTACGGGAGGGCATCAAGCCAACGCAGAGGAAAATTGCTGTGTGAATGCTTCCCTTTCTTTGTGGAATTTAGAGATGGTGTGTGACAATGCTCTAAGCCTGTGGGTGTATTATAGAGAAGGACATAGTGGTCACAGAGTCCCCACAGAAATGGAAGAGAGGGCCCAACGGGGCATCGCCTAGCTGCCTAGCCATATGGAAACCCTAGTGCTTTTATGATGGTTCTACCCATGTGGTCCTAAGTCAGTGGCAGAAAGTGTGGACATTTATTTATTTATTTATTTTGGATTTTTTTGGAAGTTTGGGTAATTTGCAAAATGGATGAAGGATGGTCAATGAGAAGGATATTGACAACAAAATCCAAAATGTCCACTCTTTCTGCTACTAATAATTTCTCTTTCCTACTCTATTATGCCTTAGCTTCTATTTACTAAAATCCTCTGTATTCCTCTTTTGGTGTTTGACAGCTCAAGACACCCTGCTGCCTGCTGGACAAACTATCAGGTTTTTTTCTGTCTTGAGTTAGAGGATTATGTCTGATCCAGCCAGCTGTACTTGGCATGAACATTCTTTACAAAGTGTTCTGGGGAAGCAGAATAGTTAGAATTTGAATCCTGGATCAGCAAGATGGCTCCAAAGATACAGAGGTGTCTGTTGTCAAGTCTGATGACTGAAGACAACACACACACACACACACACACACACACACACACACACTCACACTCACTTAAATACATACATGCATACATACGTACATACATGCATACATATATACATACATGTAATGAAAGATAAATTATGAAAGAATTTTGTTTTTGAGCCAGAGTTGGCAGTGCAGACCTATAATCCCAGCTCTTAGGGAAGCTGACATAGTAATAAAAGTTCAAACCATGCCTGAGTTAGAGTGAGTTCAAGGCCAGTCTAGGCAATTTAGTGCTATCCTGCCATCAATTATTTACGTAAAAAGAGGAGCTAGGTATGGTCATGCACAGTTTTAATTCTAGCACTCAGGCTATGAGTCCAAGATGAGCCTGATCTACATAGTGAGTTCCAAGAAAGCCAGAACTACACAATGAAGCCCTGTCTCAACCAAACCAAACCAAACCAAACCCAAAGAGGATGTGGACTTTCACTCAGTGGTACAGTGCCAGCTTGGCAGGGGCATGATCCAATACCCCCTGTCCCACACACCACACATAAGCACACACACACACAGTGTTCTGGAATGAGACTACTTGACTCTGAATCCAGGTTGGCTCCTTTAGTGTATAGCCTTGGGAAATTTACTTTCCCTCCCCCTCCCCCGCCCCCAAGTTTCCTCCTTTCTAAAATGGTTCAGTAAAGAGTACCTGCTTCATCAGCACTTTGTAAGGGTAAAATAATACATGACCGTGTCCCTGACACACAATTCTTTCTACTGTAAACGCTGCTATTTACTGTCATTGCTAGTGTGACACTTTCCCTAAGAAGGAAGTATAAAGGGTCTGGCCGACTTTCAGACAAAGTGTGGCGGGGGGATCTAGACTCCATCACACTGAAAGAACAGCCTTCTCTCATTTCTGTATGTCCTCTGCCACTTTCTGGTCTGCTGGTCTTTCCCCAGGGAACGCTACCCCCAGGATCTAAAAGCCTGAAGTCTGCCATGGTCTTGGGACCCAGCTGCTGTGTCTGCTTGTTGTCAACTGGGAAGCAATCTTGGCTGTCTGACCCTTCCAGCCCAGTCCTTGGTTTCTATGAGTCACAGGCCTCTCTCTATGCCTAGCAACTCCTTTTAGAAGAGGAGTCTGGTGGGGGTGGGAGAAGAAAGGAAGAATGCAGCTGCAGCCTTGCCTCATTCTGAGAATCTCAGCCCAAGTTGTAGGAATATTTCCTTTGCACCCACCATGAGAGGCTTTGGGGCCTCACTGAGTGCAGACTGCCGTGGGAGGAGACATTTCAACTAGTCCACACAGCCCCAGATTGCTGATGTGGGAGAAGTACTTTCTCAGGCACCCTGACATCCAGGACATCCATCTCCTATGTAGCTCCAGGGAAAAAAATGTAAATTGCTGACACAGGAAAATGGTACATGGGCTGGAGACTGCGTCTCTCAAAGCATCTCCCTCTCCCAGGCTCACAGATCAGGTCCCAGTTCACTTGGCCAGAGTTGGTATTTTCCCAAGATGTATGTTTTCAAGATTCTTTGGTTAAGATTGTGGTTGGTGGTACATGAAGTGATTTCAGGTGGTATGTGGCTGAACTTAAAACTTTAATATCCGTGAGTTGATATTTTTTATTTTAAGTTCATTAGTGCTTTTCCTGCATATATGTCTGTGTGAAAGTGTCAGATCCCCCGGAACAGGACTTACAGACAGTTATGAGCTGCCATGTGGTTGCTGGGAACTGAACCAGAATCCTCTGGAATATCAGCCAGTGCTCTTAACCTCTGAGCCATCCCTTCAACATATTTTATTATGTTGTAGAGTAAAACACACATTGACACATTGAATCTGCCACCTTTGAGGATGTTATTTGCTCAGAAATATGTGGGAGGGTATTTTTAAAACCAATTTTTAAAAATATTAAATAGATTATTGAGACAATTGTTAAGCATGTGACAAAAGACACGATGGTGACAGGAATTTTAAACTCACTAGTCCTAGGTAAGTGGCATCTTTTCTTGTGCTTCTTTTGCCCAAACATAGTCTGTCTCCCTCTCCCTCCCTCTCCCTCCTTCTCTCTCCCTCCCTCTCCCTCCCTCCCTCTCCCTCTCCCTCTCCCTCTCCCTCTCCCTCTCCCTCCTGCCTCCTTCCCTTCCTTTCCAAGCTTCGCAGTTGCACTGGCCAATCCTCCAGTTCCTCTTTCCCCCCTCCTTTAGAATGTCTCCTGCACCATGTGTGACTGTCTAGCTGTCATCGCTCATCTGAGTCCCACAACGTTGGTCTGCCATTGTACCTCGCTACCCAATTAATCTTCCTCCAGTCACCTTTCAGCACTGCTCCTTTCTGCACTGGTGCTCCAGTGAGTAGCACTCGGGGGCCAGTTATTAGCAAGTTGTAGCCTTGGGATAGACCTCCAGCCTATACCATCTGCCCGTATCTTCCATTTTCTGTCTCAGACCCATCTTAGTCTTGCTGCTCCTCAGACAGACATTCTGTGCAGACTTCCAGGTTCTGCTCTCCCTATACACCTTAAGATTCTTTCCTCGGCCCTTAACATGTGTTTATTATTTTTCATACATTGCTATTTATGTCAATTTTGTTGTTGTCATTCTGAGACAGAGTCTTGTTTATTAGCCCAGGCTGGCTGGGGACTCCCTACATTTTATTGACTGGCCTTGAACATATGGCACTCTTACTGCCTCAGCCTCCACAAAGCTGGGGTTACAGGTATAAGCCTCTATGTCTGGCTATCTGCTTCTTTTTGTTGTTTTTAAAGGGAAACCTTCTAAGAAACTGTCTCTCATATTTCATTAACCATAACTGTCATGTGCTCAGTTTTAGATCATGTTTAGATCAATCTGGGTCTTCCCTGTCTGCTATGAAGATATCTTTAGGAGCCACCTGAACAAACTACATGTCTGTTATCAAGCAAGATGGTGCAGAGAGTAGCTGTTAGGTAGGTAGCTCTAGTATCTACCCTGGACCCAACAAAGACTGCTTCAGATAACCGTCAGACCATTCAGATCTAGTCAGCTTCTGAAACTTGCCACAGTTAAGACCAAGAGGTTTCCAGAAAAGAAGTTATCTTTTAGTGCCCCACCCATCTGCACCCAAATGTCCCTGACTCCCTGTTGGAAGGCCAAGGTGGGTTCTCAGTTCTGCCTCTCCCTCTCCTGGTTGAGAGGAAGAGCTTGGGCAGATTTGAATGTTGTCCTGCTAGATGACTGCCAGGTAAGCGAGCAGCTTCTTCATGTGGCCCGACAGCAGGAGGGAGCAAAGAGGGAATGGGCACCTTGCTTCTTTGTGGGAGAAATCACCCCCATCTTTGGCTCTTTGGTTTCCATATATGCTTTTCTAAAGTACTTTTGAAACAGAATTTGCCCAAAGCTTATTATATAGTGTTATTTATTATGACAACAGATACTATCAGAACAGCCAATAGCAGTGATCTGACTTAGAAGACTATGTGTTAGTATGTTCATTTGTATAATGTGACAACTATGTAAACTACTGATACGTGACAATACACGCACAGAAGAATGTTGAGTAGAAAGGTAGAACATGAGGGTGGGAACATACTACATAAAAGGTACATGGGTGCTTTGAAAAATACCAAGGGACAGTGGCCAAACTTGAAATCAAAGCCACATCAGGCTGAGGTTATGGCTCAGGTTTAGCTCAGTGGAAGACTGTTTTCAGGGCATGCACAAGGCCCTGGGTCCCATCCTATTACTGCATGGGGAAAGAAGGCATAGACGACTGAATCCAGTGGGTTGAGATTGAACAGTAATTCTAAAGCAGCTGGAAGCCACTGGGGTGCTGAGTTCACCTGAAGTTAGGGAGATAGGTCTCTAGCGCTGTCCCCTTTCATGACAAAGACAAAGATGTTCAGCTAGAGCGAGTACTTGTACTTGGCCTTCCTTTCCAGCAGACTGCATTCTGAACGTGGGGAGAGATCTAACCTCCACGGACACCCTCACCAAGCCTGCCAACTGGTAAGATCCCCTTTTCTTCTCTCACAGATGAAGCATTTCGATGGCAGTGTCTACTGTCACTCCAGAAGAGTGCACATTACTGTGTGGAGACCCAGTGTGAGTTCCTTCTTGAGGTTTCTTAGTATGAGTTATGCTCCCCCATTCCAGATGTCATCCAAGGTTTAGACTGTGAATTTCTGGACAGGACATGAAGAAAAGCCAGACCTCCGACTCTGGCTGCTTGGCTGGAAGCTTTGCCAAGGGTGTGGTTTGATACAGAAGATCTCTCTTTCCTAAGAGGTTACTGAAGACGATTGTGGTTTGCTGGCTCAGGTCTTCCAGCTTTATTCAAGAGTCTGAAGGCAGGGGGAAGCAGCATGGGTGTGTGCGAGGAGTGGGGTCTTGTTTTGTTCTTTTCCTGACCACCAGCTACCCAGCAAGGCCTGTTATTTATTGAGTGACAATGTGTTACCCCCACAAGCTCCGACAGAACTTACTCAGGGTTGCTCTTCCTCAGGGAACAAGGAAGGCTGATGCACTCAATACAGTTTCTTGAGTCACTTACTCTGTACAGCCTTTTTGATGGGTTCTGGAAAAGCCATTGTGGACAAGATCAGGCTGCTCCTCTCAGCCAACTACAGCCCTGGCAGGTGGTATTATAGACAAGCAAGCAGGCAGTAACAGGATAGGATGCTGCCTTCCCAGAAGAGGAAGAAAGTGAGGCTCTGGGAGGGAGGGAAGGAGGAGGAGTGCCCATAACATAAAGACCAGGAAGTGGGGTATCAGCAAGGGCTTGGCAGGAGATGTAGTGTCTGGGACTGGATCTGGAGGAGGAAGAGGGGATGAATGAAGGGATGTAGAGATAAAAAAGAGCCAGGAAGAGAGTAGACCATTTACTAAGAGCCAGCATGTAAAGAGACCACAGAAGCGGGCCATGCTGATATGCATGCTGTTATCCCAGCTCTTGGGAGGCTAAGGCAGGAGAATGAAACATTTGAGGCTATACGGAGTTCAAGGCCAGCCTGGGCCACACAGTAAAGCAGTGCGAGGGATAGAGAGGTGGGAGGAAAGGAGGCTGTGCCTTGGAAAACTGCACAGAGCTGAGCCATTCAGTAAGTATGGCTATGCTGTGAGGCAAGACTGAGAAGTGGACAAGGGCTCCTGGGAAGTGCCTGTCTGGGTTTAATTTCCAGTGTGCTGAAGAGCCAGGAAGTAGCTCTGAGCAAGAGAGTGATAAGACATGTTGGGCAGTCCTTTTGGCTTAGACTGGCAATAGCAAGGAGACTAGTTTGTAAGGGACCCGCACAAGTGGCCATCCTGGTCATGCCAGGGATATCATAGTGGCTTAGTTCAGGGTGGTAGAACCAAGGAAGTGGCTTATGTTTTGGGAGAAGCTAAGCACTTCCTGATGGAATTCAGGTGGGGAAAGAATGGAGGGAGGAGCTAAATTATGTCCACTGTACTTCAGCTTGCTGTTGTGGACCCAGGGGCTTCAGGTATGAGATCTGAGGAAGGGATGTTCATGCACTTTGTCATGTGCCCAGCACTGTTGATGTGCTTTGTGGATATGTCAGGCTCATTATAACTGCTTCTGTTAATGCAGTCTTTCTGATGGGAAAATGGAGGCATAGAAAGATTAAATAACTTGACTAAGGCTACACAACTAATAAGTGCTAGACCTGGCATTGAAAATCCCTGTAAAGTTTTATGTCTGTGTGTGTGTGTGTGTGTGTGTGTGTGTGTGTGAGAGAGAGAGAGAGAGAGAGAGAGAGAGAGAGAGAGAGAGAGAGAGAGAGAGTGAGTGCATATGTGTGTGTAAGTGTGCATGTGTGTGAGTGTGCATGTGTGTGTAAGTGTGCATGTGTGTGTGAGTGTGCATGTGTGTATGAGTGTGCGTGTGTGTATGAGTGTGCATGTGTGTGTGCACGCGTGCACATAGGTATATGTGCACACATGAATGCACATGCAGTCCATGGCCCACATGTGGAGGTTAAAGGCCAACGTGTGTGAATGGGTTCTCTCCTTGTCAGGCTTGGTAGCAAGTGACTCAACCCGCTAAGCCATTGCACCAACCCCAATCCTTAATTCATGACTCCTTCAATACTTCCTTAGGCTGTGGAGCTCCCCTTCTGAGCTTGGTCCACAGACAGACCCCTCAGTTCTCCTAGATGCACTAAAGAGTTGGGATGAACTGAATCGGATATGAAGAAACACATTTTGAGGTGACTTCAGAGATTTTCATGCACCTGTTTTCTGTATCATCCCTGATGCTTTGAAGAAGGAAAGAACTTTAAGAACTAGTAGATACCCAAATTCTACTGGGACCCTGGCTTTGTGCTGGATTCCTTTGAGCTGTGTCATTGACAGTCATAACAAACTTTGAATATGGGACACAGTCTTTGACTTTGCATCGCAGAAAGCCTGGGGTCTGTGCTTAAGTGAGTATTTTGATTTTTGTTGTTGTTGTTGTGCTGGGGTTTGAACCCAGGGCTTATAAGTGCTAAGTAAGGATGCTACCAAGAGCTACACTCCCTCCAGGGCCTTGTGTGTGGTAGTTAAGGATGCTGTCACTGAGCTACACTTCCCCTAACACCAATACAGTAAAGACTTTTGGCAGTGACTTGATTGATAACCCTAGTGTTTCAAGGCAACATGGCCTAGGGCAAAACTCCAGGACTTGGAGCTTTTCACTACCTTCTTGGCTTGGACAGCTTCATCTTTCTGAGACTATTTTCCTCAACTATAAAATGATAATAAAAAGGTTTTTTTTTTTCCTAGAGAGGCTTGGTGACCTCCAAAGTGTTTTCTAAATTGTTATGTGGGATGTCACACTTACACTAAGCTAGGCTTACTATAAATCATTTTTAAAGATTTATGTATTTATTTATTTATTTATTGAATGTGTGTATGTTTATTAGTGTGCCCTTCAGAGGTCAGAAGTGGGAAGGAATGGTACCTTAGAGTTACAGGTGCTTGTGAGTTATCTGACATGGGTGTTAGGAACTGAACTCAATTCCTGGTAGAGCAGTAAAGACTCTTAGCTAATCTCTGAGCTGTAGGGTAACCCTATTGTGTGTAGTATGCCCGCATCTGTTCGTCACAGCTCAGCTGCTGGGGAGGTGGGACAGGGGAGTTTTGACCTTGCTTACCCCACGCTGTCACCAAGCAGGTGGCTCTGGGGGTGGGGAAGCACAGTCTGAGGCATGGGACAGCCAGGGCTGGTTTGGGGTTCCCAGGCCTGCGATGAGGCTGGGACCATCTGGGTCTCAGACTCTCGGACACCCAGGCACCGCTGGAAGCTGCAGAAGAGCTGAGGATGGAGTGGGGGTTCACAGGCTGCATCTAGCTTGGTGCGGGGGGGGGGGAGTGGTGGACAGGGAAAAGAGGGGAGCTCCGGATGGTCCCTTGGGGGAGAGTCCTTGGCTTGATGGCTGCAGGCTTGGCTTGAGCTTGACTTGGTGGCCATGGCTGGGAGCATAGAGAGGCCTTCTACGAAAGATTAGACAGCAGCTCTTGAAGCGAAGACCTTCTCCATGTCTCCCCACAGCGGATCCTGGTGGAAAGAGACAGTTCATGGTTTTAAGGCATTATTGTCATGGCGGAGAGTGGATGAGTAAAACCGTACCCCATTTCTCAGGGTAGGCCTGAGGTTAAATACCTTTTGCAGGAAGGAGTGTCTGGGAAGGAAAGCTTATTGGCTAAGCCTCCAGGCCTTGAGGTACCTCATTAAAATGGAGATCTGTCTTGAGCCTACCTGTGGAGGAGCTTGGGGCGGTGACCTTACAGGACTGAAGGCCACAAATCTATAGGGAGGTGTGGCTAGTGACAGGGGTCTGGTGCGCCTACCGTCCCTTCAATCACCAGGGTTTCTAGCCTTAGCTCAACCATGAACCAGACTGCCTTTCACAGTCTCACACCAAGCCACTTCTACAACCCCTAAGGTTTTAGCCAACCATGTGTCATCTAGAACTGTACTTCCCAAATGCTAACTGATGCCCTTCCTTTATAAACCAAAAGGAGAAAAATAATGATGCAGTTTTTCATAAAGCCAAATTTCTTCTCCTCCTAGTCCTCCTCTTTTTTCTTCCTTCTCCTCCTCTTCTACTTCCTCCTCTTCCTCCTCTTTTTCCCCCTCTTCTTCTTTTTCCATCTCTTCTTCTTCCTCCCCCTCCCCCCTTTTTTGGAAATTCTCACAATGTCATTCCAACTTAGAGGTGAAAAAACTTTTTTTTATTGATGACATCTTGGTTTTAGTAGATGGTAGTTGCTTGAAAATACCACTACTTAATGCTGACACCACTCTGCCAGAGCCCCCAAGTGACAAAACTAGTACTGGCTGCCCAGGAAAACCCTGAACTGGATGGCAGAGACGAGGGCTTTGGAGTGGTTTTTCTGAAGGACCTTGAGAAGAGTCCATAAGGTTGAGAAGGAGACACAGGGTGAGAAAGACACAGGCAAGAATGCTGAGCCAGGCTGGGTCTCGGTGCCCAGATGCTGTGGGTGCCACCCATCAAGCTGGCACCTCTAGACTGCCCTCACCAAAGATTGTAGTACTATGGAGTGTTCAGGTGGAAAAAAAAGTTGCTGTGATCCAAATATGCAGTTAAGGATGGGAACCTCTAGACCACTGCATCAGACAGTAACTGAGCATCTCCACTGAAGCCCAGAGATGACTGCGCCTGCAGTCCATCCTGGTGGCTGTAGCCACACTGCTTCCAGATCTCCAGTCCTTCTTTTTAAAATAAGCTTTATTTTATTCACTGATTATGTGCTGTGTGTGTGCTCTTCCTTGCATGTGTGCCCCAGGAGGTCAGAGGTGTCACCTCCTGAATTCAGACTGCTAGAAGAACATTAAGCGCTCTTGACCACTGAACAATCTCTCTTAGCTATCCTACTGGCCTTTGATTTGTACTCTCATCTCCCTTGCTCAGGTCAGCTTCAGTGATGCAGGAATCACTCAGTTCTGTGAGAATGGCAGGAGCTCACAGCTGGAACACAAGGGCTCAATCACGAGCTCCACACACCCTCTCACTCACCTTTCACACACCAAAAAAAAAAAAAAAAAACAGGGAGAAGGGGGTTGGGGCAAAGCTGGCTTCTAGCCCTGGAATGCCACATGGCTTGCCTGGGGATTCAGGTTGGGAGGTGAAGTACATACACAACTCTCTGCCTGCTGTGTGACCTCTGGCCTACAGGCAACCACAGGAGGCTGTGGGCTGCTGCAAGTGCCAGGACTTTCCACAAGGACTCCCAGTGTCACTACCTCAGCATGTGCTTTCACATTCCAAGAGCCTGTCTGGATTATCCATTTCTTAGATGTCTCCAGACCTCTGTTCTAGCCATTAGAATTTTTTTCTTTCTACCTGGAATCCTTTGGCCAGTGGATGCAGCCACAAGTTAGCCTGCTAAGGACATAGGCCAGGTGTCTGCTGGCTGTGCATTTGGCCCAGGCAAAAAGCAACGGGTAACTTCTAGGAGAAAGCCCATGGGGTTGGAGTGGAAGGGAAGGCCAAGGAGCTGTAGTAGCTGTGTCCATGCCCAGACCCATGACCCAAGCCTGGCCAACAATACTTGGAAGGCTTCCTGGCTCCCTGTTTAGGGCAGGTCGCCATGGTGCTTTGCCTGCTGGCACATAGAGGCTGGACACAGAGCAGAGGCATGAGCCCAAGAGTGGGTGGAGGATGTGGTTACAACAGGGGAGAGCAGGACTTCTTGCCCTAGTTCTAACTGGCTTTTGAGTCCTCTGCAGAGTTGTGTGGCTGCTATAAGGAGAAGCCTCTATGCTCTTATGGCCCCAGGGATTCCTGACATTGCGAGTGCATATGCCTACAATCTTCCCACCCAAGGATTTGATATTTGTGCCATGGTTCTGCTTCTTCCACTGACTGGCAGATTTTTCTGATGCCTAGTAAGCTCTTCCTGTACCTGTGGCTGAGCTTAGACAGCTTTGTTTATCATTCCCACCCTGAATCAACCGGACACTTCTATGGGTAGATGTTCTCTATACCCTCTCATTATCTGTCTGGGCTTGATGTTTAGAAGCAGCCTATAGAGGACTGGGGAGAGGGCTTAATGGCCCTTTTGAAGGAAGCATTGGAGCTAAGTGTAAACTCCTGGGCTTGGCGTTCAAAGACACTCCAACAACTAATCTTTATAATACTCAGCATTCCAGTGCCACATAGTTCAAGCATCAAGGCACACACATATATACATGCACACACACACTCATTACTTGCACATCTGGCTGTGTGTAAAAATATGGAAAATGTGGATAGAATGTTCGAAGTTTTCATTTTGTATTTGATGTCTCATAAATGCAGGTATGTTGTAAATTTTTATTTGCAAGTTGACAATTTCCAACTCTGTGTCTACATATGTTTCAGTAGTCAGTAATCTAGTGGTCAGTAGAAAATGATATGTTCATGTTTGCCTTTTACTGGTAGGCTGAGAAAACCAGTGTGTCTGCGGGGCCATTGGTGTTGGGGAAAGAGGGAAGAGAGCCTGCATCCTGCCAGAGTTCCAGTGCTATGGGCAGGAGGACGCAGGAGGACTGCGCGCGCTTTCCACATGGCCCCGGAGGGGTGTCTGGCTGTGTGAAACCACTGACCTCACTTGGTGGGTGGTAGACAAGGGTTAGTCCTTGGTACCAGGTTCCCAGCCTCTGGCATCCCATACACTGATGGACAGACACCATGGAAAAGCTGAGAACAGAATAAGGGCTCCTTGGCAGCACTTGGCCCCAGGGATGAAGGGAGGAGAGGGCAGGGGGAAAGGGGGTGCTAGATGGTTCTCACAGGGGTGAGAGTCCTTAGTCAGGTTCGTGGCTGGAGCACAGGATAGCCTTCTGGCGGGAGGTTAGCTCTGGCTTGTTAGGAGAAAGCCCATCTTATTGTTCAAACACGGTAGACCTTGATGATCAGAGACAGTCTATGGTTTTAGAGCTTTACTCTAGAAAGGCAGGGAGAAAGGAGAGAAGGGAGAGAGGGAGAGGGAGAGAGAGAGGGAGAGAGAGAGAGATACCCGGCCATAGCCATGTGGAGAGAGATGGGGGAAGGGAGAGAAGGAGGGCTAGAGAGTAAGAAAGGTGAGAGTTTAAGAGAGTGAGGAGGGGCCAAGCAGCCCCTCTTATAGTGGGCTGGGCTATCAGGCTGTTGCCAGGTAACTATGGGGGTGGAGTCTAGCCAGAATGCCAGAAGCTTGGGAAATTGTCTGCGTGACTGATGGTCACAGAATTATGGACAGGCACCTGATTCTGGGAACATGGTTCACCTTTCCGTCCTTTGTAGATTTCTCTATTGGGTCACCAGAGTGAGCCCCATTCAATCAAAATAGGCTGTCTATCACAGTCACACACTGAATTCAGATACAAAGTTAAAATAAAGGACTCCTCCCACAGGAATGGTGACTCATGTTAGTAATCCCAGCCCTCAAGATTCTAAGACAGGAGGATTGCCATGATGAGTTCTAGGCCAGTCTAGGCAAAGAGTGAGGTCCCTTCCCAGAAAATATGAAAACAACAACAAAAATCAAAAACAAGCACACAAACAAACAAAAAATAAAGCACAGACTCCAATACCATCCATCCATCTTTCAGTGCTTAACACAAAGACCATCTCCTCCTGGAGGTCTCCCTGCCTCTTCTGGCTGGCTACCCTTTCCCCTCCTAGCTGTGCCCTTAGCTTCCTTGGCTTTCCTCCAATGTCTCCAGCACATTTGCTCTGAGGTTGTAGTTAGCAGTGCTTTTGTTTCTCTCCCCTATGGCCTATGCTCCCAGAAAGTCCGTATCTGTTCTGGTTCCTTCTAGACACCGTCAGCCTTTACAACCTAGTCTGCACTTGCAAACTCCCGAGGATGAGTGGCTTATCTCTATGTTGGAGTTTGCCTGCACTGAGAGAAGCTGAGGAAATCCTGAGTTTCTCTTTGAGGAGAACTATTATCCCCTCTCAGTCTAGGGCACTGAGTAGAGGTGCCTCTTGCTCTCCCCCTTGCTTCTCATCTCCATTCCCAGTAGTACCAGTGTGACATGTTCCTCCCCACAACTAGTCCTTGGGGTCATCAATGGGGTGAGAGCCTTAAAAGACAGGTCATTCAGCCTTTTTCTCCATTTGCCTTTAATGAAGGGCAGGAGAAAGGGAGGAGGAAGAAAGGGAGGGAGGGAAAGGAATGGAGCAAGAAGGAGGGAGGGAGAAAGAATACATGCTAAAATCTAAAATATACTTAAAATTTGGGTCTGGGTTATTGGCTCAGTGAGCAAAATGCCTGCTGGACAAGCTTGAGGACCTGAGTTCAAATCCTGAACATACTTATAAAACCGGGTAACCACAGCACCAGACAAGCAGATCTCTGGAGTTCATTAGCCAGCCAGACTAGTCAATCCATGGGCTCCAGACTTAGGGAGAGAACCTGTCTCAAAAAATAAGGTGGAAAACAAACAAGGAAGACACCTGGCATAAACCTGTGGCCTCCACAAGTAAGTATGTGCATACGCATGCACACATGTATAACCAGTCAAACATATGCATACATCACATACACATAGGTAATAGAAAAAGAAAAACACTATGCATAAAACGTACCTGTTTTGCCATTTTCTGTGTATGGGTTCCATGGCATTAAGTATATTTATATACTGTGTAACTGTTACCAAAACTTTTCTGTCTCCCCAAAGGAAACTGCCCATTTGTTAATCACTAGCTCCTCATTTTATTTTTCCTCCAACCCCTTATAAACTGTAATTCTACTTTTTGTCTCAATGAATCTGACTACAAGTACTGCATATACATGAAACCACACCATATCTGTCTTGTATGCCTGGCTGTCTTTCCCAGAGCTTCATATCTTCAAGGCTTATCTGTATTGTAGCATGTGTCAGAATTTCCTTCTTTTCAATGGCTGAAGGACGCTCAGTGACAATCCTATAGAATTTGTCCATTCATCTGTTACTTGCAATTAGGTAGTATCCACCTTTTTGCTATTGTGAATAGGGTTTTTAGGAATATGAATATCTAAATCTTGGCTTTTGGTTGTTTTGGGTGTATACGCAGAAGTGGAATTGTTGGATTTCTTTTACATCCACTTACTGTGTATATGGGGTCAGGGGGTCAGAAGACAATTTGCTTCTTTCTTTTCACCATATGGGTTCTGGGAATTGAGCTCATGTCATTAGCCTTATCAGCATCTCACCAGCCTGTTTTTATTTCTCAAGCTAGGGTCTTATAACCCAGACTAGCTTGGAACTGTCTGTGCATTCCAGAATGGCTTTGAATTCACTCTCTGTCTCAACCTCCTGAGTGCTGGGAATACAGACATGTGCCACTTCACGGAATTCTCCTGTCCCATTACTAACCAGTCTTATCTTGGTAAGCTTCCAGGATCACTTGAGATTTGGAACTTTTATGGTGGTATGGCTACAATTCTTGTAATTCAGTATTTAAATTAAGGAACCACCAAACTGTTTTCTTCAGTGCCTGACTCATTTCACAACTCCTCCACAGATATATAAGGGTTCTGGTTTTTCTACATCTTCAAAACATCTCTTCACAGCGAGGAGTGTGAAGTGTGTCTTTGTGCTTTGGGTTGGAATTTGTCAAGTGACTATTGATGTTGAGCAGTACTTCTCCTGCGTGGGGCTGCTAAGTCTTTGACCTGCCTTTGAGACTATGCATTTCGCACTGCTTTCTAGGAGCTCTTGTAAGTCAGATGTTCCTGTAATTTTTCAGGCTATAATGCACTTGACTTCAAGAAGTTTTTTTTGTTGTTGTATGGTTTCCAGCCTCTAGGCTCATCATAGACTAAAGCCTGCAAACTCACAGATGTGGTCCTGCAGCACGTGCACCAGTGACATGCTCTAGCGATGAGCTATATATCAAACATTTATTTTGAGAAGCAGTGTTTTGCTGAGTGCTTTTCTGACTTATCCAGGCTGGCTTCGAGCTTGATTCTTCTGCCTCAGTAGCTGAGGTTACAGACTTCTACCAGACCTGGCTCTCTCTACTCATTCTTTCTGAGCTGAACATGCCAAAGCCCCTGAGTTTTTTTGTTCCTGGTTTCAGTTCGTTTGACTCATGTATCACCTTACTGTGATAGCTAGCAAGCCATCCGGAAAAGAACACAGTCAGGGAATGGGGAAGAAAGGAGAGACAACAGGTGACAGATTTCTTTCGATTCATTTTTCTGGTTAAAAACAAGAAGATACATAAGGCTGCTTTTTTTTCCAAGCAGAACAAATTCATCTGTTTGCACCAAGGAGTCACATCCCTCCTTAGAAACTTAACAGTTCTCCCTCAGTTTAATTCAACATGAAGAAGAGAAACATACCTGGCACAAAGTGTCAAATGCCTGCCTTTGTGCCATCCATCCAGGAACTGCTTTTGTTTTTATTCTCTGTGTGTAAAAAGCTGGTGACCCTCGGAGGAAAACAAGAAGCCTGGGCTCAGTGCAGTGGCACAATCCTTAATCTCAGCTACTCAAGAAGACTTGAGTAGGAGGATCCCCAAGTTCATAGCCAACCTGGAAAAAAGTTAGCAAGACTCTTATCTAAAAAAATTTAAATCCCCCCTCCACATTAAGGGCCGGGGATTTGGGTTGGTGGTAAAGTAGTTGTCTAACATGCACAAAGTGAAAAACTGCCTTTGGTTTCATAGCAATGTCTGAATCCATTCAGGCTGCTGTATCAAAATTCTACAGACTTTGTAGTTTATCATAGAAAATTATTATTTACAGGCTCTAGAGGCTGATAAATCCATGAATAAGACACTGGCAAATTTGGTGTCTGGTGAGGAGCTATTGATCATAGATGGAATCTTCTGAGGTGGTAGGAGCAAATAAGCCCCCTTCTCCTGTGTCTCTTTGAAAAGGACAGATCTGCTCATTAGAGGGGAGTCTTTAAGAAGCTTTCCCTTCCTATAAGCCCCACAGTTCAGAACTACCACACTGGGTCCCAAGCTCGCAGCTTTGTCTTGGAGGTTGTGGAACTTTTGAGACATGGCTCTTACCTGGTAGAAGTAGTTAATAGAACTATACCTGCTTCTAATCCTAGATTCGTTGTTTCTTCTTCACTAAGATGTGAGGAGCTCCACCATATGATCCCATTACCACAGAGCCATGCCTTCTCCACTAGAATGACTTGCAATTTCTCTGGAACTATGAGCCAGAATAAATCTTTCTTCCCTTAAATTGCTTCTGTGACATATTTCATTACAGTGTTGAGAAAAGTAACTGATTCAATGGTGTCATCTAATTTTTCTCTGGGAGGAACTTTCAGGTCAAGGTCCAGAACGATCATTTTTTCAAATCATCTTTTAAAAAAAACCTCTAGCTACTACCTGCACCCCATCTGAGAGATAGCTATAGTACCAGGTCTATAAGCTCAGGCCCAGAGGCCTTGATCTCTGAAGTTAGCCCCATGCACTCCTGGTGAGGTGTCTATCTCTTGCTTTTACATGATTATTTTTATGGAACTTTGTTTTATTTTTAGAATTTCCTTCCATTTAGTTTATGTGGATTTCTTTTGCATAAGTGATCTAGACTGTATTGATTATTTTTCTCCTTGTTGTAATCAAATGACTGACAAGGGAGGAAGGCTTTATTAAAGGAGGAAGGCTTTATTTTTGCGCAGAGTGTGAGGGCACAGCTCGGCATAGCAGGGAAGACACAACAGTAGGAGCTGTATGAGCCAGCACATTGCATCGCACATTGCATCGCACATTGCATCCATAGTCAGGAAGCAAAAACGATGAATGCAGACACTCAGCTTGCTTTGTTCCCTTTATTCAGTCTGAGGCTCCCACCCCATGGAGTGGTACTGCCCACATTTGGGATGAGTCTTCTCACCTCAGTTAATCCAGTCTAGAAGCCCCCTCACAGATGTGCCCAGAGGTTTGTCTTGTAGGTGATTCTTGATCTTGTCAAGTTGACAATATTAACCATCACATCTACTTTCTTAAAGAGTGAAAACTTGCCAGGTGGATGTGGGGTATGCCTTTAATCAGCACTCGAGAGGCAGAGGCAGGCAGAGTTCTATGAATCTAAAGCCAGCCTGGTCTGCAAAGTGAGTTCCAGGACAGCCAGGGCGATGTAGAAAGACTCTTGTCTCAAAACAAAACAACCAACAAAGAGAGTGAGACCCCCAAAACCTAAAAAAGAGTGAAAAAAATCAACAGAAAAGTATTGATTTGAAAACTGTGTATGCATGTGTGTGTGTGTGTGCATGTGTGTGTGTGTGTGTGTGTGTGTGTGAGAGAGAGAGAGAGAGAGAGAGAGAGAGCTGTTTAAAAATCAAGAAGGTACCCACAAGTGACTAGTGATTGGGGTACACTCTAAACTGTTGAGAGGGCTGTGTGACAGGAATTGACAGCATTCAGTTCCACAGGCCTTCTCCCCATTTCTGAATCTTTGATATTCTCTGATGAGAACAGGGAAAACCTAGAATAATTTCTCTCTCTTCTTGGAATAATTCTATGATAGCTTTCTCTGGAAGTTTAGAGACAGGGCCATTAGCTATGTATTGCATCCTGATTAGTTTCCGCTATTGTTATTCTTGCCAAACTTTAAGGCACAATTGGTAGATCCTTTACCAGTCTGTTTTCTGTTTCTCTAACGGAGTGTCTTGGACTAGGTGATTATAAAAAAAAATTTTTTTTAACTCATGGTTTCAGGAGCCAGGACATCTAAAAGCATTGTACCAGCATCAAGAAGTGGCTTCTTGCTTCATCAAACATGGCTACTAGCTCGTATTCCTCCTTTTCTTATAAAATCACCAATTCCATTATGGAAGTCCCATCCTAATGACCTCATTGTTTAAGTTGCTGTCACATTGTTGGGACCAAATATCCAACAGACAGCTTAAGGGAGGAAAAGTTTATCTTGACTCACAGTTATAAAGGGATTTCAGTCCATTGTGGTGAAAATGGCAGGTGACAGCTCTACACATAGGGACAGACCAGAAAGCAAAAATATTGGTTAGAACCAGAAATGGGTATAACCTTCAGAGGCCCTCTAGTGACCTACTTTTGTCAACTAGGCCCAATATAGGAGGTTCCACAACCACAAGTCAGACACTGAGCATTTCAATTATTATTCTATGAGAGACATTCCAGATTCAAATCACACTTTCACTAATTCCTCTCCAGTGTACACTCCTCAAAATGCCACCAATTTATGAATTCAGGGATTTTGTTTCTGTATTAGTAGCTCTTCTCACTGCCGTACCTAACAGAAGCAACTTAAAGGAAGAAGGCTTTATTTAAGCCTATGGTTTGGAGGGTGTAGTTCAGCATGGCAGGTGAGTTGCTTGGTAACTGGTTCTTGGCTATTTTGTGGGTTCTTCTTCCTTCCACCCTTCTCCATCCCTTTTCTTGCATGATTTTAACCCCCAACACTACATAGGAGAGAAAAAATGATAGAAGGGAAATGGGGAGACATTATCATTAGACTTTTTCCTGCTGATTAAGGGCATTGAGTTCCTTGGGGCAAGTTTGATCTTCACTGTCAGGATATCTAATTTCTTCTTGTTGTTGTTTCTTTGCGCATGACTACTTAACAAAACGCAAACAACAGCAACCAACTAACAACCAACAACCTACCACCAACAATCTCTCCAGGCCCTAGCATTTCTATATCCTCTGAAGAGTCCCCAGAATTCCAAACATCACATAATTGCAGAAACTATCTGCCACTGGCCCAAGGCAAATCATAGTCAGCTGCTGTGGGCAATGTGAAGCAGCCCCATAGCCCACACCTGGGATTAAAACAAAAACATATTCGCATAACATTTCTGTGCTTTTTAAAGAAACCAAAATTCTCACTGACAGGTTGGTGGCAGCAGGAGCTTGCTTCTCACATGTTAGAGAGGAGGCAAGAAGTGACCATTCCCTGCAATCACCCTCAAAGACCTGCCCTCTGGGGGCCAACTCTGCCATCCGTGCCTCCTGTTCTAAAGAGTCAAAAGCCTTCCAAAACAATGTCAGTGGCTGATAAGCAAGTATTGAGCTACCTAAAACTGTGGGGGGAATTTTACATTCAAACCATAGCAGTCAAGACTTTGGTGGGATGGAAACATGGAAGCTGTGACAGCGCTGAAGAACCCTAGAATTACCCTTCTTTGGAAGAATCTCTTCAATGTAATAGTGCGCTTCCATTTTCAGCCTGGTCCCTCCAGAAAGAGCATTCTCTTTTGCCTCCACTTCCGTGGCCCACAGTCTCCCAAGGCCCTGCTTGGAAAGTGCTCATACAGTTTCTGTCCTGTAGGAATCCACACAAGACTCAGCCTTCTGCTTATGAGAGTGCTCCTTGCTCCCCTGTATTTGGGCATTCCCTGGTGGGCTATTGCTGTGGACTCCCTACCTTGACCCAAGCACTCACTGTACTGGGCCTTCTAGCTCGTTGAGCTCTTTGGCTAACCTAGTAGGGATCATTTGACATCTTTGAACACTGAGGCTTTAGGAAATTGTCAGGCAAGGAAGGGGCTGAAGCCAAGAGGATATGCCTTACGAGGGTCTTCTGACATCCACAAATGTGTATTCTTGGAGAGCTAGTAACAATTTCCTCTACACAGCTTTTGCCTGTGACAACAGTGAGCTAAAGGGGAAACAGATTGCTTTGAGTCCAATCTGTCCTAGTGGGAACCATGCCAGAGCATCTCTGGAGAGCCTGGGACTGAGCCCGAGTTACTGTCAGGATGTGGCCTAGAGCCTCATTTCCCTTCCTGCCCCCCTTTATCTTCCTCTCCTCCTCCCCTGCCTTCTGCTCCATGACCCCACTGCCCCTTTCATGGGCTCAGAAGGAAGTGGCTATTGATACTCCACTTGCAGAAGTATCTCAGCATGCCTGCTCTGCAAATCCACTCAAGGCTGAAAAGGAGAACCAGGGTCATTCTTGTGTGTTGTTAGGGAAAAAAAAATGCCGGGCAGTGGTGGTGCACACCCTCAATCCCAGCACTCAGGAGGCAGAGGCAGGTGGATTTCTGAGTTCAAGACTAGCCTGGTCTACAGAGTGAGTTACAGGACAGCCAGGGCTACACCCTGTCTCGAAAAAAAAAAAAAATTCAAGCGAAAGGGGCACCTTACTGCTTCTCTACCTGTTTTGGAATCATATTTTTGTGGTCCAGGCTACTTTGGAACTTCCAGGCTCAAGCAATCCTCCTGCCTCAGACTGCCTAGTAGCTAGCACTCTATTCTTAGAAAATATAGTAAATGACGAGAGTTCAGACCCTTCCAGTTACCAACAAACTGACCTCAAGCAGTCGTCCTAACTTCGTGCTCACAAGTTTCATACCTAGTCCTCATTTCTCACTGGTCATATCAACCATACATAAAACAGGTCCTGCCCAGCCCCCCCTATTCTTCCCATATCTGCTTACTTGACAGCTTCATGGGGCAGACAGAGAAGGCGAAGCTGGAGTCCCAAGTTGTGGAGGCTCACCCACAAGGCTCATCCTATATCGGCTTCAGTTTTCTTCTCTCTCAAATGTGGCTAATCATATAACTGGTTTTTCCTGTCAAATGTCTGTGATGGTAAGAGTTATCTGAAAACTATTTTGTAAAAGGTTCACACCATCTGAAAGCCATTTATTTCCTTCTTTCCCACCCTGCTTCACCTTCCTTTCTCTCTCCCTCCCATTCCCCTTCTTCATCCTTCCGTCTTCCCTTACCTGTCTTTCCTTTCTTTTTCCTTTCTTTTTGTTTTGGACACAGGACATCCATCCAGACTGGCCTTAAACATAAATCCTCCTGCCTCAGCTTCCCAAGTGCTGGGATTAGAGGCATGTGCCATCATGCCCACCTCCAGTGACATTTCTTGTTGGTAAAGAAACCTGGCCCATCCTTTAAGGCTCAGCTCAGCAGCACCTCCTTGATGACTTGGCTGCACTCCTCTCTCAGCACTTGGACAGTCTTCCTGGGGGCACATAGCTTGGAGCCCAGAGGGAAAAGTGCTATGTGTGCATCTGTAGCTCTTCTAGACGAGGCACTGATGTGGAAGGCGGAGAACTGGCTCAGCTGTCTTCCCTTTTTATGGATCCCAGCCCTACAAGTGGTCAATTCCCAACAACAGTGTGTGGAACTGGGGAGGCAAACATAAATAAATAAACAAAGAAAAGCCAATTTTGTGGCTTGGAAGCTAATCTTGGCACCAGTTACTCGTGTGTCCCCCCGGACGTTGTGAAGGGTAAATGACAGACTGTGCTGGTAGAATAGCTGGGGAGGGAGGTGATGGGACTCTTTCACATAAATGTAAATTAACCTATTTTCTTGACTCCATTTATTTTTTTCTCGTTTGAATCAGGCTGTCAGTTTTGCCGGGATCTCTAAGAAGACAGGACAGTTAGTCCTGTTCCATCCCTGCCTTGCCCCAAGTACCACACAGATAAGTCAGACAACAGGTTACAGAGCAAGGTGCTTGCCTCCATGTGCCCCCCCATACAGCCACTGAGCAACAGAGGAGAGTGCCAGCCTCTGGGTACCACCTCCTGTAACACCTTATAGGAGAGCTCTCTTAGGAGCTGGTGAGATGGCTCTGAGGTTAATAGCATAGACTGGGGCTGGAGAGGTGGCTCAGCGGTTAAGAGCACTGCTCTTCCAGAGGTCCTGAGTTCAATTCCTAGCAACCACGTGGTGGCTTACGACCATCTGTAATGGGATCCAGTGTCCTCTTCTGGTGTGTCTGTGTCTGAGGATAGCAATGGAATACTCACATACATGACATAAATAAAATCTTTAAAATAATAAAAAAAAGAGCATAGACTGCTCTTCCTGAGGACCTGAGTTTGATTCCCAGAACCTACATGGTGATTTACCACCAATGTACTCTAAGTCTAGGCAATTTGACCCTCTCTTGTGGCCTTTGCAGGCACCAGTCATGTATGTGGTACACAGACATAAGCAAGCAAAATACCCAAACTCAGAAAATAAAATCTCAGAATAAAATAAGCAAGCTGCATCAAGAGTTGGTAGGGGCATCCATGAAACAAAGGAGGAAAGGGTGCTGATCTTTTGGAGGTCACATTGGCCTCACAGAAGCATGATTAGGTTCTTTTTAGGGGTTACATTTGGGTCCTCCTCTGACCATCATTTTTTTTTTTTTTTACATTATTGGGATAAAGTGGGCTCTGCTAAATGACATGTTTGAAGTAGACAGGTTGTTGGGTTTTATTTCATGTATGGACCTATGAGGCACCACTAACGTCATACATAACAACCATTTCCATCACACCCAAACCTCAGTGTCATGGCTCACCTCTACCTTTCTCTACAGCCTAAGTGTAGAGAACGGGGCTCTATTGTTGGTGTGTCAGTCTAAGATTAGAACATTCTCAGGAGCTGTGGCCTTAGATTTTGAGGACTGGGGCCAACAGAGCCCCAGTTGGAAGTCATGTCTTCATGAAAACATGGTCCCCTGACTTTGTAATGTGGATTACCTGAGGTGAATGGTCTTCTCTTCAGGCCTGAGATGACTGGGCAAGACGCTAAGCTTTCTTGCCAATCTGGAGCACATGCCCTTTCTGTGACAAAACCTTTCTAAACAGCACTTTTTAAATGCATAAAAGAAGTATAATCCATCTTCTTTGTTTTCTCATACCTGGAGTTGCAGCAGTACTATGTAACAGGGTGAAGACGCTGGCCAGCTATGACCCTAATGTAGCATTCCCGGCCCAGCCCTTCTCCCCTTATTCTCTTCTCAAGATTACAGATGCACCTCTCTCTAGCTAGCTTGTAAGGGATAGTGGTGTCTTCCTGGCTCTGTCTGGAGAAGCAAGGCCCACTTCTTCAGGGGAGAATAAGGGTGAAAAAGAATGGTTTCCTTTGTCCACCTGATCCACCAAACCATGCCACAGAATGGAGACATTAGCTTTTCTTTGACTGGAGTTTCCAGAAAACAGGCACTATTTTGATATTTGGTGACTGAAGTGCATGCAGCCTCTCTGTACTGTGTGCGGATGGACATGTCAGTGAGCCCTGATGGTGGCAATACAAGACCAGCAGGAGAAGACAGAAATACGTAGGTGAGAATAGAATGCCAACTGACATATTAGGCTTTGAGCTGGGGCTGGAGGAAGAACTGGGGTGATCAATATAGGACTTGTAGAGAGAGTGTGGGCCTTAAGGGCTTTTCTCACTCCACAGAGGAAGAGAGGAATCAGTCACCCCTACACACATACAGACGCTTAGTGTCCCTACCTATTTGCTGTGCCCTAGGAAAAGGTGGTAGCAGGTTCCAGGATTTATTTCCTCTGTGCTCAGCAAGTGCCCAGTAGGTGCTCAGTGAATGTCTGTTGACAGATGGAGTGTACTCTAATGCCATGTCAGGCACTGAGAGGCACACGGAGAGAAACTGGCCCTAGTCCCTGACTGTGGTCAAAAAGGAAGGGTAAGACAAGCGCATAAATAACTTTATACAGGACAGACTGTGGTAAGTGCCTTGAGAGAAAAACAGTGAAGCACCAGAGAGGCGGGGCACTCACATCTGGCAGAAGAGGCAGCAGGGCTCCAGAGAAACCCGCCTCCTGGTGCTGCCGCTGAGCCCGCAGACGTGGACTAGGGATGGGGTTTGGAGCATGGCTCAGGAATGTGTGTGTGGTGAGGGCGAGGGGTGAGAACAGGCTGCATTCCAGACCCCAGGGGCAGACTGGGGACCTGAAAGTTCCTTCAGAATGTCCTCAGCAAGCACAGAGAGAATAAATCACTGACCATTCAAAGCCTTGTTTGAACTGGGGATTTTCTGACTTCTCAACCCCCAACTTAGAGAACACACTTAACTGGTTCATGGATTGGTCAGCTCAAACCATAAGTGATAGCCAGTCCCAATGGCCTACCAGTGACTTCACAAAAGCCTTTCTTCCAAGTTCACTGTGCTTCTAGGAACAATAAAACTCCTTGACCCCAGGAAAAGGCCATGCAAGGACCAATGGTTGGTTGCTGGCTTTCTCCATCTATCAGTCATGTGGCTGAGACGAGCTGTTGCTGGGCAGCAGTGCGATCAAGTGGGGACAGGGGCCATATTATTTTACATGAGATTGTTTATCTGCTTATTGGCTGCCTTAAAACTACACAGTGGGGAGCTGGGTGGTAACAGTCCTGGTTGTGCTATACATAGACAAGAGCCTGGGAATCAAATCCATCCCTTCCTCTGCTCTTTTCTTCTTCGTTTCCTAGTCTGGGTCTAAAGGAGGTCAGTTTCTGCTAACTGATGGATCAAATGGTTTCCTCTAGCAAGCTATTATTTTGTTCATCAGACATTTTCAAATGTATCGTGTCAGTGAATCTTCAAAAGCAGTCTTCTAAGTGGGGATTGTTACTTGGCAGATGAGGAAATAGGCTGAGAGACATTAAGGGCCTTACCCAAAACACACCTAGAAGCGCAAGCCTTTAGCCCTGCCCTCCTAACTGCAAGTGGCCCCAGCTGCAGAAAGCTTCAAGTCTGAGAGTTTGAAATTAGTTATAAATCATCACAATCCAGGAACCAAACAAAGTGCAACCCCCCCCCCCCGACTAAAATGTGCTATTATAGAGACAAAGTTCATCAAATGGGAAAAGAAATCGTACCATATCAAGTCCAATATGGAGGCATCTAGAAGTCTCCAGCATATTGGGAAGAGGGTGGAGATGGGACTCTTCCTCACCTGGGATCTTTCATGCCCACGTGTGCTACAGCCCCAGCTATAGCCCATCAGGGGTACACAGGGGCCAGTTCTGCTCACAGCCTCAGGGCTAATGTGGCCAAGAGGGGCCCTAACCCTGATCAAATTGAATCCACAAATATATGTTAGCTGTACAAAAGCAAGAGTCAAGCCGGGCGTGGTGGTGCAGGTCTTTAATCCCAGCACTCAGGAGGCAGAGGCAGGTGGATTTTTTTTGGGGGGGGGGGTTCGAGACAAGGTTTCTCTTTATAGCCCTGGCTGTACTGGAACTCACTTTGTAGACCAGGCTGGCCTCGAACTCAGAAATCCGCCTGCCTCTGCCTCCCGAGTGCTGGGATTAAAGGCGTGCGCCACCACTCCCGGCCTGGCAGGTGGATTTTTGAGTTCGAGGCCAGCCCGATCTACAAGGTGAGTTCCAGAACAGCCAGGTTTAAACAGAGAAACCCTGTCTCGTAAAAAAAAAAAAAAAAAAAAAAAAACACAAAAATACAACAAAAAAAAGAGTCAAGATAGATGTCACTCTGCTTGGGCACGTGTGCATGCTCGAGTGCTGGTACATGTAAACATGTGTGCATGTAGAGGCTAGAGGAGAACCTTGGGTATCATTCCTCAGGCTCCAACCATCTCATTTTTTTAGATGGCATCTCTCATTGACCTGGAGCTCACCAAACAGACTAGCTAGGCTGGATGATGAGCAAACCCCAGACATCCTCCTGTCTCTCCCTCCCCAGCACACAGTCACTTTCCTATATCCTCAAAAGTTCACACATAGTCTCCAAGAGAATATAATGGCATTCCTCTCTCCCCCCTCACTAGGGCTACAAGCCCACACCACCAGGTGGATGGTGTTCATTTATCAACACAATCTGTTTTAGAACATTTTATCATCCCCACACATAAATATTATACCTCTTTTTCTTGACCTCCAATCTTTCAGTGTCCTATACTCCCCACTCCCCAGACATAGACGATGACTAATTTACTCTCTGTCTCCATGGGTTTGCGTATTCTGGACATTTCATATAAATATTCTACAAGATGTCTTCTTTTATAAATGGCTTCACTTGCTTAGCATAAGCTGTTTTGAAATTCAGCCATATTGTAAGATGGGTTGACACATTCCTTTTTTGTGGAAAGATATTAAATTGTGTGAGTATTCCACATTTTGTTTACCCATTCATTGATTGACAAATTTTAAAGGATTTTTTCTAATTTTTAAAAAATTCTATTTATGTATGTGCACACATGTGTGCAATGTACCACCAACACAAGAGTGTGGAGACTATGATATAACTTGTAGGAGTTGGTTCTCTCCCTCTACCATATGAGTCCCAGGTATTGAAGCCTGGTTGTCTGAATTGGCAGTAAGCAAGTTTTTTTTTTTCCCACTTGTATTTTTCCCCCCACAGAATCATCTCACCAGCACTGACAAATTGTGAGTGTGTGTATGTGTGTTTGTATGTGGGGGGGGGATGCTATTATATTCTCTTGGAGACTATGTGTGAACTTTTGAGTATATAGGAAAGTGAATGTGTGCTAATTAGTTTTTGTCAAAGTTGATGTAAGCTAGAGTCATATGGGAAGAGAGAATCCCAGCTGAAAAACCCCTTCATGAGATTGGCCTATAGGCGAGTCTGTATGACATCTTCTTGACTAGTGGTTTCTGTGGGAGGATCCAGCTAGCGCACTGTGGTCAGGTGGTCCTGGGGTATATAAGAAATTGAGCCAAGCGAGCCACGGGAAGCCAACCAGTAAGCAGCACTCCTCCCTCCATAGTCTCTGCTTTAGTTCCTGCTTCCAGGTTCCTGCCCTGACCTCTCGGTGATGACTGTGATGTGGGATGTGAAAGTCAAATAAACACCTTAGGAAGTGCTTTTGGCTATGGTGTTTATCAGAGCAACGGAAACTAAACTAATATAGGCTGCATCATCTCTCTTTATCAGCACTAGCTATCTAGTATGACAGCAGAACCATCTTAGTATGAAGTGTTGTCTCATTGTACTTTTGAGTCATATTTCCTTAATGATTCATTACTCTAGATATCTTTTTATGTTACTAGGTCATCTGTATATTTCTTTGGAGAAATATCTAATTCGCATTCTTTTCCTTCCTAGAAACCATTGTTAACAAAAAGTTGATATTCTCTCTCTCTCTCTCTCTCTCTCTCTCTCTCTCATCATCATCATCATCATCATCATCACTTATTGAAGAGACTGTTCTTTTCCCATTGAAGGCTACTGTCACTGTTGCCAAACATCAATTGTCCATAAATGTATTGGTTTATTTTAGAATTTTTTATTTGATTACATTTATCTATATATTGGTCTTTGCACCAGTAGAGTGCATCATAGCCACAGTCAGGAAGCAGAGAATGATGCATGCTTGTGCTCAGCAACATTTCTCCTTTTTTTTTTCTCCTTTTTTGCTAAGTACAGGACCAAAGCCCACAGAATGATGTCATGCACCGTGGGCAACTCTTCCTGTCTCAGTTAACCTAGTCAAGAAAAGTCTTCTGCAGCCTAACCTAGGTCATCTTTCATAGGTGCTCCAGGATGTTTTTCCGCTTAGATGATTTTAGATCATGTCAAATTGGAAATCAGTATTATCACACAGACAAAAGCCTGTGCAGGGACAGTTTATCAGAAAAGAGATGTAATTCCAAGGGAGGAAGGAAGTTGGAGCAGAGGAAGACTTCAGAAGCTCAATGGTTGCATAAAGGATGTGGGCTTTTGTGTCCTATAGCATGAGGTTAGTGGGACATTTGCATAACAATGGGCTTTCTTTTTTTTTCTTTTTAAATCTCTATTTTTACTTTTATTTCATCTGTAAGTCTGTGCACCATGTATGCACAGTGCCTATGGAAGCAAAAAGAGGGTGTTGGATCTTCTGAGACTGTAGTCATAGACAACTGTAAATTGTTATGTGACCAAACTCAGCTTCTCTGGAAGGGCAAACACAGAACCATCTCTCCAGCTCACACTAGGCTTTCTTGACGATGCTCTGTCCTGTGTAATTGTACATACAACTTCATATATTGTATGCCTCATTTGGACCCGAAATCTCCACCAGTGCAGGGGTATATGTTTTAGTACTATAAAGAACTACAACTTATCTTTAGACACCCTGAAGTGTCTCTGCACCTGCCCAGATTTATGGATTTTGAAAGACTTAATGTTGCTGAAATATCAATATTATCAATACTACCCTCACCTCAAAAAAAAAAACCTGCAAAGAGAGATGTGGCAAAGCATACCTGTAATTTGGAAGATGAGGTCTGAGGATTGTGAGTTCAAGGCCAGCTGGAACTACAACAGTAAGCAGACAGTGGAACAGGAAATGGAGAGGACCATAAATGGAGGAATGGGAGTGTGTTTGAACCTTCTATTCTGCCAGTCAGTTCATTGCCTAAGCTAATGTTGCAGTCATTGAGCAAGATCTTCTGGACCTTACTCTCTGTCTTGTTCCCCTGCGTCAGTATGATCAAAAATCAGATGTATGTGTTCTCCAACTTTGCTGTTCTTTTCCAAGCCTAATTTGACTTAGAAATTCCAAAGGGTGCCTTAGAAATCCGTGTAATTTTAAAATTAGTTCTTACATTTATGCTAAAAAAGGACCATTGGGATTTGAATTGAACTCACATTGTGTTTGTAAGTTTGGGGGTTATGTTTATTTGGTGGTTGTAGGCTTATTTCTTTATTTAGATTGGGTCTTCTGCAGTGCAGGCTAGCCAGAAACTTCCTAGGTAGCCAAGGATGACTTGAACTTCTCATGCCCTGCCTTCAGCTCCCCTGTGCTGGCATTGCAGGCGTGCACTCTCGTGCCTGGCTCTGAGCGGCTTCCCTGTAATATGTGGTTTATCCTTTCTCGTTTTTTTCATAATTCATGCTTTCGTATTGGGAACTGGAAATTTGTAAAAAAAAAAACAAAAACAAAAACAAAAACAAACTGGTGCACTCTAGCAACTCTTAGTACACTTCACCCCAGCGTTTCCTCATGATACTTCCTCATTATTTCTGACCACATAATTTCCATAACGGTCAGTCCCTCAACCGAAGACCAGCAGGAGGTGATTCCAAGGGTGCCCTCACGTGTCCTGGGTTCTGACTGAGCTATTACCCAGGGCATAAATTGCTCCCTAACCTATCTAATCAAATCGTGGGCTTTGTTTTTTTGTTGCTGTTGTTTGGTGTGGTTTTTTGTTTGTTTGTTTGCTGCGCCAATTCCCTAGAAAAGCGTTTGCGGTTTGTTCTGACCCCATCTCCCGTTTTTGTCCAGAAAACTAGATAGTTTTGCTCCATCTCCAAAACTCCCCTTCCCTAGTTAGGTGTGGATTCCTCCATGGTGTTAGAAATGAAGTCAATTCTTTTCGGGAGTCATTCAAGACTCTCTGTTTTATAGCCTGTTTCCCCCCCCCCCCCAGGGCAAAAATCTCTGAGACACAGTTTTGTTTTAAGGTCAAAGACAGTGGCTAGTTTCTGAGTAAAGCCCCTCCTTCCTCTCAATTTAAAGCTAAGCACTCACCCAAAAGGGAACAGCGCTGTTTTGGATCTCATTGCCTTGCATTTCCTCATCTAGTACCTGCGCCCCAGAGGCCAAGCCAGAGGACTTTAGTACTGACAGTGGTGGGTGCTCTAGCCCACAAGAGAGAGCTGCGTGGCAGAAGGGAGCCCTGCCTCTTTCAGGCTCCTTTACCTGGAGCTAAGCCTGAGCAAGAGGTTACCGAGCATGGGATGAATGGGATGAGAAGTGCTCCCTTGCCACTCCTCCTAGGAAGATAATCCTCCCACTGGGAGCTGATGGAGAGGATTCCTGTGTTATCAGGAACAGTCAGGGATGGGTTTTCTGTCCCTTTGTACTGGAAAGGAGAAGGGAGGAGACAAGCATCCTTTGAACTCTCCTAGGCTCAATGTTCCATACTGAAGTTAGTGGATTTTCTTGAATGAGTGTCCTTTTCCTCCATTCTTTGTACACTTTTCGGAGCATTTCTAGGGACTCACAATGTTATAAATGACACTACTTTAGAGAGTGGCTTCAAGGTTGCCATGGCACCCTCCAATGGCCTACCTCCTCCAATACAGATACCCACATCACAGAAGAATGTTTGTGATGACTGATGAGCTAATGGTTATCACTGAAGCTGGCAGTTTACATTAGGGTTCCTCCTGGTGTTAATGTGCAGCAGCAGTCTATGTCATCTCTTGTCTCACACAGAATACCTCCCCTAAACATCCTCTGCGTCTCATCCACTCGTCCTTGTCTTCCCAATAGGACCAGGCAAGCCCTGGTATTTTTTACTGTCTCTATAGTTTTGCTGTTTCTGGATTGTCTTATCAAGGATAGAAAGCCAGGGAAAATTAAAGGGACGTGGAAAAGAAATGAAGAGCATCAGTGACTTCAACACAAGTGGCAAAATAACGATTACCTACAGAGACAGAATTCTCATTTCCAAGAGATGGCTTACAGAAGAGCACTAAAACTCAACAAGTAAGCCATGCTTGTTTGGGGTCAGTACATGTGCATCCTTTTAGGTGAGCCGAGGTAGCGCTCCTCCTTCATCCTGAAGCCTGAGCAGTGTGCATTGTAAAGCTGCCTTACAAAAGCAAATTCTTTAAGAAGAGAAAGGGAACCAACTCATATAGTTGTACTTAATTTTTTAAACTTTCCTTAATCTTTGAACTTGGTTGGAAATTTCATCCTCTGAGTAATGCAACTTCAAAAACCATAAAACCTTACATCTGTAAGTAACATTGTGAGTCTTTTCTGAGGCTGGAGAGACAGCTCAATGATTAAGAGCACTGTTGCCCTTCTGGTAGACCTGGGTTTGATTCTCAGCATCCACATGGGGGATCACAATCATCTATAACTCTCATTCTGGTGGATCTGATGCCTTCTTCTGACCTTCAAGGGCACAAAACACACATGTGGTACACAGACATATATCACACAAAACACCCCCACACATTAAATCAATAAATATTTTTTAAAATATTGGTCTTTTTGGTAAAACATTGTAAAACTTACATTTACAACATTTTCATCTCTTAATTTGTTAGACTTTTAGGCCAATTTTAAACACACACATACACACACACACACACACATACACACACACACACACACACACACACTGCCCAATCTTGTAAAATCCTTGTTAACAGAAAACCACCAATGCATTTCAAAATGTCCTAAAGCACTGACCCTCACTTTCCTTCATTCATTTCTTTTATAGTGATTCTTTTTAAACTAGCCAATCAAGAAAAGCTGTGAGCTCAGACCCCAGCCAAAGGGGGAACGATCTACTCACCACCTGCATTACAATAAAAAGTTCACTTCTTGTCTTGATGCACTTGCTCTTTCAAGTTCTTCCTTTTGATGAAGAGTAAGTTTGCCTCTTGAGACAATTCTGTTGGATTGGTAGTGTCTTTGCGACCCCCAATGTTTTTCTAAGACGGCTATTGTTGAGAAAGTCAAGGTACATCATTCTCTCTGTCTCTGTCTGTCTGTCTGTCTGTCTCTCTCTCTCTCTCTGAATGTCTGAAGTTAAATATAAAGCACACACAATTTCTGTTTCTACTTAATAAAGTCACTAAATTTGCTCTACTCTAACTCATCTCAAGATTCTTCTCTGTGGCATAGTGAAGGACACTGCTTTACCTGAATAGAGTCTGCTAACAGGGACAACTCCTCTGGCTATGGGGCTGTGTTGTTTTCTGCCTCTGATCACATATACATTACATGGTCTGGAGCCTTCTCAGATTAGCCTGTTTCACTTAACAATTTGTGCTTGTGATTCTTCCATGTCCTTCCATAGTTTGGTAAGTCAATTCCTTTTTGTTTGTGGGTTTTTGTTTTTTTTTTATTGTTTGAGCTCAAGCTGGTAACTCATCTCTTTTAGCACTGAATGATATTCCATTGTCAGGTGCTAGCCTAATTTATCCATTTATGTACTAAAGAGCATCTTAGTGGCTTCCAAATTTTGACAGTTATGAACAAAGCTACTCTAAACATCCATATGAAGGCTATATGTAAATTCAAGTTTTCCTTCATTTGAGCAAATATGAAAGAGTGTGCCTTCCCGATCATATGGTAAGAGTATGTTTAGTTTTTTGATACATTTCCAAACTATCTTCCCAACTGTCCGTACCATGTTGTATTCCTACAAGGAGAGAGTGAGAGTTTCTGTTGCTCCAAATTCTTGCTTGTGTCAGGTTCTATATTTTGACCATTGCAAATGTTTCACTATTGTTTTCATTTGTAAGTGTTTAATGACATAAAGTTGAATATTCTTTTTTTTTTGGAGACAGTCTCATGTAGTGCAGTCTGGTCTCAGACTCACTTGCTACATGGCTGAGAGCTCTTAGATTCTACTACCTAGAACTCCTGATTCTTTTGCATCCACCTCCAAAGTGATGAGAATGAAACCTGCCCAGCTTGAAGTTTCTTTTTTGCATATTTTTATTTCCCATCTGTATATCTTCTTTTTGAAGTGTTTAGGTCTTTCATCATCATGATGATCAATATCATTGTCATCACGTGTTTGTCTGTGTATCTGTGTGTGTGTGTGTGTGTGTGTGTGTGTGTGTGTGTGTCCCACTGTGGAATTCCAGGACTGTATCTAAGTGGTGATGCTCAAGAAGCGCTTCACCTGCTGAACCAACGTGGCAGTTGCTGTTCAGGTCATTTACCTATTTTTAAGTCATGTTCTTCACTTTCTTATAGTCCGTTTTTGTGACTGTATATTGAGATTACTAGCTCTTATCAGCGGTGTGTTTTCTAAACATTTTCTTCCAGTCTGTGGCTTGTCTTTTCATTCTCTTGATAATACCCTTAGCAGAGCAGAATGTTAACCTTTTTTTCACCTTTCTGTAGTACTATAAAATTCAAACCCAGAGCCTCAAGCATCCTAGGTAGGCATTCTGCCATGGAGCCATACCCCTGGTTTGGAATATCTACTATCAATGCAGCTATCAGATCAATGATTTCTTTCATTGTGCCTTTGGTGTTGTCTCTAAAAAGCCATTGCAATGTAGATTCATTCATTATAGCAAATGCACAGCTCTGGTGTGATGTGTTCATAGTGAAGACAGGGCTTATTTAGAATTCCACAATTGCTACTCTTTTGTTATGGATCCAAAAATTCTCAGAAACCTAAAGTTTGTATGTTTGTTTGGGCTTTTTGTGACAGAGTCTCACTCGGTTGTACAGGCTGGCTTGGAATTCATTCTCTTTGTAAACTAGATCTGGCTCGAGTTCTGGGATTATAGGTGTGAACTACCATACCCGGCTAAAATCTATTCCTTTAAGAAAAATTGTAATGGTCTAGATGAAGACGGGTGTCAGCATTATGAGAAAACTAACACTCACGGGCAAAATAATCATCCAAAATAATCATCGTTGTATACAAGTCATGTGGTTTTGCATTTTGCATTTAGATCTGTGAACATTTAGAGTTAGTTTTTGTGTGTGATCCATTTTCCTTCCTTCCTTCTTTCCTCCCTCACTCTTTCCTCCCTCACTCCCCTTCTCTTTCTTTCCTTCTTTCTTTGGCACAGCGATGACCACTTGTTTGAGCACAATTTATTGAAAAGATTTCTTAGCTCCATCATGTTGATTTCTCTTAGAGCAGTTGACTTATTCAAGTCAGCCTGTTTTTGTCCCACTGATCTGTTTGTTCTTCAAAAACAACCCCGTCTTGATTGCTGCAGCTTTATATGTGGTTCTTATTGGATTGTGTCAGTCCTCCAGCTTTGTTTCTTTCCTTCAATATGGAGTTAGTTATTCTGGGTCTTTTGTGTCTCTCTATATAAAACCTTAGAATTAGTTTTAGTGATATCCAGAAAATAACTTTGTGGGATTTCAATTGGAATTGCATAGACCTAAAGATCAACGTAGGAAGAACTGGCATCTTGGAAATATTGAATTTTCCTCTTGTGAACAGAATATATCTCCTCCATTTATTATTGATTTCTATCATTATAGTTTGATAGTTTCTCCATACAGATATTGTATAAATCATGTCAAATTTTCACCGAAGTGTTTGATGCTTTGGGAATTGCTAATGTATGGTGATGTGTTTTTAAAACAATGAACAAGTTATGATTAATATAGAATAGGTTGTTATATATATATATATATATATATATATATATATATATATATATATATATATATATATATATTTTGAGGTAAAGATATACTAAAACTATGAAACATTTCACAATGTTGCCTATCACCCTTACATAAGAACCACACTAGTGTTCTCTGTATTATTTCAGTTTTGCACGGTACTGAAGAAAATATCATCGTAATGTGTCTTTAGTTCCAAACTCCACTTCTTCATTGCAGTTGGCCTTTGTATGTCAACCCTGTGTCCTGCAACCTTGAAATAACAATTAGTTCCAAGAGTTCTTTGGTTTTCTTCAAATTGCATACCTCTATGATCATGTGATCTGTGAGCAGAGACTTTCCCTTCTCTCTTGATGCCTTACCTCTTATTGCGTTATCTTCCCTGTAAGGAGTTGGAAAGCAGTGATGAAAGGGGCCCTCCTAGCCTTTTGATTCCTGATCTTAGTGGGAAAGCTCTGAGAGTCTCACTATTAAGTATGTTTGCTGTAGATATTTTATAGATTTTTTTCTTCGGGTGTGTTTAACTTTTAAGACAGGGGGTCTAGCAATGAAACCCAGACTTGCCTTGTACTCAAAGTCCTCTAACCCATGTCTGGATTGTTGGGATTACAAATGTGCACTACTACAGGGGTTCGTTTACTTCTAGTTTTCTGAAGTTCTTATTGTGACTAGGCATTGATAATTTTATCAAAACCTTTCTCTGCATCTATTAAAATTATTGTGGTGATTTTTTTACCTTATTAAGTAATTAATTATGTTAATTGACTTTTTATTTTTTATTTTGTTTTGTTTTTGAGGCAGGGTCTCATCACGTAACTCTGCTTACCTGAAACTCACTTTGTAAACCAAACTTGTCTGAAACTCTTGGGTCTGCCTCTCGAGTGCATTGATTGATTTTTGCTGCTGAACCAGCCCTTCATACCTAGCATAAATCTCACTTTATTGTGAAGTATAATTCTTTTTCTACATTGTTGGTCTTGACTTTGTCTTTGTTTGATTTTAGTATTAGGATAATGCTACCCTCATAGAATGCATTAAGAAGCATTCCCCCTGGCTTCAAGAAAACTGGTACTTTTTGCCCACAAATATTTGATAGAATTTACCACTGAAGTGATCTGAGCTTGCTATTTTCTGTTTGGGAAAGGTATTAATTAGTGACACAGCTCCTTTAATAAATATAGGCCTATTCATATCGCCTAGTGCTCTTTCTGGGGGTTTTGTCAGGCTGTCTCTGAAGGAACTGACTGGATTTGCCTAGGGTGTTGAATGTGAGGGCATAGCGTTGGTCACTGAATCCCTTTATTCTTTCAGTGCATGTGCGATCAGGAATGATGCCCTGTCGTTTGTGACATTGATAATCCATGCCTTTTTTCTCTGCCTGGCATTAAAGCTTACTGGATTTTTTATTTGTCTGATTTGTTTTTGTTTTACTTGAATATTTTTTTCATTAATCCATTCGTTTATTCACTTTACAGCCTGATCAAAGTCCCTCCTTCCTTTTCTCCCAGTCCCCCTCACAATCCCTCCCTGATTCCCCATCCCCCTTTTCTCTAAATACTGAAGATTCTATGAACAGCTTTCTGTTATCCATTTCTGCTGTGGTCTGTGAGTACATAGCATGTGATTTCCACTTCCATTAAAGTGGTTAATGTGTGCTTTATGGCCCATAAAAAGTTACTATTAGCTAACCTTTGTCAACTTGTCCTCATTGAACTTTAAATAATCAGTCAATTACAATTCATATTTTCATACTCTAGTACTATTTTCTGCTTATGAAACTTCCATGCCTCCTTCCACACATATTTTCTTTTGAGTGATAGTCTTGCCACAGTGTACTGGCTTGTCTGGCTGATCTCAGAACTCCCCAGATCAAGTGATCTTCCTGTTTCAGCAGCCCAAGTACTTGGAGCTACCATTGTGCACTGCTGCAGTGCATCTGGAAGCTTCTGCTACCTTAAGTTGTCATTCTCTATATCTAGTGTCACTCTTCAGTTTTTAAGGGCAACAGTTTGCCTTTGGACTTCTCTGTTGGACATAAAAAATGGGGGCTGGAGAGATGGCTTAGTGGTTAAGAACATTATGTGCTCTTCCAGAGGTCCTGAGTTCAATTCCCAACACCCACATGGTGTTTTGTAACCATCTATAAAGGGATCTGATGCCCTCTGCTGGCATGCAGGTGTACATTTCAAGCAGAACACTCATGCATAAAATAAAATAAAATAAAATAAAATCTTAAACATGTTTTTGTAAATGTTATTGATGTAGTCAGCTTTTCACTTGATGCTTTGAGGTTTTTAGTTTGTTGATTTAGGTTTTGGGTCTTGGGTTTTATGTAGGAATTGTTGTGATGGTGGGTGTTTGTTTCCATGTGGTTTTGAGCCCAGGTCTCTCTACGCAGCCCAAGCTGTCCTAGAACTCTATATAGCTTAGGCTCCGCTTGAACTCACTATCCACCTGCCTGGGCCTTTCTAGTACTGGGATTGCAAGTGTGCCACCATACCAGGCATTGGTCTTCATTTTTCTTTAAATATTTTATAGCATTTATCAGTAAGGTAACATGAGCAGGACTTTGCCATGTGGAAGTTTTAAATTTGTTCATTCAATCTTTTTGTTTGTTTTAATGCATTCATATTTTCCTTCTTGAGCCCATTTTAGAAATTGTTCTTTCTGGGATTTTCTATTTCCTTTCCCACATCTCCTTTGTTTCAGTATAGTTATGTATATTATATTAGCTTCCTTTTGTTTTCATAATGTCAATTAAGTGTTGAGTCTTCTCTGTTTTTCTACTAGTCTACTCAAAGATTTTTCCTCACTCCTCAAAATAACTAGTTTCTGATTTTGTTGATTTTATCTATTTTGTTGATTTTATCTATTTTTCTATTATTTTATCTATTTTTCTATGTCCTTATTTATTTCCTCTTTTATTTATTTGTTTTGCTTGCTTTGGATTTAGCTTATTCTTTAATTTCTTGAGCATTTTTGGCTTGTATTTCCATATGGCACAGCTAGATTTTTCCCTCTGCTCTTTTACTCGCTTCTTTGGTGTTAATTAAATGTCTTCTAGTTCAGGCATAAATCCCTTTAGTGATTTTTTTAACTACAGTATTTTTTTATCTCACTTTTGTTTTGACATTTTAGACTTATTTTTATTTGCTTGTTCTGATATTAATATTTTGGGGCAGGTATTTTTCTCAATTTTCTCAACAAGTCAGTTTCTTAATTGACTTGAGGGCTATAATATATACATTTTTAGCATATGTATCGGTTGCTTTTTTTAACATGATAAAATACCATGGCAACAAATAAGTTATAAAGGAAAGAGTTTATTCTGGCTTACGATTGTGAACAGGGATGGGATGTGGAGTGGTATGGGACCTTTAGGAGGTGTAGCAGTGTTGAAGGAAGCATGTCAGTTGGAGGTGAGAGAGACAGTTCAGAGGCTAGCCACACTTCTTGTTTGCACTTTCTGCTCAGAGGTCTCAACCTCCAATATGGAGCAGAAAGTGCAAACCACTCCCAAACAGTACCACCAGCTGAGGGCCAAGTGTTCTAATATGTGAACTTGTAGGAGACATTTCTCACTCAAACCACCACATCCCATCCCTGTTCCCCCATAGGTTCATCTCAGGATGCAAAGTGCAATTACGTCCCCACACTCTCTCGCAGTTTCAATATTGTTTAAAAACATAAAGTCCAAACTCACTTCTTAGACTCAAGACAGTTTCTTAACTGTGATCCCATGAAAAACAAGAAGCAAAGTACATACTTCCAACATACAATGCACCTCCTAGGTTTTCTCTTTACATGAGTTGGAAACTTAATTGGATGGGATATTGCCCTGGGAGCACCCATTCCATTGTTCTAGTGCAAACAGGACTCTCCATAACAATTACAGCCTCTCTTCTAGCACATGTCCTGGCTGTAACATTCAGCTTCCCAGTGATTCTTCTCGTCAAGCTGTACATTCTATATTTCTTTCTGCCTCACTTGTTCTTTTCCATTGAAGATCTCCACAAGCATCACCAGTAATAACCATGCCCTGTATTTGACCTTATGCTGTTTGAATTTTCCTCAGCCAAAGAAGTTAGTCCATTACTTTTCATGTAGCCTCCAGCAAGTTCTTATGACACAGGCAAAAGGCAGTCTGATTCTTTGCCCAGATATCACAGGAGTAGCTTGTAGTCCAGTTGCTAATATTATCTGAAACCTCATGAGCCCCACCTCTATTGTCTGCATTTCTCTCAATAATACTGTCTTCCAGGCTCCTACCAGAATATTCCATTAAACTCTGCTTACAGCACTTACAGCATTCAACTGCTTTTCTAGTCTTAAGTGCCGAAATCGTCCACACATCTCCCAACTAACTTCTCTGTGTTCATGACTTTTCTGTTGATGTAATAAAAATACTGTGATGGAGGCAACTTATAGGAGGAAGATTTACTTTGACTTCCCAGTTCTAGAAGGAAAGGCCTCTATAACAGGGCAGCTATGGAAGCAGGTGAGCAGGGCAGGAAGCTAAGAGGACCACATCTTTGACCACAAACGTGAATAAGAGAGCACAGTTGGAACGAGGGGAGGCTAAGAACTCTCAAAGGATGCCCCAGTGATACACTCTCTCCAGCAAGACTGCACTTCCAAAAGGGTCCAAAATGTCTCAAAACAGCACCATCAACTGAGCAAGTGTTCAAATATGTGAGTCTCTGGGGGACATTTCTTTTCCAAGGCCATTTCCACAAAAACAAACAAACACACACACACACAGACACACACACACACACACACACACACACACACACACACACCAGAGTGTCTATTATACTGACATGGGGATTTGACACTCCTGTTATGATTAGTCTGGGAGGTGAGGAAGAGAGAGCCATGTTTTTGTGGCCTTGCTCATCCAGAACAGTCACACAGAATGTGGTTGTGGGGGTGAGAGGTGGGGACATGGATTGGGGACTGCTGAGGACTGTGGCGCAGATGCTACAGATTTGGGATCGTTACTGACATTTAGTAGATTTCCTTGGATAAATACTTCTCCATTTGTGTGTACTCTAAGAACAGTTCCCAGTGACTTTAAATAGGTGCTTTTCAGTTTTTCACCAGCGAAATGCCTGTTACACTGGAGGGGGGAAAGGAGCTTCCCACACCACCATCCTGGAAGTTCCAACCCTTACATTTTTTTCCCCAGGGGGGAAAAATGTTTCTTTTGTTAGAGACTTTGCCACATATTATCTCTCCTAGAATTCAATCAGGTCCAGATCCGAGATTTCATGCAGGCGTAAATGAAAGCACACAGAATGGCAAGATAGGTTTCCAATATAAGGCTCATTTCAAAAACCAAGCGAAGAAATCATTTGAGGTGCTTTGCAGAGTAGCTGCGCTCCAGAAACTGGGCGGTAATCAGAGGGGAAACAGTAGTAATTATGTGTAAATCACTCTAAACCCAGGAACAGCAGAAATAATCTCATCCCTGGGAAGTGCTTCAGGGTTATGTTGAGACTGCTCTGCTGTTAATACAACCATAGCATTGAAATTTCAATTGAAGTTTTATGAAGGTGGGTGGGAAAATTGTCTTTAATAAATATTGGAAAGAACACAAAATAGCCCTCATCTGGTTTCTCGAAGCGCATAGGATAGGCTGCCATGCACAGCAGATTGTATGGCAGATGGACTGAGTGAGACATTGCTGTGCCTCTGACCGTTGGGAAGTTCATGTCCCTTCTCCCCACCTCGCTTTCTCCGTCTGCAGCTCCTGCCTCACTGGAGCATGCAGAAATGTGGTGCCCCTGGGACAGGTGCCTTCTCACCTTTGACCCCTTTGGACTTCTTCTTAGCCCCACAATTTGTTTAAGAGAATGGCCAGTTGTGACAAAGGGCAGTATTGCCAAAGAGAAGATAGCCCTAGCAGCCTTTGCTTCTGTTCCTAGTTATTCATCCTGTATGTCCCAGTTCTGAACAGTCAGCATCCTTGGTGCCCCAAGAGGACAGCCATTTTCCCTGGCTTTGGGGCTGAAGGGATAAATACTGACTCATCTGCTCCCAGGGGACACTCCCTTTTCAAAGGAAAGTTCAGGATTGATGGCCAGGGGCACACTGAGGACTGGCTACTTGCAGTCTGTGACCACTGCAGTGGTGACCTGACCTCTCCCTGCCTCATCCCGACCTTCACTCATGTACACTTTTGTATCAAACTATCCCACTCTATATCTCTCTATTCTAAACACAGCCTCTCCTCCCATGGCTTCCCAGCACATCTGCAGTGGGGCCTCTCAGCTTTTTGTAAAATACCATGAATTTAGGTACTGCCTCCTTACTTTCCTGCATGCTATTTGTCCCTCCCTTTCCATCTGTCTCCCTCCAAGTCCCTCTTCCCCTCCTTCCACTCTCCCTCCATCAGGAAATACCTTCTATTCCTTCTCTAAACAGCCTGGTCACCATGATGACCTCACCTCCTTGACCTTTGGCCTTTCTTATCATACCATTTGTCTCAAGGCTTACTCTGGGCCTCTTGCCATAACAGCCTTCTCCTTACTCTCTTCTCCTGGCCCTAAGTACTCTTTATAGAGACAACAGGATTCCCTCCATACCCATGCCCCCAGAATCCAGGCTTGAAGGCGGATAAAAGGTAGGACTCTTCTCTAGTCAACTGAAATAACAGAGAAGTAGGCATAGTCAGTCCTGTGCAATGTCCCAGAGTCCAAGGAAAAACCTGCTGCTGGACCCACCCACTGTGTTGTCCTGTTAAAATGCTTATTTGATGCTGCTCAAACCTCTGGTTGAATAAGACAGAAAAGAAACTCAGTTATTAATGTAAACTGTATATATATATATATATATATATATATATATATATATATATATATATATATATGATGTAAGTACATTGTAGCTGTCTTAGACACCCCAGAAGAAGGCATCAGGTCTCCTTGTGGATGGTTGTGAGCCATCATGTGGTTGCTGGGACTTGAACTCAGGACCTTCAGAAGAGCAGTCGGCACTCTTAACAGCTGAGCCATCTCTCCAGCCCCTGTCTTACTTTTAAATGTTGCCAATTATTCTTTTTCTCTTCCAGAACCTGGGAGCAGGGCTGGAGGGAAGGCTCAGCAGTTAAAAGCATTTCTGCTCTTACAGAGGATCTGAGTTCAGTTCCCAGCACTCACATAGTAGCTCACAACTGCCAACAACTCTTGTTCTGGGAGATCCACTGTCTTCTCGTTTCTGTGAGCATAGCATGCTCACAGTGCAAACAAAGACACACCAGAAAAGGACCACACATACACATACAATTAAAATAATAAAAAGATCTGAAAGTAGTAGAAAAAACACCTCCCACAGTTACTGGTTCAGGGTGACCCATTTCAGTACCCCATTAAAGGTAGCTGAGCATGGTGGCTCACATCTGCATTCCCAAACTTGGGAACCTAAGGCAGGAAGATTGCTGAGAATTCAGGGGTAGCCTGGGCCATACAGTGCGTTCCAGAACAACCTGGAATATATAGAAGAGAACTTATTTCAGAGAGAGAGAGAGATCTGTATCATAGGGTTGTCATGTAAGTAGTTACTACATATAAAGTACTTACTATAGCAATTGGTGCATGATAGGTCTTGATTTTACAAAACTGTCATCAATATGATCAGAAAATGAATCAAGAAACCATTAAGTCCAGCTGAAACTTTCCCTCTGAGTTTCCATTTCTAGTTTTCTTCTCACTTTCCCATGTATTACAAGCTCCTGACTGGAGTGTGTGCCCTTCCAGAAGGGATCCTGCTCCTCACTTTACCAGCCTCCACCCTTGAATGCTTCAGAGCCAACCTCAGCCATGGGGCTCTCACTTGGTGCCAAGACTCTTAGAACATCAACTTGAAGATCTCCCCGATACTGTCATGCTCTTAGGATCCGGGATGTGGGACTAAAAGAAAAAGGTTTCCAAGCTAGACGCTTTACTCAGCAGTGGAGGTGGAGAGTGGGACTCATAGTCCAGATAGGAGGTTGTTAGTGCATTCCCTACTAAATGCTGGGCTTTTGGCTGGGTGTGGCAGTCCATTTACTGAGTCCCAGTGGATGGGAATCTGAAGTAGGATTGTGACTTCTAGATCAGCCTGGCCTACAGAACAAGGCCCAGTATCAAAACCCAATGCAAATCAAACGTGGCAATGAATGCCGAGGTTTCTTTTATATTCCTATTAGGCTTTTCCTGCTTCTGGCATCTTTCAGCCTCCTCTGGCCTCACATTTTGTCCAATGCCAGCCATGCATCATGCAAACTCTACTCATCTAGCCATCCTACCATGTTTCTGAAGCACTTATTACTTAACACACACTTACATAAACATAGTGAATACATGGGATCAGTGGACAGAACAATGCCTACTTCTGCATTTCTGCAGCTCTATAGCACTGAGATTTGGGGGTTTGGTGATAGACATGCTCAATGCACATCTTGGCTCTGCCTGTTGTCAGTTGTGGAACATTAGACAAGTTCACGTCTCACTTTGAAGGTTTACTGTGTTTCTTTTCGATTTCTGTTACAAAACACCATGACCAAGGCAAATACAGAAGGAAGGGATTATTTGGGCTTGTGATTCCAGAGGGTTAGGTGTCCACAATGATTGAAACAGCATGGCATCGTGGACAGACAATGGCGACTGGAGCTGGAAGCTAAGAACTGAGAACTCACATCTCCAACTACAAGCAGGAAACAGAGAATGTGAACTGGGAATATGGAGACCTTTGAAACCACAGAGCACACCCTTAGTGATATAATTCCTCCAACAAGATCACACCTTACCATATAGTGCCACCAACTGGTGGGCGGAGTCAAATACAAATATCTAGATGCCAGAGACTATGAGAAACATCGTTATTCAAACCACCACAGTAGGTAGGTACCAACAGAGTTCTAATAAATGACATTTCCTGTTTTTATGAATCATGATTTCATCTAATCCCAGTACCCAAATAATGCTGTCTAATGATGCTGGAGCAAGTTCATTTTCTCTGCTGATTAACTCATTAAAGGGCAATAAAGAAGTGTTACTGGAAATGTTGGGGAGTCCTGGTGGGACTAACATATGATTCCAAGGAAGTCAGAGTCTCCTTTTGAGGTTGTCGTGTTAATAAAAGAATTTGAAAATGAATTCAAATTGAAGCTCAAGAACAGCTTATCAGAGTTTTAAAAGAAAAGCCCCAGGGCAGACAAACTGTAAATCTTGCATCTGTCTGGAGGAGGAGAATGGAAAAGGAAAGGGGAAAAAGTCATGGCCTTTCAGATAAGCTGACATAGAGGTCAGCCACATGACAGGGAGAGAAGAGTAAAGAAGCTCAAAGCGTTAGGGAGCTTAAAAGGAAAATCCCACTGTAGGCAAGCTTCAAATCTTACAACTGCCCTTGGGGGAGTGTGGAAAAGTGAATTGGGGGGGGCAGTCATTTGTGATACACGGGCATAGGGATCAGCCTGTGGCAGCGGGCAGCCACATGTTAGGGAGAGGAGCTTTAAAGAAAGAGTAAGGTGGCCCAAAGTACCAGGGAGTTTAAAGACATACTTTGGCTCTGGCCAACATCCAAAAGAAAAGACAGTAGAGAAGGAAAAAGGAATAGTTACACCTTCCTGAGGCAGGGTTAGAATCCTAGAAAGGAAAAGTACATCACCTTATGGTGAACCCATCATTCTAAAAGCGGTGCCTTAGGTGCATTCTTGACCTGACTGATTGAATTAGCTCTTAAGGGAGGAATAAAGAACAGGTCTCCACCTAGAGGTAGATTCCACTCTTCACTGTAACCAGGGTGTTGCTCCCAGAAAGAAAAAGAAGAAGAATGTGAAGGGGAGGGGCAGAGTAAAAGGTGGATCCTATGTACAGAAGTTAACTCAGAACGGCTTGATCAAAGATGTACATGTAAGAACTAGAGCTTTTAAAGTTTTAGAAGGTAGCATAAATCTTCATAACCTTGAGTTGGCTTCTTAGATATGACACCAAAGGCACAAGTGACAAAGGAAAAATGAGATACATTGAACTTTATCAAAAGGAAAAAAAAATGTGCTTCAAAGGGCATAGTGAGAAAAGTGAGATGCTCTCCTAACAAAGAAAAGCCCACGGCCGATGGCTTCTTCCACTTCTGAATTCTTCCCAACTTTTTTTTTTTTTTTTTGAGATAGGGTTTCTCTGTGTAGCCCTGGCTGTCCTGGAACTCACTTTGTAGACCAGGCTGGCCTTGAACTCAGAAATCCGCCTGCCTCTGCCTCCCAAATGCTGGGATTAAAGGTGTGCGCCACCATACTTGGCTTCTTCCCAACTTTTAAAAGAAGAATTAACACCAAGTTTACTCAAATGACTCAAAAAAAATTAAGGGGAAGAAAGAATCCTTCCAGACTCGTTCTGTGAGACCAACATTATCCTGAATAAAAACAAAGCCTCCGAAGACAAAATTACAGGCCACTGTCCAAATGAACAACGTGAGAAGGTTCTTCAGAAAATGCTGGCTAACTCCTCCCAGATGAGAAACAGTTAAGGGGTAGGGAAAATGCCCCATGATGGCACAGGATCAAAACCTAGCTGGGCTGTAGAGTGAGTTCAAGGCAAGTCTGATCCACTCAATGAGGTCCTGTGACTAAAATAAAAAAAAATTTGCTGTATATACACAGTGGAATATTATATAGTCATGAAAAAGAAAGCCATTTATTTGCAGGAGAAAGGCTGAAACAACCGATCTTCACTTTAGTGAAATAAGGCAAACCCAGAAGAATGAGAGTGACAAATTTTTCTCCCATATATGGAATCTAGATAAAGATGAAATGAAAATAGAATCTGACTATTGAGATATGATCTAGGGAGTGGGGGAAAGAGGTAAAATAGGATACTGAGGGGCAAATATGACCAACAGTATGCAGAAATGTCATGATCAAAATCATCTTTTGCAATTAGTTTACTTTAACTTTTTAATCTTGCTTATAAAGTTAGGTATAAGCCAAGAGCAGGAGTACACATTTATAATCCTAGCACTTGGCAGGAAAAGGGAGGCAGAGTTTGGGGCCACACTGGAAGTACACAATAAATACCATACCAGCCTGGCACTTACTCATCAACATAACGAGTCCCTGTCTCAGAAGAATGTATGTTTAGTTTAAGTGTTGGTGGCCCATGCCCGTCATTCCAGCAGTTGAGAGGCTACAGCTGAAGAATCATAAATTGAAGGTTAACCTGAGCTGCAACCTTCTGTAACTCCAGTTCCAGGGTCTCTGGCGCCCTCTTCTGGCCGCCACAGGTACCAGGCACACACAGGGTACACAGACATACAGGCGAGCAAAACACCTATAAAAGAAATGACCAGTTTAAAAATAGAAAAGTTCCAAATAGTCTGTATCCAAAGTAGATACACAAATGGGCAACAAACAGGAAAAAACCAAAACATTCAACATCATAATCCTTGAGAGAAACTTGACTCTTAACTACGTGAGGTGCCACACCACACCTAATAAGATGACTTCTCTCTCTCTCTCTCTCTCTCTCTCTCTCTCTCTCTCTCACACACACACACACACACACACACACACACACACACACACACACAAGATTATATTAAAGGCAGGTTTATTAGGAAGCTGCTCTTCAGTAGGTGACTTCACTGGCCCCAAAAACCAAGGCCAGGGAAGTCACCATGGGAAAAGAGGGGGTAGGGGAGGGAGAGAGAAAGAGAGAAAGGGCACAGGTGCAGAGAGAAGAGAAAAAGACGACTGTGATTTTTTTGTGTTGTTCTTGGTTTTGTGGTACTGGGGTTTAAACCTGGGGCTGTGTACACATTAAGCAGGAGCTCTATGGTTGAACACATCCCCAGCCCAGCCCAGCCCAGCCCAGAATGGATATAATCTAGTAGACAAACAATAAAAAGTGTTGATAGAGATATGGAGAAATTAGAACTCTCAGACATTGCTGACAGGAATGTGAAATGATGCAGTCTCTGTAAGAAACAGCCCAGCTTTTTTTTCCTGAAAAAAATTAACCATATGACCCAGGTTACCATATAATCTAGATATTCTCCGTGTAGATATATCAGAGAAATAAATGCATATGTCCACATAAGAACTTTTACAGAAATATTCATAGTGCTCATGCATAACAGACAGAAAGTAAAAATATCACAAATTCCCTTTGGTATGTGAGTGGAGAAGCAAATGCACATGATGGAACTCAGTTATAAGAAGTAATGAAGTAAGTCAGACATGGTAACACATAGCTGAATCTCAGCACAGAGGAGGCTGAAGAGAGCAATGAATTTGAGACCAGCCTGGGCTATATAGTGAGTTCATGGTCAGCCTCAAAACCAGAATGAGCCCTTGTCTCAAACTCAACAAACAACCCCCTCCCCAATGAATTGAAGATATGTGCTGTAACATGGACGAACTTTGGAAACATTGTGCTAAGTGGAAGAAGCCAGAGAGATAGCCTCCAGGTTTTTAATGATTCCATTTATGAGACGTGTTCAGGTGAGGCAAATCCTTAGAGACAGAATAGACTAGTGGTTGCTAGTGACTAAAGGAGAAAGGAAATAGAGCACTAACAAATAAATTTGGGGTTTCCTTGCATATTAAAGTTAAATTGTGAGAGGAGTACACAGTTCTGAACATACTGAAGTCCACTGAATTCTATACTTTAATTGGTTGACTAGATGGTATGTGTTTTCATCAGTTTTCTATCGCTACGACACATATCCGTGATAATCAACTTACAAAGCAAAAAGATTTATTCCCCTTCATGGTTTTGGTGCTCTATCTTTGATCAATTGGCCTCACTGTTGAGGGCCTGTGGCAGTCAAACATGGCAGGAGTGCAGGGCAAAGCCAAGGAGCTCATGAATGGTCAGAAGTCAAGGAAACAAAGGAAGAGAATAGGGTCCCACAACCCCTTCAAGAACACTGCATGCATGGCCTTAAGACACCCCCCACACACACACACACTATGCCTCACTCTTAGCGTTTAGAACATTTTCTCAATGGCAAGAAGGTGGGACCAAGCCTTTTTCTTTGGCCTTTTTCAAGCCAAGTTTCTTCAAGGCTATAAATTTTAGTTCTTCATTTCTCTAAATAAAACCCTTCAACTGTTGTTTTGTCCTTTACCATTTGGGGCAATCTGTTGACTTCTGCTCAGCTGGCTGAGGATGTCATGTCACTGCATCATTCGTCATCATTCTTCATTCGTAGTAGTGTTTGTAGTATTCAACACCTTTATGTCCCTGTCATTGGTTATCAATTGCCTTTCAACCCCTGTTTGATGAGATAAGATGCTTCTCCCCTTCTCTCCATCCAACCCTCACTAGGAAGCATTTAGTAAAACATTTACTCATTATTTTATTTTATTCTAGTGTTTGTGAGATAAAGTTTCCAGTAGTCCAGGTTGGCCTCAAACCTACTATATAGCCAAGGATGTCCTTAAACTCCTGATTCTTCTGCTTCTACCTCCTGAGTACCAGGATTTCGGGAGTGAGCTACCACTCCTGCCTAGTTCTTATTTTCAAAAGCACTTGGTCTTAAAAGTAGACATGAAGGATGGAGCTAGTTTTCCCTGAGCATCCACTAGTGTCAGGAGCTCTGCATACATCTTATTTAATCCTTGTGGCAATCCTGAGAAGGCAATCACATCATTGCAATTTGAGACGTGAGAAAACTGTGAGCAAACCACAAATCTGGTAGAGACCCAAGCTGGATTTGAACCAAAGTTGGACTGCAAAGTCCCAATCCTTTTCCCAGAGGCCCATGATTCCTCCAGCTTCACTTTCATCTACAACATTTTGAGTCCCTTTTCTATGACCAAAGTTTGGATTGAAAGTCATTATCTTTTTTTGGAACCCCATAGCAATTCTGGCTCGTTCACCAGAGGGCACAGGAAAGGGCAACTTAAGAGGGAACTGAAGGCAATCGCACTGTCGTGGGATGGAGGGAGAGGACCATCTGCTGAGATGGATGCTTTAGCTGCATGCCATGGCAGGCCTCCCTCTCTACCTGGGGCCTAGGTCTTGGCCTTTGGAGGCTAGCACAGAAATCTCAGGTGGTGTCTGAGGTGACACTGGGGACCATGCAAGAGCATCATTATGTCTCTCCCAGTCATACTGCCTTGGATGTGAAGCAAGTTTTGGATTTTGAAGGTTATATAGCTGACTCAGACCATTGCTCGGGCATTGCGGTCATAGACACATGTGGGAAATTCCCAAACTAACTTTCCCACAGAGCTGTTTTGGAGTGGGGGACAGAAAGAGGCCGGGGGTGGAGAATGTATTTTAGTTATTTATTTGATTAGTATCTGTTAAATTGGCAGACCACTTCAACCAGAGGCTCAGAATGGGATTCCCCTAGGGGTCACTTCCGGGCATATAAAAGAGTCTAGAGGATAGAAGGCCTGGGCTCAATTTTCCATACAGAGTGGAAAAGGCCATGATAGAATAAAACTATCTAGCCTCTTTTTATTCATCTTCATGCTGCTGTCATAGAAAAACCTGTGGACATTCACACCCATCTGCTTCCCCCGAACCCTGGACCACCGGGATTCTTTCTCTCTGTTGAGACTCTAGGCATCCCCCCTGCCACCCACCTTGGCTACATCCCAGTCTTTCCACTTCCTTGCTTCAGCCCTTCTTCTTGGTCCCTGGCTTACCACCTGCACCATACCTCCAAAGTCCTCCCACCCTGCTGCCTGACCCCAGTTCATCTCATCACCACTGCGAGATGGATTTGCTTACAGAATAGCTGTCTGAGGACTTTCCCAAGGCTGCTCTGCATCTTACATCATAAAATCCAAATGCCTTCGTTCAAAGAACTCAGCCAGTCCTGGTTGTTCTTGGCATCCTCTAGTGAATGGAGAACTCCTGAAGACAGACAAGCTGTGTCCGGTATAGGTTAGGACTAGGGCTGCAGAGATTGCTTAGGATGTGGCAGGGTAAGGACTTGTTAGCATGAAAGAGTGAGTGTGACAAGGACATCATGGACTAGGGTATGCCTCAGTGGTAGAGTGCTTTATCTACCACATAGAAGGCCATGGGTTCCATCCCAGTATTACAAATAAGATCACTAAAAATACCTTGCATGATTTTGTGTGTAAAAGAGCTGTCATTTGACTTATTTTGTTAAATAGCAATGCAGGGGACTCTTTCACTGGCGGAATGAGTAGCCTTGGATAAATCTTCCTATTTTCTGAGCTTCTAATCTTCCACAAGAGACTCAAACTTACACTCAGGTCAGAGTGGCCCACAGAGGTGTTTGTTGATGGAAACACGAAGTTCATTTGAAATGTCTGTGTCAAGCACATGCATGCTTTAGTTGTGTACTGTGCCAGCCTGTTTCCCCCCTTCCCTGATGCACCCCATCATTTTCATTGGCTGTTCAGTGCCTGAAGGCATTTACATTTGTGCCACTGGGATTAGACTGTGTTTACTCCCCCTTTCAACTCTGGCACGGCCGGAATTCTGTTTAACCTGCTTTGAAAGGAAACTTGCTAGTGCTTTTGCTTAAGTGGTTTGCAATGCCAGCAGCCAGGCACAACTGACCGTGTTTCCTGAAACAGCCCAGGAAAGAACAGTAGTATTTCTGACTTGTGTGGTCAGCTGCACAGGGAGATGGTATTCCATTGAAAGTGATTGTTTTTACATACCCAAGCCCAAGTGCAGAAAGGACCAAGCACAATGTGCCATTGGCAGCCAGCTGGGCATACAGAGGGCATTGGTTGGAAGCACAAAGTATGGATTTAGCCCAAGTTGCCTGGCAGGGTACCCTGCTCTCCAGGACAGAGTATTGAATGGGAGTGTGTGCTGGATATGGCCCAGTCTATGGAGGGACTCCACAGAGCCACACACAGAGGGCACAGGGAGATCAGGAAAGCATTTTCCCCACTGGTTCCTTGGCATTAACCAGTCCCAAGGGCTGCATGAGCTGCAAATCGGCCTGGCCATAGGCCAGCAGGGCACAGCTCCCTGAGAGATGTTAGATAGACACAGCAGCGACTGGAAGGCAGCAGCTCGGCTCCAACAGCAACGGAGCCCCACTCTTTTGGGGCAGCATCTGGGTAAGGAGTGCTGAGGGCTGAGTAGACGGCTGGTGAGTGTGGGCCCGTCAGGAGCCATAGTCAGGCACTGGGTGGAAAGCAGAACTGCTGAGAGCTACAGCCGCTGTGCACACACAGTGTTAGAGCTGCCCCTAAACTTGGCATGAATGCTGGAGAAGGGCTGCCCTTTTGGGGAATCACAGTGGCCAGTACCCTGCATGTGTGTAGTTGTAGGCTTCAAAATGGTGGCTAGGAAAGGGATGGGAGAGAGGGGTGGCAAAAGGGAGATAAAGACCCACATTTCTGACTAAGCTGTCTCACGGGTCTAGAGCAACTCCAGGGTGCTTCCCAGGGAAGGAGACTGATACTGTGTAGCTTGGCCTCCCTAACCCGGTTCTCGCCTACTCTGCTTGCTTATGAATTCAAGGAGACAAGTCTCCCATAGTCCTCTTTGTCAACATTAACTAGAATGAAAAAGGTAAACTTTTGCAAAGCAACTTCACAGCACACATTGTGAAGTCCTGGGGAAATGTTTTGACATGCTTCTCGGGCACGGTTTCTTTTGTGTGACTACAGCCCACTCATGTCAACCAAGCACTGAGTGATACACTTGGGATTGAGGCCCACAAAAAGGAATGGGCACTCAGATGGTGGGGGCTGTCAGGCTTCACTGGTGCTAAAAGGTAATAGGTACTGGCTAGGCGAGGCTCGGCGGTCATGGCCATGACCAAAGATTGGGAAGATGAAGGAGGGAGGGTATGCGGAGATGGACCGTGACTGGAGGATGACTGGGGTTGCGCAATGTGTGTGTGTGTGTGTGTGTGTGTGTGTGTGTGTGTGTCCGAGACATGGTTAGGGAGCCTCTCTGTAGCTGTGGCATGTGGATTTCTTCTCAACAGCTTGAAACCAGAAGGCTCTGGCACTGACAGCATGGCTAGGGACAAGGCCCTAGAGCCCAGTGTCAGGTAGGAGCAGCAGGAACTGGCATCCAGACCTGTGCCTGGCACTGGCAGACCCCCTGAGGTTTCCTTGCCTCCTCCAGCTAACTTGCAGTTTGTTCAATGGAAGCCACAGAAACCCACACACCAAACTTTGCCATTCTTGGTGCATTCAGGAACTCCTGGGGCTCTGAGTGCATACAGTTCATGAAGCTAGATCTTAGTTGTAGGCATACATATACCTGGTCCTTATAGCTAAGCCTATATCATCACTGCCTGGCCAGGTAGATTGCTGGGATGTAGTTGCTTGCTGAGATAGGAGCTATATGAGGGATTCTGGAATCTCTGCTATTTCTTTTCAGTACTGAGAGTTCAGAGCATACTAAGGGTTCAGAGAAATCACAGGTTCTGCTGTCTGTACCCTGCCCATCTTTCCCATCACTTCCTACTAGGGAAGGTTTGATACAGAAGCTAGCCAGCACTTGAGCCTTCATCCTTTTGGCTGCTAGGCAACTGGCCAGACCTCCATGGTGAAGGTATCCATTCTATGAGGGTTCCATGTGAGTGATTTAAGGACAAGCATCCCAAGCCTAGCGTGGTGGCGCACACCTTTAATCCCAGCACTCAGGAGGCAGAGGCAGGCAGATTCCTGAGTTCAAGGCCATCCTGGTCTACAAAGTGAGTTCCAGGACAGCCAGGGATTTACAGAGAAACCTTGTCTCAAAAAAAACAAACAAACAAAACAAACAAACGAACAAAAACAGACAAGCATCCTTTAAGCCAAGACTTCAGTCCAGCAAGTGGGCCCTGACCTGGGGATGCTACCAGATGCATACAGGACCACACTCTCCAACCCCAGCCCTGGCAAGTAGCATTTGAATAGGATTCAGCCAAGTCTGAGAGAACTTGTGGTATGAGCAGCCGCAACGCCAGTCTCCTCACATTTCTTTTTGAAAACACTGTGCAGGGGAGAGAAGGCCAAGCCCAAAGCATCTGTGAGCCATATTCAGCCTCCCTGCCGCCAGTTTGTGACTGATGGGAAAAGCAGCACTGGGTTGCACTTCCCTGAGAACTCTTTTCGCTTAGTGAACTGTTTTCTTCTTTAAACATTTTTTTATTTATTTATGTGAATGCAGGGGAAAGTATGCCCTGTGTGTATGGGTGTCCAAAGAGGCCCCAAAAGGGCATCAGGTCCTCTGGAGCTGGAGTTATAACACGTTACGAGTCATCCTTCACCCTCAATGTGGAGTCAGGTCCTCTGGAAATCAGCCTTGTAAGCACTAAGCTATCACTCCCATCCTCATTTGTTTTCTTGGTCTTCTAAACCCTGCTCCTTGAGACAAGTCAGCACTTTAAAAAAAACTTTAAAAAATACTTTTATTTATTATTATTATTATTATTAGTAGTAGTAGTAGTAAGTACCCTGTAGCTGTCTTCAGATGCACCAGAAGAGGGCATCAGATCTCATTACAGGTGGTTGTGAGCCACCATGTGGTTGCTGGAATTTGAACTCAGGACCTTTGGAAGAGCAGTCAGTGCTCGTACCCACTGAGCCGTCTCACCAGCCCCCAAATAAGCACTTTTAAATTCAATCCTTAGTGTTGCTGCTGAAATGCAGCTGAATATTTATTCACTGATTTACTCATCCATTCAATTAACTTTATAAAGAGACCATGTCTCGTTTATAACTCTACTCCTAGCACTGGAGAGGCTGAGGCAAGAGGGGGGTAAGTTTGAAGCCAGCCTGGGTTACATAGTGAGATTGTTTTGAAAGCAAAGCAAAGGGTGAACAAAAGCGGTCTCAGTGTGTTGTATAAGCTGGTCTTGAACTTCTGGATCCAACAGTCATCCCACTTCGGTCTCACATGTGGATGGGATTACTGCCACACACCACCAGGCCTGGCTTTGAACAAACCTTCATTAACTTCATTGGCAAGGGCAGTGCTGGGTTGCATAGATGAAGAAATTAAAAACAAAACAAAACAAAACAAAACAAAAAAAAAACAATACTTGCCTTTGAGAGATAGCTAGTCTAGTGGGGAGAGAACAAGCAATGCCTCTTAAGTGTATATGTATAAGCTCACAGAGAGCTTCCTGAGAGGGGCAGCCCTGAGACTGGAAATAGAAGAAGGAGACATCGCCAGGACCAACAGGATGAAAGTGAAGAGAACCCAGCTGAGGAACACACAGGGCTTTCCTGGCCTGGGAAACCTTGGGCAGATGCCGAGAGTTCTGGAAGGCAATGGCATGCTCAGGCGTTGGCGGGCAGCCCTGTGATGGGTGTGTAAAGGAATGGAGAGCTGGGAGCGGCAGGAAGTGAGGCGAATCTTTTGAGGCCTGGTGGGCCATGATGTGCATCCTGGCCATTTTCCCTCTGGAGGCAGCAGGGAGCCAACTGAAAGGCTACAGGGCAGGCAGGGGCAGGTCTGTCTGACCTTGGCTTTGGATGGTGCACACTGGGGGCCTGAATGTGTCAGGTGGATAGAAGGGACAGTGGAAAGGCGCTCACTGGGGAACCAGATCCTCAGTGCCTAGACTCGCTCAATCTAGACCTGCAGACTGGGCGTGGGGGGTAGGGGTGCTGAGGTGTGAAGATAAGCTGGTGAGCTTTCTGTCTTTTTGTGACAAATGCTTTAAATAAGCAGTTTATAAGAAGGAAAGGGTTATTTGGGCAGACGACGTAAGAGGTTTCAGCCCATGGTTGGCTGGTCCCCTTGCTTTGAATCTGTGATGAAGCAGAACATACAGATGGGGAAAAGCTACTTACCTTAAAGCAGTTAAGAAGCTAAGGACCCACCTACTAAAACCCATCAGTGCTATCAGCTAAGAGGAGGGATGTGGGAAGCTGCTACCCACCCCTGTGGACTCAGCTCACCCTTTCATGGGGCTAGCTCCCATGGGCATCTAACTACCTTCAGTCCCAATTGGGCATCGCATCACAAAGGTGACACATTTCAGAAGCAAACTTGGCCTTGTCTCCCACCGTGCTCCAATCCTCCTTATCACGGTTAATGTCAAACCAAGCTTTCCGACTGCTCAAAACCAAATGGCCTCAATTCTTTTCCCCCATCCTCCACGTTCAAGTCACATTGCCTCTACTTTCAGAAGAGATCTGGAACCAAATGACATGGTACCACTTCTGTGGTCTGTGGTCTGTGTGTCACCTCCCACCTTGCATCCTGTGGGTTCTACAAGCATCCTGTGGGATCTCCTGGCAGATTCCTCCCTGGATCCTCTCTACTATTCTCAACAGCACAGCTAGTGTGATCCTGACATGGGCCCTTGCCTTGGCACAAACCCTCTCTTTCAGGTTACTGTCCCCCCCTGCGTGTGTGACCATATGCTGACATTCTGCTCCTGGTCAGTCATTGCTCCAGCCACAGTGGTCTCCTTGCTGCTCCCTAGACAGCCTCCAGGGCCTTTGCATGTTTTTCCCTTTACCTGGAGGCCTTTCCTCCAGATTCCATTGCAGCTCCCTTCATTGAGAACTTTGCGTACTGCTTCGTAACAAAGCTTCCTTGGTCCTCCTGTAAAGAGAGCAGTGTCCCAGCCCTCCTGGCCCAGGAGCTCATCCTTTGTTTCATGTTTCTCCAAACTTCTTGCTTCCTACATGTTTGAATCATTTGTTTTATGTGTTGCCTCTCTCGCCCCCATCCCAGAATGCAAGCCCCAAGTAGTGGGTCTTTCCCTCTGCTGCTTCTCCCTATGGTTTGGATTGTGCCAGGCGCATAGTGACTACTCAGCAAGGATCTACTGAATAGAGGCACAGAGGCATGGTGACAGTCCTTGAGTTGCCCTGAGCCACCTCTAGGTCACATGACACAGAATTCTCAGGAGTAGATTGTTAAAGGGCAGCAGAGATTCCAGTGGATTATAGGAGTTAGCAGGCCTAGCCAGAGGACCCTTGGACCAGCTCCTTCCCCTCTCTGATCTTCAGTGTGCTCATTTATAAAATGATTACAAACACTGGGATGGAAGATGGTGAGATGGTTCACAGGAGAAATCCAGCTCCCAAAAGTTGTCTTCCAAGATTTTCATGTGCATCAAGATATATGTGTGTGCAATCAAACCCAAATACAATATGGATGCCAACTAACTAGCTTGCTCTGTGGACCCTGTCTCTGCCTTCTGAGCTAGAATGATAGATGTATATATGTACACACACACACACACACACACACACACACCTAATTAGGCTAGGACATGGCTCAGTGGTAGGGTTACCTGCAATAGCATGCATGAAGCCATGAGTTTCATGCCTGGAACTACAAACACATTAAGTAAATAAAATTTAACAGATTAATACTTTATATTGGAATGCAATATGGTAGGTAGTCAGCACTGGAGTCAGGCCTGGTGGCATGGGCCTGTTATCCTGCCTGTTTAGGGGACTGAGGTGGGAGCATGGAAGGCCTGCCTAGAGTAGAATTCAGAGTGAGTTCAAGGACAGCTTGGGCAACTTAGAAAGACCCTGTCTCAAAATAAAAACTAAAGAAAAGAACTAAAATTGTAATTCAATTATAAAGCAGTTGCCTAGCACACAGCCCTACATTCAATTTCCACTACCGCATAAACAAACAAACAAACAAACAAACAAGCAAACAATCACACGGTGTTTTGAGTCGCTCAGAGGTGAAATGAGCAACTGATCAAATGCCCTTGGCACTCAGGTCCCGAGACAGAAGGCAGAGATTTCTAAGCCTGTGATTCCCCATTTTTTTCTTACACTCTTCTAAAAACGCAGTCTTATCTTCAACCTACATCTATAAATAATACTCTATTACAGCTGTTCAAATAATAATGGTGAAGGGGGCTGCCAGGCTGCTGCATTCAGCTGAGCCAGCAGTGGTCCATGAAGTGGCTTGGTTCTGACCAGATGGCCCTGGACAGGGCAGTGGTCTGAGAGACACCAGTGTCTGAAATGACAGTCCAGCCCACTTCTCAAAGCCAACATGCCTACCATGGCTGGGCTCGTGCGGGGCCTAGGCTCAGCTTTCTTACCTAGTCTAGTCAGTTTACCAAGCACCTGTCACTTAAGATGTAATCCTCACTGTAACTATGGATCAGTATCCTTGGGGCAGGCACAGGGGTGGTCCCCACACAACCTCTTCCTTCTTCTATAGAAAACACCAGATACTTGCTCACCCACGTCTAGGCTAGAGCTAGGAGAGAGAGAGAGAGAGAGAAAGAGAGAGAGAGAGAGAGAGAGAGAGAGAGAGAGAGAGAGAGAGAGAGAGAGAGAATGCTTCATTCTTTCTTTGGCTCTGCCTAGGCTGCAGGTGGAGCCTAAGGAAGGGAGCACAGGCCAGGCCAGATGGAAATCATCACTATCCCACTGGCTCCTTGAGGCTGAGCAGAAGGGAGGTGCCTTCCCTGTGTAGCCCCACCAGGAATGCTGAGGTTCCTAAGGCCAATTGTGGGGAGGGGGCAGGTTACTGTAGGTGATGAACTATTTTCCTTTCTCACTCAGAGAGCACTTGGTGAGCTGCTCTTTGTTACAGTAGAAACAGAAAACCAGAAGAGCCCAGCGGGGTGGGGGTGGGGGTGGTTGGCCAAACTTTTCCTTTGTTCTGCTGAATCGGAGGACTAGGCAAGAGGCTGGGTGGGGCCAGCTCAGGGCAACAAGTCTGAAGGTAAAAGGCCAGGATAGAATTCTAGCAAAAACAACCACAATGACTAAACACAAAAAAGCCCTGAATGCACCCAGTGAGAAAGACACCTATCCCCTCCTCATAGGTCTAAGTCTGCAGCCGTGAAAACCTTATTTTTAGCATCCATCCATCCATCCATCCATCCATCCATCCATCCATCCATCCATTTACTCATCCATCCTATGGCTATATCACAAAACAGTCCACAGGCCAAGTCCTGAGCTTCTGGGAACTGGGTGGCGGTGAGAACAAAACAGGCTAGGCTTCTACTTTTTATTTTTTTAGAACCAAGTCTCTTATAGTCCAGGCTAGCCTTAAATTTACTGTGTACTGTAGGCAGTAAATGTTATAAAGAAAAGAAAGCAGTGTGGTGTGGAAGGCTAGGGCATGTCCGCGGTCTGTCGACAGGGATCTAGGTGTGAAGGTTGAGAAAGGGGGCTCGTGAACATGCGGCATGTATACAGAAAGGAGTGGTGATGGGGTTAAGCAATGGAAGTTGTTGTCAGGGAGATGTCTGGCGTCTGCACAGCAGACTATCCTCAGTGTTCATGAGCCCTGCTCATTCACACAGCGAGACTCCATCTCATCTTTCATGACAACACAGGCACCATCACAACCTGGGTTGAACACCTTTGTTCACTGCATGTTTGAGTCTCTCTCTGGTGCTCAGTATAGACTCGGCACCTAGGGAATCTTACTGAAGGAAGGAATAAATGGGTGACTGTTGTTTTCTCTGCTTTCTCCACGGACTGGGTCATCCTCAGCCCCGGACAGATGCTCAGCTTATCTTTCATTCCATGGGAAAAACCTCCCTGAGCCTCCTTGCACCTACCTGTAAACTCTTGACTATCTCTGTGAAGCCTTCTTGACTTCGCCAGGCAGGGTTGATCTCTCCATCCTCGGAACATTCTAGCACACTCTCTCTCTCTCCCCTCCCGTTACCAGCCCTGATCACTCTATGGTGTTTGTTTTGCTGTCACCTCTCCTAACCTGTGATTTGTTTTCTTAGTGGCAAGGACTGTTTTCATCACCTGTGTATCTCCAGCACTAACCTTTAGAGGGTGCCCAATAAAAATGTATTGAAATAAGGCTGGGAGTATAGCTCAATAGAGAATGTACCTAATATGTACAGAGCCCTCAATTCAATCCCCAGCACCAAAAAGTAGAATCAATGTGGGAAAACAATAAGGACAAAATTGTTTGTCAGCCTTTTTTTTTTTTTGAGTAGTTTGCTGGAACTGGCTTGGAGTGGTTAGTGACAGCCAATTGTTAAATATTTAGGAATGTGAGAGCCAAATAGTAAACATTCCATCTTTAAAACTGCAATTACACCAGAAAACAGACGACCGACTGAAACCGAGGGATAGTCAACAATATAACTGACCGAAAATATGCAATAAGAAATCCTGGAGTATATCCTAGAAGAGAAAAAAAAAAGACTATATAGGGAAACCTGGTCAAATCCCAGTTATTTCGTATGGTGCTGCCCCAAAGTTAATTCACCAGTTTTGACAAATGCTTGATAATTATGCGAGATGTCAGCTGAAGGGGGAGTTTGGTGAAGGGTGAACAGGGTGGAAACCGTACAGCAAACAGACTCATAAGTCTAAAATTATTGTGGAATTTTAAAATAAACTGTTAAACAAACATAGTAAATTATATAAATCTGTGATTAGATAAGTCATGTCAAAAGCAAAGGTGATCAATACAACTTCTCACTTCCTAATTCTCTTGAAGCTTTCTACCTGAATCTATGCCCTTGCACTTCTTGCTCTCCCCGTGTATGCGCCATAGCTCCTCCCACTTTGTGCCACATTTATGTCACTTTGGAAGGTATCTACATCATGGAAATCTGAAAGTGCCACAAATCAGGGCTGGGGTTCTTGTTCTGGACAATTATACTGTAGGCTTAAGAAAGTGATGGGAGCTTAGCATACATGAGGCCCTGAGTTCCATTCCCAGAGGGATCAGGAAAGGAAGAGGAAGGAAGAAGGAAGGAAGAGGGGAAGGAAGAAGAGGAGAAAGGAAGGAAGAAGAGAGGAGGAAGAGAAGAAGGAAGAAAGGAAGGAGAAAATGTTAATAACATACATGAACCTTGAATCTGTGATGTGTCTATTACTGGTGACTTCATGAGTGGTACACAAATAACTGAGGAATGATGCTCTCAGTAGGCATGATGATTTAACAAAGACGTTCACACAATGACAAATCCATGAGGGTTTACTGCTTCTTTAGTGGCTCACTTTCTTCTTACTTATGAATCTAAGTGAACTGTCTACCTAGGATGTGCACTGGCCTTTCTACCACAGCCAGAGTCTGGCTTTGAATAGAAGGCACCAGCAAGATCAATGAAAGCACTATGTGAAATTCCATCGGCCGTGTGAAATCTGCAACAAAGAATACCTGTCTTATCACTGTTTACAAATTGTGTGTTCTGTTGTCTTAGATGAAGTAGATGTACAGTGCTCACTTACCTGCATGCACACGGTTTTGAGAAACCATTGACTCACTTTGTCCTTAATTGCATTAAAGAGAAGAATGCCTGCGCCTCCTCTGGGCCACGCCACGCCACACCACACCACGCCACGCCGACCCTTTATATGGAGCCCTTGAGGTTGCTCTTTGCCTCAGCTGTGTGGAAGCATGGTGGTCTCTATTTTACAAATGGGACTATTGAGACCCAAAGAGGTTAAGTGAGGAGGCCAGAAATAAAACACTAGTTGCTGCTATAACAAAGAACCAGAAATGTCGCAGCTTAAGGCTGGAACTGGAGGTCAAAAGTCCAAAGAGATCTGAACTCATACTTGTGTGGTGAATGGTTTACTCACTGAAACATCTCCCCAGACCTATTTTATCTTTTTGATTAGCATATGTTTATTATACATAATGGTAGGTTTATTATTCCATTTTCATATATACACACATATAAGTTCTTTTTTTTATCATAGTCATGCCGCGCGCTACCTTCTTCTGTTCCCCTCCCATTCCTGCTTATCCTATTCCTCCTCCCTGATGCAGTCCCTCTTCTGCATTCAGTTTTCTATTTGTTTGGTTTTGATGACCCAATGAGTTTCATTAGGATTGTCTACAGGATTATAGGTACCAGTGGCAACTGCTGTAAGATCAAGGGCCAGACAGCTGTGCCATGTTCTAAGATGGATTTCCCAGCACTGCACTGACCACCACCCCATCCTTCAGCTCTTTTTTTTCCCTCATTCCGGTCAACCTCGCTAGCTCCGGCCGGCCCTGCTCACTCCTGCCGCCCCCATTCGGCCCCACTTGCTCCGGCCAGGCCTGCTCGCTCCAGCCAGCCCTGCTCGCTCCGGCCGGCCGGCCGGCCCCACTCACGCCAGCCATCCCCATTCAGCCCCGCTCGCTCCGGCCGGCCCACTCGCTCTGGCCGTCTCCGTTAGGCCCCCGCTGGCTCCGGCCAGCCCCGCTCACTCCGGTCAGCTCCACTCGCTCTGGTCAGTCCCACTTGCTCTCTCCGATCCAAGGATTCGTTTATTATTATTATTCATAAGTACGCTGTAGCTGACTTCAGACGCACCAGAGGAGGGCGTCAGATCTCATTACAGGTGGTTTTAAGCCACCATGTGGTTGCTGGGATTTGAACTCATCACCTTTGGAAGAGCAGTCGGGTGTTCTTACCCGCTGAGCCATCTCACCAGCCCCAGCTCTTTTTGTTTGTTTGGTTGGTTGGTTGGTTGGTTGGTTTTTTGTTTTTGTTTTTGTTTTTTTCGAGACAGGGTTTCTCTGTATAGCCCTGGCTGTCCTGGAACTCACTTTGTAGACCAGGCTGGCCTCGAACTCAGAAATCCGCCTGCCTCTGCCTCCCGAGTGCTGGGATTAAAGGCGTGCGCCACCATGCCCAGCCATCCTTCATCTCTTATAGTCTTTATGCACGCTCTTCCAAGATGTTCCCTGAGCCTTGGAGGCGGGGTTATAAATGACCTATTTATGGCTAAACCATCACTTATCCTCATCACCCTGAGCAGGCCTTGTGCATCTTCTTTCTTCCTAGGTCTTCATATCTGTCTGTGCATAGTATTCCTCTGCATGCTCTTTCAGGCTCAAGCTGTCTAAGCAACAGTTGCCTACCTTTCTCACTTTCTACACAAGGAGCTTCCTGCTTCCGGCCATGAGAAACCCCGCCTCCTGAGACTGTGGTCAGAAGTCCCTCATGCCCCAGAACATGACAAACAGATACATCTCACCACAGCTTGGTTTTTGCCATTGGTCTTGCCAAAAAGCTGTTCCCTTCTCTATGCCCAACTCCATACCCAGCCTTTGAGGTGCCATCTGAATTGCTCCTTGGTATGGGCGCATTTAAATTTTTTTAAAATCTACTCTTTTTTTTCCACAGTTCTTTGTATATGTGCAAGTGCACACACACACACACACACACACACACACACACACACACACGCGTGCTACAGGGCACATGTGGAAGTCAGAGAGGGTGTGGGGTTGGTTTTCTCCTTTTCCATCAGTAGCACTTATTTTTGACAAACATCATTTATCATTATGGAGAAGCCACAGACTGGTGAGCACTGGGCTAACAGCCACCCATTTTGTCCCAGAACAATTAGGAATCTGTCCATGTGGTCTGGATTTCTGGCTCCTTTTGAAAAACAGAAAAATCTGGTATTACTAGATGTGCATTTCCACAGGACAGGTAACTAGATTTGGATGGTGGCTTCCCTTCTAACTAGAACATGTGCTGTCCAGCCCTTCACAGTCCCCACCTTTCTTCACTATTCTGTCGGCTTGGCTCATAAAGGCATTTGGATTACCTTATCTGAACTATTTCATTCATGCCCAAGTTCCCACATATACCACGATCTCTTATGTACATGTGAAACTCTTTGAATTTCTTCTGTTTCTCTCATGCTGGTACAGACATAGCAAAGTGTTCCATCAATACTGAGATGAAACAATTTTCCTTCAGGTGATTCTTTTTTCATTTTATGTGTATGGATGTCTTGCCTGCATGTATGTCTGTGTAGCACGTGTGTGCCTCAAGGTGAGTTTAGAACGTATATGAATTTACTTTCATAGCACGGGAAGGCATTATAAAAGTAGCATTTGTTGACAGAAGCTCATATCCCTGAGTCACAGGAACACTGTGTGAGTGGCAACACTGCTTCCATGTCACAGAGGAAAACTGAAGCTCAGAGAGCCACAAAGTAGGGTGAGCCATAGTTTCTGTAGTCAGGGCCAAAGACTTTGCTGTATAAAGAAGCTTCTAGAGATGGAGAGGAGCTGCTCCAGACTTTCTTAGGAAGAGATCACAGACTCTGGGAGGTTTTTCTGCTTAGACAGATATCAGGCATGTGTCATGCACCTGCTCTGTGCTCCGTGCCCTCTCGGGAACCCCAAGCCTCCTGGTAGGTGGCCCACTGAAAGGGTGAAACAGATGAGACCGGATTGCTGTTGGGATTTGGGACCCATTTGATGAGTCACATTTGATTCTGTCACAATTGACAGAAGCACCTTGCCTGTGTGTGCTCAGAGCTTGCTACTCCCACGTGCCATCACTGGTGTGCGGTGTGGGGTGGGAAAACACAGAGAAATTATGCGTGCCTAATTGTACAGCAGCAAGCAGGAAGGAATGTGCGCATGCCAGGGGCTCCCACCGGGGCAGCAGTCTGCTGTCATGCTGAACAGCTGCAGGAAAACTTGTCTGGACCCTTGGATGCAGAGGGGTGGGTCTGGCAGATGTGGGTTGTAACTTTGGTGGCAGAAAGGATTTATAGGAAGCAGATATTTAGAGTCTAGAAACTTTTCTCTGGAACCTTTGTCTGCTTCCTCCCCACCACACCACCCCTCTACTCATCTCCAGCTCTAGCCCTGGCTAAGAAAAGAGGTATGTAGGGAGAGCTCAGGCATGGGGCCAAAGTGTTCTTCAACACCTGACATGTCCACAGACCCATTTTAGGGTCACCAAAATGCACCTGCTCTTCTTGGTGCATGTACTAAACGTCTGGTCCACAAGCTCCAGGCCAGCCATGAAGCAGGGAAGATAGGTCAGAATGGGGTGAGGATGCTAGAGGCTCAGGTAAGAGATTGTCTTTCAGACTCTATGGGATGCCCAGACTCCGTGGTCCAAGTACTTCCTCTGGTTCTAGAAGCACACCCTCAGTAGTCCACTCAATCTCTTTGAAATCACACAGCTTACCTTACCTCTTTCTGTGTGAGAAGGCAGAAGGGAATGTTTGCCTATGTATCAAGAGATGAATGTTTAAGCTCCATAGTGATGCATCTAAATAAATTTTAAAAAACCATTGTGCTCAGTGTGTGTGTGTGTGTGTGTGTGTGTGTGTGTGTGTGTTACTAGGGATGAAAGCTAGATTTCACACATGCTAAGCAAATGCTGTATCTGAGTTATACCCTATTCATTACTTCCTATTGAGGGTGCTAGTCTAAGATATTTAAATTCACTATTTATTTCATTCTTAAAAGAAAAAGATCAAGAACTTGAGTTAAGAGAGGAAGACTAAGTCATCAAAAGTCACCCAGGGAATCAGTGACAGGGCCCTCTCGAGCTCCATGCTGAGCCAGCATACCACCTGCCAGTCCCACTTGATACACAGGAGGAAAATGGAATATAGGAGGTTCCTAGCATCAGGGGAAGGGCTGGATTGTCCTCTTCTGTCTCTGCTTGCTGTGCAACCTTACTCAACTTCTCTCAGCTGTCTCCTGTTTGCAAAAAGAGGTAGAGTTGGAAATGTCAGCGTTCCAAACCTCTGGAAGCCTATACCGTTAAAAGCAGTATTAGTAGACGGTAGTATTAGTATTCCGAGGAGGGGACTCGAAATGCCCAGATGCAAAAGATGGGAAGTTGACCTGGGTGTGCCTTGGCTTTACGAGATGGAAGCGGGCCTGGGAAGGAGACTTGTCAAAGTGGATACAGCTCACACCACCCCCTGAGCAGCCATTCTGCAAGTAGCCACGTGAACCAGGTGATCACGATGATGACCAGCTTCAGCAGGCACACCTACACAGTGGGCTGCTGCTGCCACCTAGGGGACAGTGGTGACCCGGAGCTTGGACTTTACAGAGCTGTGATTCAGTCACTTGCTGCACATTCCCTGTCTCCTGCTGGTTTCCGGAGTGGAGAGAGACAGCCTGGCCCTGTTCAGTGGTGGGGAGGGGAATGAGGCAGAGCGTCAAGTGCCGCCTCTGTTTGGGGAGTTATAAATAAATCCATCTGGAAGTGTTTGGGGCTGTGAGAGCTGAGGGCTGGCCCTGCAGTTCAGACCATGTGGTGCATATTTTCATCCACACCAGCCCCCCACCCCACCCCCCAGTCCCCAGAGACTGTCTGAGCCGGGTAGGAACGTCTCAGGCCCCACCTCAACTACCAGCCCCCAGCCAGGACTCCTCTACTCTGGTGCAATCCACAAGATCGTGGCTGAGCACTACTTTGAATTAGTTCAGTGGGCCCTCGATGCCTGACGAGTGAATGATTTTTGTAGTTCAGCATTAGGCAGGACCTGCGTTGGAAGTGAAGCATGCTAGGTTTTTAGGATGACCTCAGCAGGCAGCTAAAGCTGGCCCGGGAGTAAAGGCGCTGCCCGAGTGTGCTTGTCCCTTTGTCTCGAGCACCCAGCAGCATGCTGCTCAGTCACAATGAAGCCATGAAATGATTTATCAATGTCTCAAGCACCTAGTGCGCACCCTCCTGTGCTGGACAAGGAAGGTAGAAAATGACAGCCTCGGAGAACTTGAACTCAGAGTTCGAGTTGCCCCTTATCTATGGAGTGCCAGCTCCAAGACACCCACTGAGTGTCTGTATACTCAGAAAGCCTTTTCCTTTCAGAAAGCCCTATGACAGGCCCAATTGATAAACTTGTCACAGGAGGAGATCAACAACAACTAATAAGCAGAATCATAGCCCCAAACTTCTAGAAAAGTTTTTTTTTAATTCACAATTGTTTATTTCTTGAAGTTTTCCGTTGATATTTTTAAACTACAATGTCCAGTGAGTAGGAGAAACTTCAGACAGCAAGACCATGTGTGCAGTGTGCAGCATGCAGTGTGCAGTGTGGGGGACACCATGGGGGCAGCTGCACACTGTTGGCAGTTGAGGCTATACAGTTCTTTGCAGTGCGAGGCTCTCCTTTGCAGTGTGGATCATTCAGTGCCCTGACTTCCTGACCTGAAATGTCAATTGTACTCTAGAGCGGCTGTGACAACCAGACATACCTCTATACATTTCCAGATATTTCCAGGGGACAGACAGGACAAGCCCTGGATGCAGGTCATTTGGAAGGAACTGGGCAGTAGGGAGCTGACAGGAAGCTTCGCCAACCTGAAATGCTAAGCCAGTCCTCTGCGCTGGCAAGTACAGAACTGGGAAACGCTGGGTTCGCCCCAACGGTATGAAATGATCCGTAATTGCTGGATCAGATTCCAGAAGCCCACAAGACCACAGTCCTACCAAACTGGATTGGAGCCAAGAAGCAAGCCACAAGCATGGCAGTTAGGGATCTGCTGGGGACATGATTACTTGGGAATGTTCACAGGCTACTGCAAGCCAGCCACAGGGACAGAGGGTAGGTGTTGGATAGGTGGTGTTGCATGAGAATACACTATGGTAGAAGTTGCACTGGAGGCCTGAGCTCCCATTAAAATGGCTACAGGTTAAGGTATTGATGTTACAGGGAACCCCCACACACACCAGCACCCAGATGACCACTCAGATACAGTTCATAGCCAATTGAAATTCTTTATTCTAGCCAGCTGGAACTACACTCAGGTGTTTAGGACCCAAGCGTAGCCTCAAGTGTTTTGGGTAAGGGGGTTTTACAGACAAAAGCCACACCCCAGCAGCTGCAGGGGAAGGTCTGCACAAGCAGGCAATTTAACTGAGGCTAAGTTGTTAGCTGGGGCATCTGGACCTTGGGTACCTGGAATAGAGTTAGATAATTTCCGCAGGACTCTCCATCAAGGACATCAGATTCTAGTTAAAACTAAAATGGCCTCAGCAAAAGATAAGATGGAGGAACCTCTGCATTGTCTTGCCCTGTCGTATTGAGAAGGGTGAAGAGTGACAGCAGGATATAGGCCTATCGTATAGCACACAGGCGCTGTGCTGTCTCTTCTCTGCCTCACGCTCCCATTCTTGGTGCTAGTATCCTCATCCAGGGCTTCATCTTGTATTGGGACCATATTAGCAGTGTCCTGACTGTTCTATTTCTGTTTCTCTGTCCTCTGAAATCATCAGTTTAGTTGTACAGGGGCTAGAACCCAAGGCTCTCCATAGTTGGCCACGTCATACACTCAGCTAAAACTATCTTCCGGCTTTCACCCCATCCTACCAACATTTGCCAGTGCCACTTATACCCCGCACCAGTGCCACTTCGCAATCTGACCTCCATGACCCCTACCCCTTGTCATTCTGGTCACTTGGTTCCAGTTATCTTTTTCCAGGCTCCCTGCTTTCCTTGGTCCCAGACCTTGCTGTGTAGCCAATGCCAAGCAAGCATACACTGCCCTTTGCTCCTCGTGGCCTTACAATTATTCAATGCCCTTTGAACTTTTCTCACTGCAGTGTGAATTCTTAGTATTCAAGGCTTGGCTGAAATGTTTTTGTCTTTAGGAAAGCCTTTCCCAGTCCCTGGAACAAGCAGTCACCCTCTCCACTCTGTGGTCAGGCCCCCCACACACACTGGTTGGTAAGTTGCCTGAGGGCATCAGCCAGGCACCATTCAACTTTGCCCTCCTCCTCAACCCCCAGTAGGGACAAAGGGAAGGTGCCCCTGGCACCGATAGAGTGACCCAGCGATAAGATTCTTCCCAAATGGGCCATTCTTCATAGCTGTTTCCCTGTGGCTACTATATTTGCATGAGGGTTTTTTAAAGAGCCAATAAAGGAACGGCTGAGGTGCAGGGCCAAAGCCAGGGACAGAGAAGTAAGGGTAGAAAAAGGAAGGGTAGAAAAGATAGAAGGAGGAAGGGGAGGGCAGAGACCCTTTAGCAGTCTTCCAAAGAGCACTCTGGTAGCAGTGTGGGGTAAGGAAGGCTTGGGGTTCTGGAGATGAAGGCAGTTCCTGTGGTGGGTCAGCCAAGTATACAGTTATTAAAGAGCATTAGTGCCCTTCGGTGGCAAGCATTTCATGGAAGGATGTCTTGCTGGGACCAAATGACAGTCAATTGTGACGCTCTTAGTAAAGAGCAGAAGAAGCATCGAGGTAAAAGCTGCCAAACTCCTCAGAGAGCTCTCAAGGGCTTCAACGGCCACTGGAACCCCAGAACTTCCTTACTGAAAGCCTCCCTCTTGCCTAGGAAAGGTAGACACAGGAAGAGATAAGACAAATCCTGGGCAGCCTCTGCCAGACACATGTGACATACAGAGCTCATTGACCCTTACCAGGGCTCTGTGAGGTACAGAATGGCTCCATTTTTGAGATCGGAAAACTGAGGTCCCGGCTGGGTCCAGAGTATTGCCCAAGGACACCCGCTTGAGAGAGTTGGACTCGGGATTCTAGTGTAGGCTATTCTTCCCCTGATGAGTGGGCCAAGATCCAGAGGCTGGCAGCAATTTGATCTCCATCTTTTCTGACTTTGGCTATGGGGCTCATTTCTTTGGATTGATTTATGGAAGTGTAAACAAAACACCGGCACTTTTTCCTAGCTCTGGAATGGGTCCTTGGAGTCATGAGCTGTCCTCCACTTTCTAGCTGGGCACCTTTGCCGAGGGGTTTTTGAAATGGAAGCAGAGCTTTTAACCTGAGAATCTGCAGTGTGCACAGAAACACTCAGGGTGCTCTTTGTCATGATATACATCCAAATGTGGGCGCCGGCAGCCTGGCCCAGGCTTTCCGGCCACGCCCTCTCAGCAACCTCACCAGCATATGATATGACTGATGCTTGCCTGGCCTCCCGACCCCCCTCTCCCCCTGCTTTTTAATTTCTTTCAGATGTCTCCTCCACACTGTCCTCACTGTGGTCTGTTGCTTTCGCTCAGTGGGTGATGGATGCCTTCTGTCTGTTGGCAGCTGTGAATGACAGGAAGTTGGACCGGGCAAATTGGGACAGCTTTTCTTGGAATTCTCATGTTGATATAGTTAGGCTAGCTCTTGTAGGTAGAGCGGCTGGTGCCAGGGGCCCAGTGAAGGGGGCAAAATAGCATGTAGCCCCAGTAGAGGCTTGGCTATGAGGTGGGACAGGTTAGCTAGGAAGCCCAGGATGGCTGTTTTCTGGACTTGCTCTAGAGTCAGGAATAGAGTAGAACCCTCCGAGTTTCACAGAGTTGTGTGTCCTGTGTGAGGGACAGTATGTTAGGAGGCTCCTGCTATGCAGAAGCCTTCTGAAATCTTGCTGACAACAGAACTCACATTGGTATGCACAAAGACACGTAAAGGAACAGGCACTGGTCCTGCGTTGGGGCTTGTGCTCTGGCCATCTTAGTGGAGCAGGATGCCTCAGAAAAATCTTCAGAACCTATTAAGACGAGGGGTAAGAGAAGATGGGTGGAACTGGACAAAGCATGTGATAAACACATGGGAAGACGCTCTAATGGAAACTACCATTCTGGACAGTGAATGTGTACAAATAAAAATAAATAAAATATATGCAGAATCTGAGCTGCCGGTGCTTTCTTAGGCCTGCAAAACCAGCAGTTAGCAGAACCCAAGCAGAAAGTTTGTGAGTTTGAGGCCAGCCTGGGCTACATGTACAGCAAGATTCTGCCTCAGCATGGATGGGTCTGACTTAGATCCTCTGCATACATGTTATCGTTGTATAGCTTGGTCTTGTCTCCGACTCTGTTGCCTTTCCTACTACTTTTCCCCCCACACACACACTGGGCTGCCTTGTCTAGCCTCAATAGGAGAAGATACACCGAGTCTTACTGCAACTTGATATGCCAAGGCTGGTTGATATCCATGAGAAGCCTCCCCTTTCCTGAAGAGAAGCGGAGGGAGGGGAAACTGCAGTTGGTATGTATAATTAATTAATTAATTAATTAATTTAAAAATCCTGGCTCAAAAGTAAACCAAAAAAAACCAAGTCTAAACAACAAAGAGTGCAGCCACTTATTTCCACACACTGTGGTCCTCTGCATGTAGGTTGTGGCTGTGTGCCTGCAAGAGTGGGGTGCAGCCAGCATAGAAACCTTGCACAGAAAGAGCCCAGAAAAACAATACCCTCAGCTCACTTTCTCTTTTCTTCCCCTGTCCTTACAGGTGCCTGCCACTGGGTGGATGGGACTCGCAGCCTGAGGGCAAGGGAGCTCGCAGACTTAGCCAGCACAGGTCAGCTACCAGGGCCAAACTGTGTTGGGAGGGAAAATCGATGTGCGGAGGGCAAGTAGACAATGGCCAGGGGAGCTGCCTGTCTTGGTGGCTGGCTCCTCCACTTAAAGCCTCCACCGTTTCTGCATATATTTCTCAATTGCATTTCTCATTCCCTGTCACTCCTTGCCCCTTTTCCATGCCGCTGTTAATAACAACACTTAACCCCATTCATTTACATTTCTCATTTACCTTGCCCATTGCCCTACTCTCGCAGTAGAGTGGGAGCTCCAGCAGGGAATAGACTTTGTTTTGAACACTGCTATTGTTGCCATCTGGTACATAGTAGGTGCTCAACAAACAGTGAATAAATAATAGAAGGGAAGCACTGGCTTGGGCTACCCAAGTTGAGTCTGTTCTTAACTTTTTGTAGTGGATTGTAGATATCCAACCTTTACTCATGCCTGCTGGTATTGATTTCTTCCAAAAAGGAAGAATGGCTGCCATGTATTCAGGTGTTCAGGTGGGGAAGCCTTTGCCACTCCCGGGATTGTGACTGCATGACGCTTTGTCCACCTTAGCCTGCTGTGTGTTATCTAAGTGGTTGCCAGCAACTGTAGGGCATTGGCCTTTCCTCAAAAAACACCCTCTACACTAGTGGACCTGCTTTGAAATGAGGAGGATTGGAGCCACTTCCTTCAGGCTCAAGGGCAGGCGGTCTGGGAGCTATGCCCCCTGCCATCAGGCTGATGAAACCTGTCAAATCCAGATGAGAAATGCAGATGTGAATTCCTGGAATGCTGCAGTTGTGTCAAGGATGTTTTAATGACACAAATATTACAAATATATTCTTAGAAATGTTGGTGCTGCCCCAGCACTGGTGATGAAACCCAGGACCCTGTGTGTGCTAGGCAATCACTCTGCCACCGAGCTGCATCCCTAGCCCATGATTACACTGTTATTGTGAGCAAAATCAGTTCGGCTGCTGTAAAAATTCTCTCCGTGTCCACCGTGCTCCCCAGAGGTAGCCACTGGTCTCCACATGGAGTGTTCCCCTTCTTTAGGATCGTCATCTCTGCACATAGCTTGGTTTTACATGGAAACTTAAAACCATTTGATGCACCAAACACAGTAATAGTCTGCAGCTTGCTTTTCTCATTTAACAATGTCTTGGAAACCTCTGTGTAAGGGGCGTCTACCTCACCATTCTCTTGATTAAACTTTATATTTTAATCATTGCAGAATGATTTGCCATTTCAAAAAGAACACAGGCGCTCTGCCCGCAGCTTTTTTCTATGCTCGGAAATCCAGAACAGCACACATGCAGGATGCTGACACTGGCCCAAGAACGAGCATTTCCCCCTGCCAAGCCAGGCTTACCCAATGCCTTAGCAATCATGTTTTAAAAAGATTTACATTTGTGTGTCTGTGCACACTAAGTGCCTGAACAAGCCGTGGTGTGGAAGTCAGAGGACAACTTGCAGGAGCTAATTCTCTTCTTTCCATGATGAGGGGCTGAGGACGGAGCTCAGATCATCAGGCTTAGTGGCAAGCACTGAGCCATTTCACCAGCCCCACCATTTCTTTGTCTTATTTCATTGACTATGCTTATTGTACACTTTATTATGGTATGTAAGGATATTTTCATACAAATATATGTTGTACATTGAACACCTTGTCCCATACCCCTTCCCCTGCCTGTCCGCACCACCTTCATAATAGTCCTCTTTGTGACAGTTTTGCTTCTACTTAAATGTCATATACATGATTTTATGTATCTATATAAAATCTAGGAATCACAAGTGAGAGAAAAGATGTGGCATTTGTCTGTCCAAGACCAACTTAATTTGCTTAATATGGGTATCTCCCCTTGCATTTATTTTCCTGCATATAGTTTAACAACTTTGTTCCATGTCTTAAATTAGGTCATTTCAACAAAATTAAATAAAAAAATACAATCAATCATCATGTCACCTTTAGGGATTTCTTTTTGTCACCCCATTATCTAGGGCAGTGATTCTCAACCCCTCTGGAGTCACACCTCAGATATCCTGCATATCAACTATTTACATTATGATTCATAAGAGTAACAAAATCACAGTTATAAAATAGCAACAAAAATAATTTTATGAGCCAGGCAGTGGTGGTGCATGCCTGTAATCCCAGCACTTGGGAGGCAGAGGCAGGCAAATTTCTGAGTTCGAGGCTAGCCTGGTCTACAGAGTGAGTTCCAGGACAGCCAGGACTATACAAAAGAACCCTGTCTCAGAAAATAAAAAATAAATAATTTTATGGTTGGGGGCTGTCACCACAACATGAGGAAGTGTATTGCAGGGTCCCAGCAGTAGGAAGATTGAGCAGCACTTCTCTAGAGAGTCATTGTCAGGGTCATCACATGTATCAATATTCCGTGGCCTTCATTTGTTTGTTTGTTCAACATTCCTCCTTTATTTTGCCCAGTGCTTTCCTTCAGGCATTGGAGGGTATCTTTAGTGTTTCTTAGGTTTGGCTTTTATGAATAACACTGCTATGGGCGTTTACCTAGCAGCTTTTTAGTGGACCTAAGCTTTAATTTCTCTGGGACAGATGCCTAAGAGTGCAGTTTGCTAGATCATATGGTACTTGAATGTTTAGTTTTTAAAGAACCTGCCAAATTCCTTTCCAGAGTACCCTACCATTTTAGATTCCCACCAGCAATGTAGGAGGGATCCAATTTCTAGACACTCTCATCAGCGTTGGGTGTTCTCACAGTAGTAAGATGTTAGACATCCAGAAAGGTGTGCTGATGTCTCCCTGTGGCTTTAGTTTGCATTTCCCTGGCAGTTACTGATATTGAACATCTTCCCATGGGCTCAAATGACAACCGTGTCTCCTCTTCGGTAAATGTCTATTTATGTCTTTAGCTCATTTTCTGCTTGGGTTGTTTGAATTTTTAACTGCTAAGTTTTCAGAATTTGTAATACATTCCAGATTCAAGTGCTTTGTTAGACAAAATATTTTGCAAATATTTCTCTGAGCATTTAACTTTTTAAAAGTTCCTCTTAATGGGGTCTTCCACAGGGTGAAAGTTTTAACTTTGATAAAGTACAATTATTCAATTCTTCTTTTTGTGAATTCTTTTGAGTCATAGTCTTAGAATGTAGTCCATGCAGGCCCTGAATTCAAGGTTCTTTCTATCTCAGCCTCTTGTTGGCAAGAATGACAGGCCTGGGCACCAACTCCCTGATATAAACAAGTTTTTATTATCATATATGTGGTCTGGCTTATATGCCCAGCTGTATATTTGAGTTTGAATTTCTCTTCTTTTCCTAATTTTCAGATTTTTAAAGAAGTTTATTATGGGTATTAGGCATGATCATATGACCCTTTCTTCTTTAATATGCTAAAAATGAACTAAGTCAATTGTGTAGAATTAGTGTAAAATTCTCTGAACAGTTGGGGGAATTTATCAATAAAACCACTGGACCTGGATTTTTTTTTAACTTTAAATTTGCTTCTCTCGTTTGGTTTTTTGTTTTGTTTTGTTTTGTTTTTGTTTTTTTGTTTGTTTTTAGCTCAGAGACAATTTTATTAGAATGAAAACCCAAAGTCACGCAAACAGCAGACCTCAGTAGCTTCCCAGAAGAGAATGAAGGGGAGAAAGTGGTGCTACTTTAGTTAAATGTGCATGGAGATTACGTTATGACAGCAGACGGCTACATGGTGGGACAGGGGCTCTAAAGAAAGAGGAAAGAAGCCCACTGTGTTAGGGAAAGCATAGATAGAACAGAGGTAAAAAGAAGCAAAGTCATACTTTCCTGAGCAATTCAGAAAAGCAGACTAGCTTAGGAAGCAGTGTGGTTATGCTCGATAAGAGACTGCAGTAGGAAAATCTGGGAAGGAAAAATACCGTATTGCATTAAAGGGATAATTATTCCTCTTGTTTCTTTAGCATAGTATAAGGTCATCCTGCCTTCTGGGGAGTGGTCTTGCCTTCCTGAGGGATGGTCCCTTGGCCAGGTGATTGACCCAGCCAACTGGAATGGGAGGTCTCCATTCAGGCTAAAGATCTATTCTCTTGATCAGAAGGAGTTTCCCTTAATGAGGTCTTTCTTGCTACTCCAATGATACCCCTGCCCCCATGAAGAGGGGCATTAGGAGGTAGGCAGAAATGGTGCATAGAACCCACTTACACCATGAAAACTTAGTTCTTGTTCCAAAACTGTCCACCAGAAGGGGCCGATGACTCTGGAAGAACTCAGTGCAGAGATTTTCAAGTCTATTAGTCTATTACTTATACAGTAGATTTGAAAGTCTATACTCTTTTTTTTAAGGCTCACTTTATCCCAGTTATCAGTGTGCAGGTCCCACTGCACTCTAAATGCCTACTGCTATGTCCATACCACAATCCATTAAGTACTCTGGATTTAATACTTTGTATAGGGAATCGTCTTTCACTTTATTTTCTCTAAAGTGTATTTTAGCATTCTCTATGCATGCTTCCTGGCTTTAGAATGAGTTTGTTAAATCCAATGAATAATTTCTGTGGCAATTTAGCTGGAATAGTAGTAAGCTTATAGACTGCTTTAAGGAGACCAGACATCTTTTTCCTTCTTCGTGCAATGTTTTTCTTCTTTACAAAGACCACCAAAGCCTGCAAGAAAGGGAGCCAGGGCTAAAGAACACATAGAACCCACCTCCCTGACTTTCACCCTCCCTCTATTTGTGTCTGTTTGTGAAGGCCTGGACTTCAGACTCCAGAAGTTAAATATTTATTTTAAATCTTTAACAGGCTGTGAATGCTTAGTCTGTTTTTCAGTAGTACCCACAAGTAGAGACAATACCTTCTTTTCCTGATCACAAAGAAAAAGAAGATGTAGTCATGTGCATACATAATTAAACACTGTCAGGAAATGGTGGGGTGGTGCCTTTCTAGGTAGCGCTTAGGCTGACAGAAAGTCATGATGGGTGGGGTGGGTGGGAATACCCGTGGATGCAGAAGCATGAAAGGTTACTCATGTCTAACTTTCTTCTGTGGCTCTAGAGCACCATGTCCCTTCAGTGGTGCTACTAGCCACAGGTACCCACATGGAAACCAAATGGAGCTGGCTCTCTCAGGGGCAAACCTTAGGTCTACAAAGACCTTCAGCATCATGGGAAAGCAGTTGTTAGCTACAGCTTTCCACACTTTCCTGAAAGGGAACAGTAGAACCTGGGTTAGGGTTTCTTTGGCTTCCACAAATGCTGTCTGGGCAAGCAGCACTGTGCCCACCTATGTTCCATTCAGCCCACAGGATAGGCAGTGCCCTCACACATCTGGATTCTCTTCTGCATGTTTATTGTCTCCAAAGCAGAGGTGGGACCTTAGCTGCAGGCTGTGCTCTGTGTTTCTTACAGTCTAAGAAAACAAGCAATATATTACTAATAAAGAAAATAAAACTGGCAGTGGCAAACACCAGGGGCGGGTGCAAAGGCGACGTGGACTTTAACTGCATAACTTTTTGATCTTCCAGTAAATCCTTCCTAACCCCAGAGCCATGTCCATATTATGCACTTGATTCGACTGCACAGCCTGCCAAGGTTCCAAGGTCATCTTAGTTGCCTCTCTCTCCAATCTGTTCTGATTTCTGGTGCACATTCCTAATTCACAGCTCCTACTCCTGTCCCATGCTTCGGTTTTGGTTTTTTTTTTTTTTTTTTTTTCTTTAGAAACAGTCTCACTATTCTCAACTATGTAGCTCTGGCTGTCCTGTAACTCACTTTGTAGACCAGGTTGGTCTCGAACTCAGAGAGATCTGCCTGCCTCCGCCTCCCAAGTGCATGTGCCACTATGCCCAGCTCTGTGTCCCGCTCCTTTACTCAAAACATGTCACACACTCAAGCCCCACACCTGTCTGCCTTTCTCATTAGGAGCTATTTTACAGCTTTTAAATTTGAAATGGTAAATGTTTGCTATAATGCTCGAATTTCAAAGTCCTTTATGACATCATCGTCTAACTGACCCTTTCTGAGTGTGTCTGGTGTGTGTGAGTGGAGGAGGGGTGCAATTTGATGCTGTGGAAAGCCCATCTCACTGTGAACTTTGGAATCACACATAACTGAGTCATAGAGCCCCTCCCCTACTCTTTAGCGGTTTGTTCCCTGCCTTCTCCCCCATCTTCCTCTGGTCCTCAGTCTCTATCCCCATTAGAAGTAGTAATGAATCGACGCGGGGTTCTGGTGTGGGGGGGGCGTAAATAACGCTGGGGTTCACACATGACTGGGGCCCAGGAGGGCAGAGTAGGCCAAGTGTCCCCCGGCTGGTTTGCGTGAGCAGAACAGCTCTGTGCAGCTCCGCGCGTCACCAGGCGCGTGCGGAGGCGGCAAGAGAGGCGGGCGGTGAGTCATGGTCCCCGCGCACCTCCGGAACTGGAGGCTGCTTGGCGAAGCACAGCCCCCGCCTAGCTCCCCGCTCCTCCCTGCTCCTCCCCGCTCCTCCCCGCTCCTCCCCGCTCCTCCCCGCTCCTCCCCGCTCCTCCCCGCTCCTGGGGGCGGACCGGGCGGCATCAAAGCCTGATGCTGGGCAGCAGAGGGCGCTGCTGTGCAGCTCCTGGCAAGCCAAACCAAGAAGGCTGGAGCTGCTTCTGGCTGGGAGGGATGAACAGCAGCCCAGAGGCGAGGCGAATGGGGAAATGAAAGTCAGGGCAGCCTTGCTGTTTTTAAGAGAAAGGAAGTGTACTTCAGAATGATTCGTCCCTGCACAGAGTGGTGGGGCAGTGAATCCCCCCACCCACCGCAGGAGAATGCCTTTTCTTGCTTAGCCCAAGCTGTCTAAAGTTGGCAGCAGTATCCTCTCCTCAGAGAGGGTCCCTGATAGAGCGGGTTACCTCTTTTCAAAATGGATCTGCGCAGGGGACCTAGCCTGCAACCTTCTTTCCTCTGATGATTGCCACTTGAGGAAAGTGGCCTAAGATTTGAGCTGACAGTAATGCAGGGCAAGAGGATGTGTTCTTACCGGTGACCAATGTCCCACTGTCGTGGTTTTTTGTCTTGAAATTGCTGTGTGTGTCCTTGAGCTTTTGCTCAGGGTAGAATCCAGAGCCTTGTGCATGCTAGATAAGTGCTATTCAGCTGAACAGCATCCCCAACCCCAAACTTAAGCACCATCATTCATTCATTCATTCATTCATTCATTCATTGTGAACATCTTCACAATGTTTGAAAGCCAGTCACAGTGCAGAGAAGGGAGAGAGCCAAACGTTAAAACAATGATCCTTAGCAGAAAACAGCTTATGCTTGAACCGGGGCACTTAAGTAAATACATGCAAGGACTTCATGCTGCACCCAGGAACAGTGTTGTTTCAGTCACTGATGCATTCTGGGAGCACACAACAGTTACTGACACACAATAGACACTCATTTGTCCAGTGAATGCTAGAGACATCTAGGAGAGTACATGGGACCCAGAAGAGTCCAGGATGAAGATGTTAGCCAGATGGAGAGTAAGACAGAGAGAAAAGAGCCTGGGCAAAATACAGAGCTCTCCATCCTCACCTCCCTGTGCCTCCCTTCTCGCATTCAAGGAGAAAAGCAGAGACCTGCCTCTGAATCTAAGCTTGCTTCCAGAAATGAGCCCAAAATATAGGTTAGGGCCTGACCAGAGCTTCTGACCTCTGACTTAGCTCGGCTTCAGATGACGAGCTTGCCTATTTTCCGTGCTCTTCCCTCCGCTCACCCCGTCTTCCCTCAAACTCCCCTAGAATAAATTATCTATGACATGAAAGTCTGTACTTGTGTTTTGTCATGAGGTTTATTTTTTGTATTAATTTGTATTTCAAAATAAAGGCTTTGTTATTTACATATCTTTATACTAGCACAATTTTGTTGTAGGAAAACAAGTCAGCACTTTTGTGCTAAGAATAAAATAAAAATACAGCCATACTTTTACCGTCCAAAGTAGTGCTTGGCATTTGGAATGCCTTCATTAAAATTCGCACACACTGGCACTCATCCGGATAGAACTGGTACAGACTGAATCTTATGTTCCTAACAAAAACATGAGCTTGGAGAGTGGTCTCTTACCCTCTATCAATAACTCTGATGGCAAGACATTTTGTCTGAGAATCCCAAATTTGATTTTTTAAGCAGCTGAGACTCCTCATTATAACCTCCTTGGGAAAGTTCAGAGAACTTTTTCTGAGCCAGTTCTGTTTCCACACCACGGTATGGATGCCTCCCTAAGTCTTCAATTGGGTTAGAGTTTCATTCTATTTCAGAGAGCCACAGGAAAAAAAGTGCTTAACTCCTTGCTGGGAGGGAAAGGTGGAGAAGGAACCTATTGCCCCACTTGTCCAAGGGATAATCCCTAAAGCAAGTCCATAATCCTGGCCAACTTTTTGGGACCAAAGAAGCTGATTTTCTCCGCTTCTTTAATGCTTCAATGTAAGTACAAGGACTCTTTTATGTCTTTAGTCCTTGCCTTTCACTACTATGTGTCCAATGACACACACACACACATACACACACACACACACACACACACACACACACACAGAGAGAGAGAGAGAGAGAGAGAGAGAGAGTGAGAGAGAGAGAGAGAGAGAGCCCCTGCTTTCAGTGTAACACGTCTTCATATCGAAGGAGCTTAGGTGAATAGTCTAAAGTCAGACAAGGGGTCAGAGATAGATTTGAGACTAGAACAGCCTTTCAGACAGTTAAACTAAAGTGCTCTTAGGTGATTCCTCTATTCAGAAGCTTTTCAGACATCCTCTTTCCTGTAGACTGGAATGCTGAGTCTGACAATCAAGGTCCTCCATGGCCTCTTCAGTCAGCTCAGCTCTTCTTCCCAGACCAAATCTCTTCCCAGAATCCTCTTCTTCACTCTCTTCCACCACGCTTTAGAGTTCACTGGTCAGGGTGCCCTAGCTAGAGAGATAGGGGGGTTCTGGGGGAATAGGGTGGGAAAGGACTCACTCCATTTCTCAAGCTGGCCTTGAACTCAAGATGTCTATTATGGCTAACATTGATTATGAAGTTAACAAGATCTGGAATCAGACATTCCTTCCATCACATTTAGCATCTCCAGTTTCTAGAAACATTGAGTCAAATGCATCCCCCACTTCTTTTGATTATCTGACACTGGGTCCTCAATGCTGCCTCAGATCACCCCAACTCAATGGTCTGTGGCATCCCACACCCAATTGCTTTGTGCATTCCAGCCTGAAGACAGGAGTCAGACCCCTGCCTGGCCTGACAGCCAAGTCCAATATGGATACCTGGCTCACTGCTCACATAACTCTATGACTGCCTTTCAGATCGTGTCTTTATAAGCAAGATCTAAGCTCCTGGGAAGAGACAGGACTGTCTTAGTCCCCTCTTTATCCTTCACAACACAAACATCTCACTTTGTCCTTCCTCTGCCGTCTCATGGCTTTTTTTTTCTTTTCTATTTTTAAAGGTTTATTTAGTTAATTAGCTTTTCTTTAGGCAGGTCTCATGTAGCCTAGGTAACTATGCTGCCGAGGATAACCTTGAACTCTGATTCTCCTGCTTCTACCTCCCAAGCTCAGGATTACAGGTGTGCACCACCACTCCCTGCCTTCATTTCTTTTTGGAAATACAAATGTCCTCTCCCTGCCAGGCATGGGATGGTTGGACGGCCAAGAGCTCTAGATGGTTCCGATTGACAGGGCACTTCAAGAACGTGAGACCAGCAAATTGATTTTGGGCCCCGGCCAGTAAAAATATTTGTGAAAATGGTTGGCAATTAGGCAGGACCCACCCATTCCTAGAGCAGATAAGGAAGAGGTGTGCGGTGCTGAGGCTGACTTGAGGAGTCCTGGGGACCAGTGAGAAAGCGAAGGAGCATTGTTCGCATTTTCCAAATGAGCACATAGAAAGGGAAGTCGTGATTATGTAGCTGTTGAAAACAGCATTTCCACTCGTTACCTGAAACAATAAGCGCTGGGAGTGTAGCTCTGAGAGGCAGTGATGTCATGGGAATAGCATGAAACAAGCTGCTTGCAGACCATGACTCTTTGACCTGGGGTTTGGTCCCAAGCTCTACCTCTATCTTGCTCACTGTTAAACCTCGCTGGGCTATTTCCTTGGCCTGGACTTGGTTTCTTTCTCTCTGATATGGCAAGGTAGGCAGAAGGGTGGTGTGTGAGCAGCTTGAACTGTCTGCTTCTTCTACGCCCTGGGCATTTGGGGTATGGGACAGAGACAAGCCCAGATCAGGGAAGTACTACTCTTGGAAGGCAAGACACAGACAAGGTGGCTAGAGAGGTGACATGGCCTGGAGGTGGTGGTTTGATGACTGTGAAGCTGACATGTTCTGACAGGAACTGACTGAAAAGGTTCTAATAGGAACCGGCAAGAGAAGGGGAGGGGTGACAAGGAGGATGGGGCCTGAGTGAGAGCAATCTCGAGTCCCGGGTTTAGCTCTGACTGCACATTAAGAGGTTTCAAGCATGTCCTTGCTTTGGGGTCTCAGCGGCCACATGTGCCCAGTGCCAAGTTTCAGGTCTTCAGGTTCCAAATTACCTAGTAGTTTGCAGGAAATGTCTGAACTCTTTGTTTGTTTGTTTGTTTGTTTGTTTGTTTGTTTGTCCTGGATTTTGATTGTTTCATTTTGTTTTTGAGTTAGCATTCTCTATGGTGCCAAGGTCCCCAAAGTTTAAAGCTGACATGGGAAGCCATGGTAGAGGTTGTACTGAGAGCCACTGGGGAAGAGTAGTGAGGGGAAGCCACAAGTGAAGGCTACCAAAAGCAGCCTTGGGGACTTTCAGAGGTTACACCTAAGGGTGGGCAGTCCCTGAAAAAGAGCTTGCTTCCAGACCCAGCAAAACTTGGCCCTTTGCAGTATTGAAAAAGCGACCTTAAAAGATCCTAGGTCCCCAAACAATACAGATTGGGGAGCCTTGTGCCTGTAAACCCAGGGCCTTGTACATGCCAGGGAAGTGCCGATGGGCCACAGCCTGAACACTATATTGAAAAAGGGTGGGTTTTTTTGGTTTTTTGGGTTTTGGGGGGTTTTTTTGCACACAAGAACTCAACTGGAGGTGGGGCTTTGGGTTTGGATAAATGAACTCTAAGCCCTGTATCCATCAAAGCCATTTTTCAGCTAACAGTAGTAAGAGCTGACACCTGATGAAGGTCTCCAGTGACATAATTATGAAACAAAGCACATCATCTGTATTCATCAACTCATTTCGTTCTTACAGCAACACACACTTTACAGATGAGATGGAGGCAGAGGGGCCGAGGAAGGTGTCCATGTCACACAGCTGATGAGTATGGGGACAAGCAAAGCTATCTCCTGAACAGTAAAATGTGTCGCTATTCGCAGCACCTGTAACTGTCACCAGTAGAATTACAGCTATTTTCAGATCACATTACGGCTGTTGCAGGTATCTCAAAAATCGTTTATACTCATCACTGTGCACTTTGAAATTATGGCAGTCATTAGATCCTTTGCTGGATCGTGGTATATTGAATGTATTAATCAAGCAGCACGCATGACTACATTGTAAATTGCGCTTCAGGAGCCAGTCATCAGTTTCCTTTCTGATCCTAGGTCATTTACTTACTGCATTGAAAAGCATTTTTCTTCAGAAAGGGTCGATAAGCAGCGCCAGATTGCCAAGGCTGTGTATGGCATGACTGGGCAGACTCGGCTGCTAGATAACTGGATGCTGGAGGCTCAGAGGTTCCACACTGAACACTCCTCCATGTCCCTCTCCTCCCACTTTTCCCAAACCAGTAATGACAACCACTAGGGCACCTGGGCTGGCTGGAGTCACGAGCAACCAGTGGCCATGCTGGGATGGAGACCTAGGTCTGTCTAAGTTCAGTCTCCGCCCACCATGGCTTGGCCTTCTCTGGAAATGTAGTGTCTGCCCTCCAGTACAGTTCCTTCAACCACAAATGACCTACTTCAGGAAGGAGACACCTGATGTGTCAGTAGATCACACCACCTTTGTAGCTCTCCAGTGCATCTCCTTAGCTGGCATTCAGAGCAAGGTCCTTTCCTGGTAGGATGGGAAGCCCTAAGAGCAGGCCAGCAGGGGTGTGTAGCCCAATGGCTGCCAGCCTGCCGTACACTTGAGGCCTCATCCCAATTTTGCCTGTGTACACTTAGGCCCATGTTAGAGATTCGGGCCTCCATTTCCTTAGCTATTTGGTGAGAACAAGAATGATCTTTCCTTGTGCGGTTCTGAAGAACCTGGGAGACAATCACAGACCTCCCGCTGGACCTGCTCTGGGCTATAGTGTGAGCCAGTGTCTATGTCCTCGCAGAGACTGATGCACAGAGGGAGCCTGAGGCATCTGGAAGACCGTTGGGAGATACTGGTCCTTCCTCATAGCTGTTAACAGGACTCCCCTGCTCTGATTTCCCTGGTGTGTTCGACAGCAGACACCCTTAGCCTCATGCTTTACACATCTGCGTGCAAGTCAGAATTGTCTAAGGAGCTGTTTTGTTTCTTTTGTCTCTACTGTCTTCCTTTGAGACACTATCTTAGCACAGGCTGGCCTTGAACTCTAGATCTTCCTTCCTCAGTCTCCTGAGTGCTGGGACTACAGACAGAAGCCACCACACCTGTTTGCCGAAGAAGCTTTCTTTGAAAATGGCCTGGGCCTCGCCTCCAAATCATGGAATTAGACTTGAGGAAGGGAGTAAGAAGAAATCGTTTTTCTAAAACTCCTTAGAGGAATCTTAAGTGGAGCTACGTGAGAGTCACGGGCTCGAAAGGAACCAGGCAGGATGCTGCTTTAGGGGACAAGGAATGGAGTGGGGGATTTGGAGCCTATGCCCTGGTTCTGCAGACCAGATGAGAAGGAGCAGAAGTGTGGGTGTGAAGGAAAGCTGTGTGTATGCTTTAGGGAAGAGGAGGGGGATGTGGAGCCCACAATAAGAAAGAGCTGGACCCCAAGCCAGTAACAGACCAGAGATCTCACTCACTAATTTTCTGTCAGAAGGAAATGGGAAATTTTAAGTCAAGAGACAGATGATACTGTGTTTGTAGCCTCCCACAGGTGGCAGATATGAGGAATGTTAACACATAGTGAGGTACATTCAGCCCTGTCAGTTCCACTCGTCCACGCCCCCGTACCCCCAAATCCACCCACCTGCTCCCTCATACACTCACATTAGACACCACCTTTAGCCCAACTAAGCAGAAAGCCCCCTGTGCATCAGTGAACATAAGGTGACCAAAGCAGGGCCGCACACTGAGGCAGATGCCAGGCTGCCAAGGGTGTTTGCTGCCTTTTTCTCTGGCAGAAGACTGTATTAACCTGGAAACTGGACAGGGTGGGGTGATGGTTAGCCTTCAGTATAATCAGAAAGGAAAGTGGCCAAGAGGAGAGAGGCGTGCATGTAGTGACACAGGGACAAATGATAGAGCCAGACCTTCTGGTCCAGGGATCTTTGTTCCACCCCCTTTCCTGGTCCCCAACTTTCAGCTTTGATCCCTAATCTGCCTGTGCTGGGAAAAGTGAACAGATTCCTGCTACAGCCCCGTGGATCTAACTGGCCCTGCAAGGGAGGTTTGAGTCAGCCTCCAGCTCAGAGCATGGATCAAAAGCCAAGGCACAGAGCATTTTAGTTTTCAGACCTGTTTGCCCTCCAGTACTGTTTGCTTTAGAGCATCTTTTGCCAGGTGAGAGTTGTCTGGCTCCCCGCCCCCACAGGGAGACTATGACTTTAAGAGAGGAGTCAGAACCATGGGGATCAGTTTCAAGCAGCCCTCAAAAGGCAAATCTGGATTGAGTTTAGGAAGAAAAAAGAAGGGGTTAGCTTTGGTCCTGCCTCCTTTCCCTTCTCGAAAGCTTGCCCCTCCTCCAGCCTACGCCTGGAAATTCACTTCTTTTGGCCTGGAGGTTAGGAGCCTACCAGCAGCCTTGTCCTCTCACCTGGTCCCTCCCCTAGTTCCAGAGCACACCATCTGGAGGACTGCCGAGCTAGTGGCTGCAATGAGTGGGTATGTGTCTGAAATTTCAACTTTCACTTTGTCAAAGCTGTCTGGGGAGAGGTGGGAAGGGTTCCAGGGCGTCTGAGACCCTTGGCTATAGATGGGAAGAAGATGAGTGGTCTTTGGTGACTCCACCAGCATCTATGTGTTCAGGCATCTGTAGGCCGATAGGAAAGCTTCATCCTGCAGCCTGGCCCATTTCCACCTTAAGTTACTTACCAAACCCATAATACGTGGGAGCTTGGCAGTGTAGAGAGCTTTGAGCTCTGTGCAGCAAGAACACTCGGAAGGTGGATTTGGCTTTTGTTATTGTTGCATACAAGGACTCACTATACGGTCCAGGCTAGTCTGTAACTCACCATCCTCCTGCCTTCTGAGTGCTCAGATTGCAGACCTGGGCTACCATGCCCTGCAGAGGGATTTGTTTTTAGGTAGAATGTTGAAGTCCCTGGAAGACCGGCTTAGCTCTCTAGGTTGAAGTCATGAAGTTCGGCATCTTTCCCCTACCCCAGTGCAGGCTTAAGCATAGTGGGAGCAAGGTGGGAAAGGTCCTGCCTTTGGTCTTAATGCCTATTTCCTGGTCACTGGTCCTGGAGCAAGCTTGTGGCTCTAAGAGTTTAGCCTTGTATGTCAAACCTTCTTAGAGATCTGCCATGCTTTTTCCAGGCCTTTTCATGTGTGTGTGTGGGGGTCCTAGCACACTCTCTCTCTCTCTCTCTCTCTCTCTCTCTCTCTCTCTCTCTCTCTCTCACACACACACACACACACACACACACACACACACACACACACACCACTACCACTACCACTACCACTACCACTACCACTACCACTACCACTACCACTACCACCACCACCCCTCTATGACACAACAAAGTTCTCTCCAACCAAATGACCACTTAAGACTTAGCATTCTCAGCTGCACCACTTCTCTGGACACATTGGGCAGCCATGCTCCCAGCCAGCATGCCTTCTGTCCAAGTGGTACCAACTCAATCCAGTCACAGGAACCAAGTTCTCAGATTCTCCTGGCAGCTATATAACCTGGCAATACTTGCTCCATATAGGATTCTGATGGGCTGGCCAGGGGTCTTGCTTTACCCCTAGTGACCAGAGACACTGGATTGGTACATTCTATGTGGCCAGACTCTGGAGGAACCTGTTGCTCTCGGCAGTTTCTGACCTTGGGAGTCCTCCTTAGTTGCTGAGGTACTGTTCAGGGGCCAGGCTCCAGTCTCTTTCAGGAGAGACTGCTGTCAGATGAGATGTACCCACTCTGGTGCCAACAGCAACAGCATCTATTATGTCCTTATCAGGTCATCTTGGGACACTGGAGGCTACCAATTCTTTTTTATTCTCAAGCAGGCTGTGTGTACAGGGAAAGGCAGAGTAGGGATGTGGAGAAACAGCCCACGTAGAAGAATCGGCTGCCATATTGGGGAGCCAGTGTATGCTCAGACACGTGAGCCATGGGCACCAGCAGGCATCTCATTGCCACTAGGCTACAAGGTTATTTCTGAGCCTGGAAAAGAGTGGGGAATTGTATGTTGCCTGCCAAGGCTAGGAAGGTGCTGCCTTTGATTATCCTTGTATCCCTTCCATCTCACTGTGGCTGCTCATGAGCTCTGGGGATGGGATGTCACCAAGATGAACCCTCTACTTCCTTCAGGGAAGCCTATGCTGCCCACTTCATGGTGGCCTTGGGATTTATCAATCCTTTTCAGAATAAAACAGCATTCCAAGCAAAAGGCTCAGCTGCACAGCAAGAAGATTGGGGGCAGGGAAACCATCAGGAAGGTTGGATGTCTGCCTGTGTCCTAGAGATCAATAGAGAAGATGAGTGATTTCATAGCACTTCAGTCAAAATGGTGTGTGTGTGTGCATGTGCATGCGTGTGTGCGTGCGTGCGTGCGTGCATGTGTGTGCATGTGTGTGTGCACGTGTGCGTGTGTGCATGTGCTGTACTCATTTTGATGTCTTTTTGTACCCAACTTTGTTTGTTTGAGGAAAGCTAAAGGTTTCATAGACTAATTTTTTTCAATGTGGAAAAAGCTATCCATTTGATGTAAAGCTGAGTAATTCCAGTAAAAGGATCCAAGTGAACGAGGCTTCTGCCCAAGTATGGGAAAATATCCATCCATCTCTCCCCTTAATTAGAAAAATGGCCTTCCAAGTAGTGAGTCATGCTGCCCGCTAGCGAATTGCTCCATCCCTAGCCAGTGTCCCAGGGGCAACAGAGGTGAGAGATGGCAGTGGCTATGACACAGAAAAGACATGAGAAGGGACTCGCATCCCTGATGCCAGCAGCTCTGTGGCCTAGTGTTGCCTGCTCCTTTGGCAAAAATAATTCATTTGCCTAGCTGCAGCATCCGGAATGTTGATCCTATGTCTGAGTTCACCCTTGCATTCTGATAAATGGGGTGTTGCAAGAGGCACGTGGAATCAGTCACAGCTCTTTGCATAGACATTGAAAAGTCTAAAGCAGACTGGATCATAAAGGTACAGCCAGTGAGCTTCCCCATATGTGAGCATATGTGTGTAACTACAACCCAGTGCAAGATACAGGGAGGGTTTGCACAAGCAGAAGGCTCCCTTTTGACCATTCCATACAGGATCTCTCTCTTTACATGTTTCATGTATTGAAATTCAGTATTGGTAATTGGTGTTGTACTAGGAAATATAAGAAGCAGTTCTGGTATGTGTGTCTGTGTGTGTCTCTGTGTGTGTGTTGGCGGTGTGCTCTGCCTTGTGGTGTTTCCCAACTCTTTGTGGTGTAAACATTCCCACCACAGCTGGTTTCAAGCTACCAACAGCTTGACAACTGGCTCAAAAAATTCTGGAAAATGGGAACAGATGCAGAGATCTGCCAGCTAAAGACCAGGCTAAGCCAAGAAAACCTCACAAAAGAGGGAGAGGAAGGATTCTAGGAACCAGAGAAGACACCATGAGAACACAACCCACAGAATCAACTAAGCAGGGCTCATAGAAGCTCACAGAGGCTGAAGAGATAATCATGGAGCCTGTATGGGTCTGACCTAGGTCCTTTGCATGTACGTTATGGTTGTTTACCTCACGGGCTTTTGTGGGACTCCTAACAATGGGAATGGAGAGTATTTCTGATGTTTTTGCCTCCACTTAGGACTCTTTTCCTCCTACTAGATTGCCTTGTCCAGACTTGAATGAGAGTTGTGCCTAGTCTTATTGTAATTTGTTATGCCAAGTTTGGTTAATATTGCTCTATTTTAAAAAGGAAAACAGAGAAGGAGTGATTTTGGAGGAAAGAGAAGATGGGGGACACTGGGAGGAGTGGAGGTAGGGGAAACGGTGGTTGGAATGTAATAGAGAGAGAGAATAAAAAGATAGATAGATTGATTGATTGATTAATTGTTTTTTATCTGAAAAATGAAGTTAGATTCTGATGAGTCCACGCAAGCTGACTATTTGCAAAGGGGGATCAGTAAGGGATCCCCTTGGCTGCAGTAGGGATCTCCTCATACTCTCAGCCTCTTTACTAGGGAAGCAATTGTTCACAGGATTTAGAATCATTACCAAATTCATTAATCTACACAAATGACTCTAGAGTCACAAACATGAGCAAATTGTTGTGACTCTGTTACTCAAGATGATATATATATATATATATATATATATATATATATATATATATATATATGCACTTGGAAGATTGCTGTCTTAGTTACTTTTTCTGCAGCTGTGACAAAATATCTTGACAATAGTAACTTTAAAAGGAAGGGTTTATTGGGGCTCACAGTTTAAGGGTATAATCCTTCATGGTGGGGAAGTCAAGATAGTATTCAAACCAAGGTAGAATTCAAAACATCCTGAACGTTGAGGCACAATGAATGCTAATTCTCAGCCCACTTTCTCCTTTTTTATATATATAGTACAGGATCTCAGCCCAGGGAATAGTGCTGCCCACAGTGGGCAGGTCTTCCCAGCTCATTTTATCTAATCAAAATAAACCCTCACAGGCATACCAAGATATTTATCTTTCAGGTGTTTCTAAATGTCATTAAGTTGACAACTAAGATTAACCTTCACAAAAGAGCAGCCAGGAAATCTCATAGCAGTCCATTCTTATTGGGGAATGTATTCCACAACTCCCTGTGGGTGACTGAAATTTCGAATGGTAGTGAATCTCCTAGAAACCACTTTCTTGAGTTTTCACTAGTCCTACATGCACTCTGAACATGAAGATGCGTTTGATTCCAAACATTTTCATCACATTTATCCATTTCTACAGGCATCGCCATGATTGAGATGGTGACCTGTCCCACTACCAATAAGGTCTCTCCCATACTATCTCTTGGTATTTGCACCTATTTAATTTGTTTGAACTCATGGCTTAAAGGGATACAATCCACCATGCTGAGAAGGCTTTATTAAAGGAGTTTGCTCATATCAGGGTGGGTAGGGAAGCAGAGACAAGGCATGAAGCAGAACCAAGCTATAATTTTCAAGACTCACCCTCCAGTGAGTCTTCCAGACAGACCCTACCTCCTAAAGCTTAACCTACAAAACAGTACCACCAGCTAGGGATCAAGTAGTGTTCAAATATGCAGTCCTATAGGGATATCTCACACTGAAATCATAGTAGTCTACCCCTTAGCTTTAGAGACTAATGGTCAACTCAAAATGCAAAATATATTCAGTCCAACTTTGAAAAATCTCCATAATTTTACACTTCATATCCTGTTCGAAAGTCCATACATAGCCTCTTCTGAGGCTCAAAGCAGTCTTTTAACTGTAAGATACTGTAAAATCAAAAACCACGTAACAAACTTGCAACATATAATGGCACAGGGTAAGTAAGCACCTTCATTCCAAAAGGGAGGAACAGTTGTTGCATCTAGCAGTCATTTGATCCTTTCATGACTGAGTAGCAGCCTGTGACCGGAATGTATGTATTCATTTTAGCCATGCACCTGTGGAAGGACAGCTGGGTTGATTTCAATGTAGGGACAATATGAGATAAAGCTACTCTAAGCACTCATGAAATGGGTTTGTGTTCGAATATGTATTCATTCTTCTGGGACAAGTGCCCAAGAGTTCATTTGCTGAATTGTATGGCAATTGCATGCTTAGTATTTTAATAGCCACACTCTATTCCAGCATGTTCACTTTCACATTCTCCACAACAATGGATGCTTGATTTGGTTTCTTGACATCCTCGCCAACACATTGTGTGATCACTGGCCATTCTGATAGGCATGTAGTGATACACATGATGCTCTTCACTTACATTTCCTTGGTCGCTGATGACTTTGGAAATATTTTCATCTTTTGTGTACATTTGTCATCTATACACCTTCTTCAATGAAATGCCTGTTATGACTTTTGCCCATTTTCTAACTGAATGGTTTGTTTGTATTTGTTGGTTTTAGAGATAAAGTCTCACTATATACTCTTGCTGGCCTGGAACTCTCTCTCTCTCTCTCTCTCTCTCTCTCTCTCTCTCTCTCTCTCTCTCTCTCTCCAAGTCAGGATGAGCTTAAACTCACAGATATCCACCTGCCTCAGCCTCCCCAGTGCTAAAATTTTTTGGCTTTTGCAATGATGAGCTTTAAGAGGTAGTTACTATTCCTTTGTTGGATTGCAGTTTGCTTTCTCCTACTCTGTTTTTATTTTTATTGTATTGATTTTATTTCACATGTATGGATGTTTTGCCAGCATGTATGTCTGTACACCACATGTATGTCTTGTGCTCGTGGAAACCAGAAGAGTGTCAGATCCCTAGGAGCTACAGATGGCTGAGAGTTGCCACGTGGGTGCTAGGAATTAAATCTGGGTCTCTGGAAAAGCAGTCAGTGCTCTTGAGTGATCAACCCTTGAATACAGTTCTTTGTCGTGCGGTGGCCCCCAACCACAAAACTATTTTCATCTGTACTTCATAACTGTAATTTTGCTACTGCTATGAATCATAATGTAAATATTTTTGGAGATAGACGTTTGTCAAAAGGGTTACAACTCATAAGTTGGTACCACTTCTCTAGCCCTTTCCAGTATAACTCATCTTTTCATTCTCTTTATATATGCAAAAGAATTAATTTTGAGGTTCAGTTGATCAGTTTTTCTCTTATGGGACATCCTTTCCCTTGCAAGTCAAAAAAAAAAATCTTGGCTTAACTCTACATTCCAAAGATTTGTCTTATGTTTACATTTGGCTTATATTTTTCAGTTGATTATTTTTTTCTTTCCCTTTCTTTTTCTTTTTTCGAGTCCCAGGAGTTAAAACCCATGCATAGCCTTGACTATGCCAGATATGCTCTACCACAGGGCTGTATCTCTGATGCTTTTTATTTTTATTTTGTCTTACAAAGTTTCCCAGGTTGGACTCAAAGCTGTGATCCTCCTGCCTCAGCTTTCTAATAGCTACCATAACTAGTGGAGTTCCTTTTTTCTCTAAGGCATGAAGTTTAGGTCAAGCCTCTCCTTTTGCCCATGCATACAGATTGACTTGGCACAGTCTGTTAAATAGATGGTTATCCTTCCATCACATCATTTTTGCACCTTAGTCAAAAATCAGTCAGGCATAGTTTGTGGTACATTCCTTGATAAGAATTGCATTAAAACCTATAATCAAAATTAGAAAGAATTCATGTCTTTGTGTGTTGAGTCCATGAACTTGGTGTGTCTTTTTGTTTATTTATGCCTTCTTTGCTTTCTTTCCTAAGCATCAAGTGACATTTAGCAAAATGAATATTCTCTGAAAGATTTTTTTGAGACAGAGTCTCATACATCCAGGCTAGCCTGGATAGATGAGGATGCCCTTGACCTTGACTTTGACCTCTGATCTGCCTCCACCTCCCAAGTGCAGGTCCACAACCATCCCTGAGTCATGCAGTGTTAGGGACTGTAAGTCACCATCATAAACACGATCTTTTCTTTGGAGTAATTGTAAATGGTAGTAGGTGTTTTTAAGTTAGCCCCCACATGGTTAATACTGGTGTAGAAATGCAGTTGTCTTTCTGTGTTAGCTGAAAAGAATCCAACTTTGCTGAACTTGTTTTTTTTTTTTTTTTTTAGTTCTAATGGTTTATTTAATGAATTACTTGGGATTTCCTATGTCAATAATTATGTTGTCTCAAAATAGGGATCTTGTTTTTAATTTTCAATATATATTCCCTTTATTCTTCATATTTGCATAGCAAGGCTTTCTAATATTGTGTCAGTGTGTTAAGAGTCAGGCCAGGGATGTAGCTCCAAGGTGGAGCATTCAGTACTAATCATGAGGCCCTGGAATTGGTCCATCACACTGAAAATTCAAAATGTGAGCAAAAGCATTCTTGCCTTGTTTCTGTTCTTCTGGAACAGACTGGAGGCAGTGAGGGAATGAAGAAAGGACAGAAGCACAGACACATGTACAGTGAAGGTGGCCTCAGATGGGGGTCTACTACTGCCACAACCCAAAACTCTGCCTGCTTACTATGGTTAGCACCAGGTGAAGGGTGGGAGTGTGGAGTGTGGGAAGGATTGGCTCTTCTCAGTAGGAGGTCTCTGTAGGTGAGCAGCCTCCAGCTGTAAACATCTGGGAGAGTAAAGCTGTAGTTGCTAGTGCTTGAACACACTGATCAACAGTACAGAAACACTCATGCTTGGACTCCAGAGGAAAGCTCTGCTTTCTGAGCTTCACCTGGGTAAGGCTTCTCCACTTTCATAAGGCTTGAAGCCTTAGAGCCTTTTGCATGGCTGTGCCCAGGTTAACAACACACATCCACTCAGAACTTACTCCCCTTCCCACAGTTTCTGATCTCCATTAACACCATTAAATTCAATGTTAACTGTAGGTGTAAGCATGTGTGCGAGTGGGTGTGTATGCGTGTGCGTATGTGGGCAAGCACACAAGCATGTCCATGTAGGGTGGAGTATTTTGATTCAACCATCAAACATACTGTAGAAAATGCAGGTAGAGAGGCAACGTATTTATTTGCCCAGTTTTTTGCTTATCATACTCATCTTCCTTCCCAGTTTTCCTTTTTGTTTAGAGAACTTTGTCTAGCTATTATTCAGACTAGGTTTTTTGTTGTTGTTATTTTTTGTTTTGTTTTGTTTTTGTTTTTCGAGACAGGGTTTCTCTGTATAGCCCTGGCTGTCCTGGAACTCACTTTGTAGACCAGACTGGCCTCGAACTCAGAAATCTGCCTGCCTCTGCCTCCTGAGTGCTGAGATTAAAGGTGTGTGCTACCACGCCCGGTGACTAGGTTTTTCTTTTCTTTTTCTATTTTTTTTCAATTTTTTATTGGATATTTTCTTAATTTACATTTCAAATGCTATCCCGAAAGTTCCCTCTCCCCTCCCCCCGCCCTGCTTCCCTGCCCACCCACTCCCACTTCTTGGCCCTGGAGTTTCCCCTGTATTGGGGCATATAAAGATTGCAATACCAAGGGGCCTCTCCTCCCAATGATGGCCAACTAGGCCATCTTCTGCTACATATGGAGCTAGAGACACAAGTTCTAGGGGTTCTGGTTAGTTCATATTGTTGTTCCTCTTCTAGGGTTGCAGACCCCTTCAGCTCCTGGGGTTCTATCTCTAGCTTCTCCATTGTGGGCCCTGTGTTCCATCATATAGATGACTGTGAGCATCTACTTCTGTACGAGACAGCTATATCAGGGACAGAAGCACAGACACATGTACAGTGAAACACTTGCTGTCCTATGCAATAGTGTCTGAGTTTAGTGACTGATTATGGGATGGATCCCCTGGTGGGGTAGTCTCTGTATGGTCCATCCTTTCATCTTAGCTCTAAACTTTGTCTCTGTAACTCCTTTCATGGGTATTTTGTTTCCTATTCAAAGGAGGAATGAAGTATCCACCCGCTGGTCTTCCTTCTTGATTTTCTTGTGTTTTGCAAATTGTTTCTTGGGTATTCTAAGTTTCTGGGCTAATATCCATTTATCAGTGAGCGCATATCCAATGACTTCTTTTGTGATTGGGTTACCTCACTAAGGTTTATATCCTCCAGATACATCCATTTGCCCAAGAATTTCATAAATTCATTGTTTTTAATAGCTGAATAGTACTCCATTGTGTAAATGTATCACATTTTCTGTATCCATTCCTCTGTTGAGGGACATCTGGGTTCTTTCCAGCTTCTGGCTATTATAAATAAGGCTGCTATGAACATAGTGGAGCATGTGTCCTTTTTACCAGTTGGAACATCTTCTGGGTATATGCCCAGGAGAGGTATTGCTGGATGCCCGGTAGTACTATGTCCAATTTTCTGAGAAAACGCCAGACTGACTTCCAGAGTGGTTGTACAAGCTTGCAATCCCACCAGCAATGGAGGAGTGTTCTTCTTAATGACCAATTTTCTAAAGGATATTCTCACTCGGTATAAAACTGAATTGGGTGTGGTGGCTCTGCTGATAGAAACCCCAAGTCTTTTGTTAGCTTTGTGCAGGTTTATGATGCTCTGCATATGTTTCAAGCTCTTCCTTCTCTCTTTGCCTCTGGATGCTGGGGATAGAACCCAGGGCTTGACACATGCTAGACAAGTGCTCCTTCTGCTGAGCCACCCTAACCTCTCATTAGTGTTTTGGGAATTTTTGGTTTTTCTTCTTTTTTAATCTTCCATTACTTTCATAAGCTTTTCCACTTTTTTCAAGAAGTATTAACTAAAGCATTTTGTGATGACTGTATTAAAATTGTTGCCTGATAATTCATACATTTCAAGTTTCAGTGTTGGATCATGTAGTGGCCCCCAGTGGTGGCAGCACATGCCCACTCCCTTCTTGTTCTCACCCTGACTTTCCTTAGGTAAGGAATGAGAGGTACCAGGCTGTAGAACATTCAAAGAGCCACTCACAGCCAACGTTTTGTCCAGCTTTGTGCCAGCAAGGCTCCCTGCTCAATCACAGCTAGTGCCACCGGGGAAGAAAGGGCCAACTTATCACTGGATAGAGGACTGCACAATGCTGACCAACTCTTTAACACAGAATCCAAATCAAAAGCTCAAAGATGACCATTAGGGTTCAGCATAGTGGTGACTGTCCATAATCCCAGCACTGTGAAGGCAAAGGGCTGCCATGAGTTTGAAGTCAGCTTGGACTACATAGAGAGTTCTAGGCTAGCCTGGGTTATAGAGTAAGACCTTCTCTCAAAAACCAAACCCCATGCCGGGCGTGGTGGTGCATGCCTTTAATCACAGCACTTGGGAGTCAGAGGCAGGCGGATTTCTGAGTTTGAGGCCAGCCTGGTCTACAAAGTGAGTTCCAGGACAGCCAGGGCTATACAGAGAAACCCTGTCTGGAAAACAACAACAACAACAACAACAACAACAACAACAACAACAACAACCAAAAAAAAAACCCAATTTCCATTCTATTTGTCAGCAGAGGACTTGTATTCCCAAATGCAAGGCACAGGAACTTGGAGGTCTAAACACACTGCTTGTCCTTGAACAAGTCACTTGGCTTATCTATACCCTAAGTGCTTCCTTACAGAGCAGCATGAGAGTGGCAGCTCCTTTCCAAAGCTGGCAGAAGCTTCCGTGGCCATGCTCTGCGATAGCCTCTGCCTGTGCCTGCTGCAGCAGTCCCCGAGTGATGGGCAAGAGGCTAAAATATTCAGGGGCAGCCATAAACGACTTTCTGCCAAGCTTCAAAATTATAAATGCTTTCAAATGGATAGCAAAGTAGGGAGAAAAATGTCATAGCGAAACATTTTTGCCACATTTCCTAAAGATCTTTTCTAAGAAACAGCTTATTACAGATCCAGCTGTGAGCCCCACCCCATCTCAGATAGAAGTAGTCAGTAGCTCAAATTAGTTGTTTCTAACCTCAATGTCTATGTTTCTCATTTCCTCTCTCTCTCTCTCTCTCTCTCTCTCTCTCTCTCTCTCTCTCTCTCTCTCTCTTCTCCTAATGTAGAATGTCATCTTATACATCTTACAACTTTATATAAACAGCATTACATTGTGTTTGTATATTCTTCTGTAACTTTATGTTTATGCTTTGATGATTTATCCATGCAGACACATATTGTAAAAATGAATATTCTATTAAAATGCTGCTGAATGATATTCTGTAGCACTGTACCACAGTATGTGCATTCCCAGGTCAGGGTGTGGCTGGTTGGTACAACCCTTGCCTAGTGCACAGTCCCCAGCCCTGATAAAAGACAACAATCAATACTAACACATTGTCTAGTGTCTAGGACATTTAGGTGTCCTCTCATTCTTCTACCATGTACCTGCAATGGTAGTATGAACTGCCCTTTGTAACTGTACAGGTTTTCAACTTCAAGTTTAGTAGCAGGTTCACTTCCAACCAACAATCCCTACTTGGTGCCTGTGAAACATTTCAGAAAGATCTGCTTGTGGTCTGGCCTCTTTTGGCTGGGTGGGGGCTAGTTACATCAGGCCAGCTGGGACCAGTGTGAAGCTGGCATGCGTACTCAGAGCTCCTCCAGAAAGGCCACACACAGTTAGGGCTCACATCTGCATCTTCTTTGCCCAGTCTCAACCTTGGTCTCATCTCACTGTGGCTTTATTGAAATTCCTCTTGTTCCTGTCACTTTCACATCCACCCCCGGCAATATATCAGACCCCCTCAGAGTCCTGTGAGTTTCCATGAGGAAGCCTGCAGCCCTGGGCACTATGAATGAAGAGTGGCTGGCTGCAGCTGAGCTCAGCTGACCCACAGATGGCCTTCAGTAGAGGACTGGAGAGTTGCTTTTTTTTTCAGGGGAATGTATCCTAGTCTTTCCTTGCGGGGGTAGCCGAAGAAATGGGAGCTGAGTGGGAACACACATCCTCTGTTCTGGTCTCTGTTTGGGATTTTTGTTGCTGTTTTTGTTCTTTGCTAGAGATGTGTTCTGTCATTGAGTGCCACCCGCAGCCCCATATTGACAGATTTTCCTTGCCACCCACTGCCCCATGTATGATCTCTTAGACTTACAAAGTACCAGAAAGGACACTAGTTAATTGTCCACAGTAAGTCACATAGCCTACAGGTACCCACCTTCTTTAGTCCTCATTCACACTCAGCAAAGAAATATTTTTAGGTTTGTATGATGACACTCAGAGAAGGTCACTTGCCCTTAATCCTAGACCTAGGATGTACTGGAGACAGTATTGCACCCCAGAGTTACATTCATGGGATGGACCTTGGAGCACTCCTATTTCAAAGTAAAATTCAAGCGTCATTCTGCAGGGTCTGATGTGCTTCATTCTTCACTTTCCTGAACATCCCATAAATCTTTTTTTAAAAAAAGATAATATCCATGATTTTGCTCTTAAGATGGGCCTTCCTCATTCCTGGATCTCCAGCTCTTAGCCCAGGTCCTCTGTGACCCATAAAGGGGTTGCTTGGATGCTTATTGACTAAAGGATGGAATGACTGTGAGTATACCATTGCTGTCCTCAGACACACCCGAAGAGGGTGCTAGATCCCATCACAGATGGTTGTGAGCCACCATGTGGTTAAGAGCAGTCAGTGCTCTCAAATCTCTCTAGCCCCATGGATACTATCTAAGTTGCTGATCTACTGCTGTGAAGAGACACCATGACCATAGCAACTCTCCTACAAAAGGAGGGGGGGATTTAATTTGGGCCTTGCTTACAGTTTCACAAGATTAATCAATTATTATTATAGTGGGGAGCAGGCCCATAGGCATGCATGGTGCTAGAACTGAGGGCTTTATATCTTGATACACAATCAACAGACAGAGGAATTAGAGAGAGCATGGGAATTCCATGGGTATTTGAAATTTCAAAGCGTATCCCAAATGACACATTTCCTACAGCAAGGCCACGCCTCTTAATTCTTCTAATCCTTCTCAAATAGTGCCACTCCCTGATGATTAGGCATTCACATATAGGAGCTGAGCCTATGGGGGGCCATTCTTATTCAAACCACTACACATATAAACATGCCATTGTAACATAGTAGGTAAGAGACAGACAGTGGGGCTGGTGAGATGGCTCAGTGGGTAAAGAGCACCCGACTGCTCTTCCGAAGGTGATGAGTTCAAATCCCAGCAACCACATGGTGGCTTACAACGACCCGTAATGAGATCTGACGCCCTCCTCTGGTGCGTCTGAAGTCAGCTACAGCGTACTTATGAATAATAATAATAAACAAATCCTTGGACCAGAGAGAGCAAGCGGGGCCCGACCGGAGCGAGTGGGGCTGGCCGGAACGAGGGAAAAAAAAGAGAGACAGACAGTGATGAACTATTATTGAACAGGTGATCTGTGACACAGAAACATCTCAAAGGGAAGCATTTATTTGGGCCCACAGTTGAGGCTTTAGTGCATCACAAGTACAGAGTCTTGAGCAAAGAATTCAGGAGAGAGGGCCCGAGAGAGGGAGTGTGACTCAGTCCAGAGGCCACTGTTGACATGGAAAGATAGATCTTATGAGGCTTAATCTTCATTGTAAACCTCACTAGATTTAGAATTACCTAGGTGATGTGCCTCTAAATGTATCTGTGGAGGCATTTTCCAGAGAGGTTTAGCTGAGTAGGGAACATCTACCCTAAAAGTGGGTGGTGCCATCCTATGGGATCGGGGCCTATATTTTATAACAAGAGGAAAAAGCAAAAACCTGACACATACCCTGCCATTCAAGTCTCTCTGCTCTCTGTTCTATCCAGATGTGAGCAAAGTCCCTCTGCCACATCTGTGAGCTGCTCTTGCTATACTATTCCTTCCCCACCACGATGGACTGTAACCCATCCAATCATTAGCCAAAATAATTCTTCCTTCCTTTAAGTTATTTTTAATCAGATATTTGGTCACAACAATAAGAAGTGTGACTAATACAGGCCAGACTGCATACTGTTTCCTTACTTTGATTCTCCCCCCACTCTCCAGATGGATTTCTCTGTATAGCCCTGGCTGTCCTGGAACTCACTCTGTAGACCAGGCTGACCCTGAACTCATAGATCCACCTGCCTCTGCCTTCTGAGTGCTAGGATTAAAGGTGTGTGCTGACACACCCGCACTACTTCATTTTTAACCTGGTTTTACTTTACACCCCTTTATATAACCAATTTATTAGCACTTACCATCCTAAATGAAAATTCTTAGGTAAATAATCTACCCCATACATACATGTGACTTCACCCTGAAGACAATGGGATCTTTGCAAACTCACCTAGGTGAATCTTCAGCTCTGGAATCAGTCACATCTCAAATGACATTACTGCTAGTGTATAGACAATTTCTTGAGCATATCCTGAATATTACCAGGAACTGTTTGTGTATTTTATGTAGTTTCTATACTAACTCCATGAAGTAAACAATGTTATGATCCACATTTTACAATATGAAGAAAGTACAGCAATGCTTCTTTTTCCACAGAAGATTGAAGTCACACAGTAAGCAATAGAGCTGATATTCTAACCCTCCAGCCTCACTTTCATTACAAGGTCCTTGCTCAGAAACAACTAGGGTTCAAACCCAGGGGTTTGCCATACCAGACCAACCCTGTATGGCTGAGCTAAATTCCCAGACCCTTTTTATTTGTTCATTCTAGTTTTGTTACTGTTGATAATGGCATTTGAAACAGAGTCTCACTAGTGTATCCATTTTCTCTGAGGCTCCTATACCTCAGTACTTCCATGACCTCCTCTTGGCTATTGTGGTCCCTGGCCCTTTTAGGCCACACATAGTTGGTTATTTTGGCAAATATTTACTCTCCATTCCACCTAGGGTCTACATTCTTAAGCCCTGCTGCTCTTCCAGGCAAATGGAAATTCAAATAGTTTCTTTCTTAGTAAAAGCTCTACAAGTACAATAAACTGAGAAAGCTATGCAGAAACCAACTTGGACCTCTCCTTGTACCCCACTGTTCTATTTGTTCTGCCCACACTTAGCTGGCCTTCCTTTGTGTCACACACTCAACATGTGGTGTGGGGTTGACAGAGATGAATGGTCCCCAACCTCTGCCCTTAAGGAGCTACCAAGTTAATTAAGTAGCTGGTAGGAGCGAGTTGATAATGTGGTGAGTGCTGTGTTTGGGGAGCACAGCCAGTGAAGAGAAAACAGAACAGTCCTAAGCCCAGTGGACTGAGACTTATTGCAAGACTGCTTCATGATGGGGAAGTGACTTAAAATTCATACCTTTAATCCCAGCACTCAGGCGATACAGGCAGATAGATCTCTGTGAGTTTGAGGCCAGCCTGGTCTACATACTGAGTTCCAGGACAGGCAGAGATACATAATGAGACCCTGTTTCAACACCCTTTCCCCAAAATGAAAGAAAAGAGACTATGTGTTTAAGAACAGCATGTTAACAGGAGAGGTCATCTTGCCTTTTTGGATTTTCACATGCTCAGGGCTCTCTCAAAACAAGAAACCAGGATGTGGGTGAGCTCAGTGAAACCAGGTTCCATGTATTTCTGTATTCCCTGCCAAGTTGGTGATGGAGAAAGTCCTATTATCTAAATAAGAGTTGTGGGTCTCCTCAGCATGAGCATCAGCCTGTGTACCTGCTAGATTGCCAGATTGGACCTCATATGGTTGGGGCCCCAGAAAACACCAGATTGCATAAGAAAAGTGAGCCAAAGAAATGTCCTAACTGATGTGGCCCTGGTGGCACAGTGTGCTGGAAGCTCCTATATGCAGATAGGAAGTATTAATGGTCTATGGTGCACTTAGGGAGGTTGTTGGGTAGGGATAGGTAGGATCTAGTAAATTCCCCACCTTCCAGCACAAAATAGGTGCTGAAATTAAATTATAGTCATGCCATGGCATGAGAGTCTGTCTGTATAAAATATCAAGGGCCAGATACATAGGAAGAAAACTCAAGCATAATTTGATATAGATGGCATTATCTGGAGAGCACGACATAATCTTTGGAATAGGTAGACAGGTCATCATCTATATACAGGCCCACAGCTAGCCTGTGGGAATAAAGGGAGTCCCCAAACTGAAAGGTGGGCTTTCAGGAGTCCCAGATGTCACCTAAGACTCAAGACTGAATGTACATCCTTTGTGGAGTGGGGATGGTCAGGGAACAAAGGACCTTGACCCACGTGCTGGTCAGGAAGGCTGAATCTCTGTGGCAGAGTGAAGAAGGCACTGTGGGACCTATAGGCCTCAACTGGCTTTTCCTCTTTACATATAGCACTCAAGCTGGCTGGTTATATTCTCTACTTGTCTCATTGTTGCAGCTGGATACTGAACAAGAAGCAACTTAAGAGAGACAGGGCTCTTGGCTCGAAAGGCATGGTGGTGAGAGCAGTGACAAGTAAAGAGGAGGGGGGAATGTTAGTACTCTGATGCTTTTCTTCTCTCTCCCTTTTATATGGTCCTGGACCCCAGCAAATGGGGTGGGCCTTCCCATATCCAGGATGGGTCTTCCATTTTCAATTAAACTTTTCTAGAAATGCCCTCAGAAGCACTCTCGAAATGTGTCTCCTTATTAATGTCTGAGATGTTTTTTAAATCTAGACAAGATGAACATGGAGATCAACCCTCACAGCAGTGGACACTGCTTGCAGCGCTCCTTGGACCACGGGCATTAGGGAACTACGACCTATCAGGGTTGGTTCACATTTTCCAAGAGTTGGGCCTGGTTAAACGGGAATAAGGGCTTGGACTGTCTGGATTGCAACAGGCCCAGATCAAACAAAGGCTACCATCTAAAACGAACCTTTTCTACTCTAGGGATTTAAAATGGCCATGCATGTCTTTTTGCAAGATACTCTGACCACAGGTCTGCAGCCCACACAATTTGCGTTTACAAAAGTCTGTTCAATTGCTTTGGTTTTCTGATGTCATTGAGAATTGTCAAGTGCCAGGGACACAGGATAAGCCCCTTCAATGACAGGTAAAAACACCTAGACAGAGCAGCAAGCACTGCCCCCCTCCTTCCCTCCCCGACTCTACCACTTTCAGGAAGAAGTCTCTGTTCATGACCAATGAGAATCAAGGATGCCTCATGGCAACAGAGGGGCTCACCTCCTATTGGTCCTGGGATGTTGCTAAGCGCTTTCATTGGTCAATTCTTGAAACTCCCTGGGTCCTGCATTCCTAACCTTTTAAGGTGATCAGACTGTCTTTGCTGCTGGCCCTGCCCTCAACCTTATCTGATAGGTAAAAAGACTCTCTTCGACAAAGGCTGGCAGCCCGTCCTCCTTCAGGAGTACTGAATGGCTCTGGACTGGACAAATCCATCTTGAAATTTTGAACAGCTGGAAGGTAATTCTACATACATAGAAGAAGAATGGACCAGGCCAAATACTGGAAAGTGGCAGAAAGTTTACACTTTGTAAATCTTCAATCTTCAAAGCAGAGAGTAAAGGACTGGCTGTGCCTCCCAAGGGCGGCTGTGAGAGGCATCCCACAGCACTTGGCCAGTGTGGATGCAAGCTGGCAGTGTTTCTTATCACGAAGGAATCTGGTCCAGGCCATCCTTTTCCAGTGCTAGCAAATGCAGAAAGCTTATTAAACTTGAGAGCCTGCTGGTGCTAATAAACTGGCAGAGCCATCTGGATTCTGCTCCCAAATCCTGAGCTAAGAATTATGCTCCAGGGGCATTTCAAGGAGAGAGCGTGCAGCGCAAAGGTGCAGGGATCACCTTGGCTCGGTGTTCCTGCTCCTTGGTGTCTGTGATACAGGCCAAGCCCCTGTTGCTGGCTTAGAGGAAGATTGAGAGGTAGCAAATAAACAGGCAATCCTGCGCCAGGCACCGGCTACTCACTAGCATATGTCTTTTTCCATTTCAGCCCAAACAACATTACCAATTTGGTAATGTTATCACTATCATCAAGGACGTGCAGATGGGAAAGCAGACAGGTTACGTGACTCATCCAAGGTCACGAATGTATTAGTGGCAGAGTTGAGATTAAAAGCCCTAGGGAAGCTGGGGGGGAGGGTAGAATTCAGCCATGCAGCGCTTCCCCAGTGCACTCATTCATACACATGCACACACACACACACACACACACACACACAGAGAGAGAGACACACACACACACACACACACAGAGAGAGAGAGAGAGAGAGAGAGAGTTTATTTCACTGAAATTGCAATGTAATGTGTGTGCACAAGGCTGTAAAGTTGAGATGTGATCTTGGTTTTGGTTACCCCAGCCCCTCATCTCACCATCCTGAGATTATGCCAGGAACTCTCACATTTCCTCCAAGGGTCTGTCCCTCTCCCCTCTTAGGCTTTCTTTCTCAGTGATTTTTGGCAAGGAGAAGGGAGCTGGTCTTTATCAGTTATACATAGGCTGTCCATAAATGGTCCCCATGAGGATACCAAAACTAGGGAGGGAATTGCTCTGCCCCATTTCCAGGACCTGTACGCTCTCAGGAAGCAATGGCTATGGCCACAGCATGACATGTTTTAAGGATGGGACATTTGCCAGCAGCTCTTGGATGACATAGGAGTCAGTCACTCTGGGGCCTTTCTTAAGGTCCACATCCTAGTCACCAGTACCAAGACCAGTGCCAAAAAAGAGTGTTTAGCTCAATATTTGTCCTTGAAGACTGGGTTCAGGGAGTCCAGGAGGGCATGCCAAATTTCTCACAGCTGTCATGAGACTCAGCATGCGGGGCTGGGAATGGAAAATGTGTTCTTCTCACTACGGTGCAAGTGGTGGTGCCAGGGCCAGCTCCTAGTGCCAGCAGCCCTTGGGACAGCTTGGTTCATTCACATCAGTACAAGTGCAAATAGGCTTAAGGGAAATAAGAGGGAAGCCAAGTGTGTCGGGAATCAAGGCCACCAACTGTCTAACAGAGGACTGTCCTCCGGGAGCTTCAAAAGTCAGTTTTTGGAGGGCCCCCATCGTGGGACAAACGCTGTTGTCACAGATATTCAAATTGACTGTCCGTACTGATTCGTTGTCTTTGTACCTCATATTCATGATGACAGGTGACATTTATTGAGCATCTGCTGCATGACAGGTGCCAAGCTAAACACATTTTTGATTAACTCAGTCCTCATGACAACCGTATTAGAGAGATACAGTTTTCTCCTTATGATACAGATGGAAAGCTGATGTTCATATTAAGTGAGTTCGAGGCCAGCCTGGTCTACATAGTGAGTTTCAGGACAGTCAGGGCACCATGTTGAAACCCTATCTCAAAAAAGAAGGGCAGCGGCCATCTCAACTAAGAGAGGGTCAGGAAGGGTAGGCTAAGTAACTTTGTTGGGATTGTGCACAGTGACAGAGCTCCTGTCCATAGGCCACTAATATTCTTGAAGTCTTCAAACTTTGCTGCTTGAGAAAGGTTGATAAAGATACCAACCAGCAAGAGTCCCATGGAGGTACAGTTTACCATACATGCACATGCCCAGGCATATGGGGAGAGGGGGTTTTCTCCATAATGCCACAGAAATGTCACAAGCATTTCCTTTAGGTAACACCAGGAGGCGCAGTACCCTGTTTCTGGCGTGTGACTTCTTGTCTTTTCCACTGGCATTCCTAACTGAGGTGTAGAATACCCAGTCTTTGTAGTAGGGTAATAGAATTCACTGGAAAACTAATGGTTGTCTGTTGGCTCTGTAGATCTTCCTGCCAGAGAAAGTCCTGCTGTGGTCCAGAGCAAGGTGGACAGCAACCAAGACAATAGCAGTGTTCCCAGCAGGTGGTTGTCAGCTGCTAAATGATGGGAGAGTAGAAAGAACCTAATTGTTCAGAATGCTAGTCTTGGGGTCAGAGCTGCTGTGTAGAGTTGTGCAAGCTGTACCCCCTGCAAGAGCACCTGAGTCAATGGGAGCTGAGATGAAGCTCAGGGTTCAGTGGTCCTATGTCCCGAGGCTTCTTTGTCCTAATTCTCTGAAAAGCATCTATCACATGTCTCTAGGCTGTGCAGTCGAGGCCAGAGCCCATCAGTTCCTTATTAGCTCTGATGTCCATTTTGCTTACCTAAACCCCATTCCCAACACCTGTTTGTCTCTATACAGACTGTGTGTTGCCTAAGCCTTCAGGCTCATTGAAGCTCACTTCTCTACTGTCCCATATCCCTTCCTCCTGCCACTCTTTCTATCCTAGCCCTCAGGTCCCCAGCTCCCAGATCCCAGATTCCAGCTCCCAGCTCCTACCTCAGAAAGAGGTAGGAATTCTCTAGAAACATGAATATCTGCTTTGGCACATCTGAAAATCTTACTCCATGGACAACCAAGATATAGACATGGAGCTGGGACACTCAGGTGTCCTCCCTTCCCCTCAGGCCATTCACTGTCCTCTTTCAGTCACTGGGCATCCCCCCCCCCCCCAAAAAAAAAGCTGGACCTTGCTGCTTTGGCCTCAGTGTCAGGACCCCTAGTGTTCCGTGCAGGGAATACATGTGTAAATTTTGCTTTTATATCCCGGCCTGTCAAGAGCTGTAGGACACTGTGCTTTTCCTGGGGTAGCTTTCATGCACTTGTTTTCTCAATTGAGTCCGCAAATGCAGGTCAGTGCAACTGTGGCTGGGAGCCCAACCTCTGAGATACGGCATTCATTAAGACCTGTGTAGTCAGCCATTTTTTCCTATTATTCTTCCTACTTCCTTACTTCCGTAAGAGACATGGACTCGGGGCTGGAGAGAAGCTTCAGTGCCCAAGAGCACCTGATGCTTTTGCAGAGGACCTGGGTTCAGTTCCTAGCCCTCACATGGTGGCTAACAGCCATCAGTAACTCCAGTTTTAGGGGAGCCCACACCGATCTTATGATCGCCTGGGCACCAGGGAAACATTCATAAACACACAACAAAATAAATAAATCTTTAAAAAAATGTTTTTTTAAGAGCCATGGTCTTGGGCTGGAGAGATAGCTCAGCAGTTAAGAGGTCCTGAGTTCAATTCCCAGCAACCACATGGTAGTTCAGGCATCCAATGCCCTCTTCTGGTGTGTCTGAAGACAGTGACACTGTACTCACATACATAAAATAAATCTTTTTTTTTTAAGTGAAAATAAAAGAGGCATGGTCTTATATTTGCTACATGGGATGGTGGCCAGTTCTCTGTCTTTCATCCTTCCTTTTTCTTTTCTTTTTTTTTCCTTAGAAGATACCAAGAGAAAAGTGAAAAGATGACCACACCCAACATGAACAAGTATTAACATGTGTTGTTTGCCTGTGATGTTGCAGTGCTGTGCATTTAAAGCGGGGACCTTGTGCATGTCCTGAAAGCCCTAGCAACCAAGCTCCTCCCTCAGCCTGCCCATGATGTTTTCTAGCGAAACAAAACATTCTGGGTACTGACATCCTGCACTCTCCTCCCATCCATGGAATGTCCTAGATACCGCCAGGCCCTGTGATCCACCTCCCAGCCAGTTCTCTCCTGTCTGCCTTTCCCCACACCACCAGCTCACTGTTATTTCAGATTTCTCCCAGCACGGCACGTCCAAATCTAGTTCCCCAGCTGGTGTTAAGACCTCTGCAGGATTGGTCCAGGCAAACTGCCAGCATCACCTCCCCTGCCTCAGGACACAGTCAGGAAGTCCCAGGTCTTTCCCGTGGGCCTCTGACTACAGGTTTCATCCCGTTATCACCTTTGTGCGTCACACCCAGTCACGTTCTTTCCCTCCCACCCAAGAAGACCACTGGATTCCCAAACCTTGCCTCAATGATACTTTATCTTGACACCATCCAGACAAGCTCATTCTCTGCTCTCTTCCTTTCTTACTGGTCCTCGAGCATCTACAAACCAGATGCAAAGCCTCTTGACTCTAATTTTGAAAGCAGCTCTAGCCAACATGGGTCTCATTTTCTCTTGTGGATGACCATGCCTCCAACAAAGGAAACAATGTCTGCTCCACACCTGCTGGGCTAGGTGTTGAGCAGCTGCTCAGCCAGGTGAGGGTGCTGCAGTGTGACACTTGAGATGGGAAAGGAGGAGAGAATGTGTGCTTGGCTAGCAGCCTCTGAGGAGGTTGGCCCCTTAAGCCTCTGGGGTACATAGAACTGGAGGGGCTGGATATTCCCTCACAGTTTCTGTCTCCTGCACCAGGCACCACGTAGAGGTGAGAATGAACTTGCTGTATGGCAGACAAAGCACTGGAAGACTGGAAACTGAGGAAAGAAAGCCATGTCTTAGCTAGGTCACAAAGGTGCTGGGAGTAGCCTGTGATCTCTAAGCCAACTGGCCTGAGAGTAGCCTGGGAGGTCCCAGGATTTCTGGAAAAGGGGAGGGTCTTGGCAGCTCGAGATGGTCTGGGGAGGGGAGGGGAGGAAAGGGGAGTGTGCACAGGGTCTTAGCTGCATGGCAGCCCTCTGACTCTTCTCCTTCCAGGCTACTAGACCCCTGTCCCTCAGCCTATATTCCTTGGGAATATAGGATGCTCTGACCTGACCTAACCAGCTGGGGCTCCTGTACAAAGGCTTTCAGGCCTGTTGTTTCCTGTCTGTGCAGAAGGGAGGCCCCCCATCCAGGTTGCAAATGGAAAAGGCAGGCAGGGCTTCTTCCAAGCTATTGGTCTGTCCTGTTCTGACATTGAGCTGGCCTAACAAGGATGGAGCCCTCCCATGGCCTCTCCCTAGACATTTCCTAACAGGCAGCAGCTCTGGGAGAGAAGCATTTCTCTCTTATTAGCACCTGTTGAAGGGGCCCGCCTCTCAAGAGGAGGCTTGGTTTTTATGTACAAAATTCCAAGCTACAGGGATGTGATGAGATCCTGTTTCTGACTGTTTCCCACCTGGTGGAGGGAAGGGAAGGGAGAGTGTCCCTCCACTTTAAGATTGGAGGGCAGCCATTGTCTAGACCATATGAAGTCTATGATTTTACAGCAGTATGGCTGAGTGCAGTGGCAACATTCAGAGTCACAGCCAAAGCTGAGGGTAGTGGTAGCTGCTTTTATATCTGACACTTAAGAGTCAGAAGCAGGAGGATCTCTATAAGTTTGAGGCCAGCTTAGTCTACCTATCTGGTTCCAGCAGGCCAGGGCTTACATAGTGATATCCTGTCTCAAAACCAACCAAACAAATCAGAGTCATAGCCAAGTGGAGCTGAAACAGTGCTTGCGAGATCCTCCCCACCCCCACCCCCACTCCCGCGCTTTTTTTCCCCTTCACTTCCAGTTACTATGCTCATCTCAATTCATATACTCCTATTGAACCTTCAAAGCCCATTCCAAAGCTGTTTCTTCTATAACATCCAGAGCACACAAACCCCAACCGGGCCTGGAGACCCTTTGTAGTAAGTGCCTCTGCTTATTTAAGGACTCTTCTCTATCGTCAACTCACTGAGAGTCAAGTAGTATTTGTGATAGAAATAAATAGTCCTTCCTAGTAACTGCAGCCATACAGACAAGGTCTGGCTCTCCTCGTCAGAATAAGAGTTTGAGACAGACAGCTATCTACAAGGAGTTTTCTCCTAAGCCTTTGAGAGGGTGCACCATGGAGACTTCGTGTGAGCAGAAACAGCAGTAAAGGACTTGGCCCTTAGGACTTCTTGACGTGGCCTCATTGAGCCTCTGCTTCCCTTAGTTCCGACTATGCAGTAGGTATCAGGGGTTGGGGAATCTGGTGATTCTGCACTCCTCTTCCCAAGGAGATGCTGGGATGAAGTCAAATCTTCCTTAGAAAAAATCTTCCTCTATGCACTGTGTGGGAAGCAGAGCTCCCTGCCTGCCCGTGTCAATGGCAGCTTCTGGTGCCATTTTATAGTCTATTCTATGGTGATTGTTTTTATATCAGTAGAATAAGATTCCTAAGCCCCTCCCCTCCCCACCTCAACTCCAGCTCGCAACTTCCCAATGCAATAAGGAGAACATTGCACACTCTTTCTCGCTAGGGCTTCTTTTCTTGGCGGGGAGCACTGGGTATGGATGCAAAGCCCACCTACAATGCTAGGCAAGTGCTCACTGAGCTGTAGCCCTGGCCTCCTGTAACTTTAGCAGGAGCCTGAGCTGATCACCTGCAGCTCCTAACAGTTTCCCTTTCAAAGGACAAAGGGACTCTTCTGATCTCTCGGCGCTATTTTTATTTTATTTTTTATTTTTTTGGACTTTGAAAAATAAAACGTATTTCTTTTTTCCTTTTTGTCATAGAGATCATTACTTAAAGCTCTTTGTGTAGGAAGGGTAGTAATCCTTTCTGTCCTCTGCTGCAGACATTATCTCCTAGCTTGCTACTGTGATTTCTAGGGTATTGTACATTGGCGGTGTGCTAACTTTTTTTTTAAGATGATATCACATATGGTAACATTTTCCTTTGTGATTCTTATGCTTAGAAGTCTAAGCCTTCTCCCAGATTGGATAAGTACTCGTGTGTGTGTGTGTAATCTCCTAGAGTGTGGAAGGTGATGTCACGTGTGTCCTAGAATGTTTCTTTTCTAACCTCCGGGCATCCCTCCCACCCCTCATTTAACACAACCTTTCTTTGGAGGCACAAATCAATCAATTGGGTTGGAGTCTCAAATATGCTAATGAGGTCAACCCTTTTCCCCCCAGCTCTTTCAGCCCCTTTGAAAAGGGAAAGCTTGAGGGAGGTACTTCTCCCAGTGGGCTGTCTCATTAGCAGGAGCAAAGAAGGAACAAAGTGTAAAGGAGCTTCCACCCCATCTCCTCTCCTTTTACCTCGTAGGCAAGTTTAGTGAGATCCAAACCCAGAGCTCCCAGTTAATGGAAGGTCCTGGGACTCTAACTGATTAGACTCCAGCAAAGTCACGAGGCCAGTAGCCAGAGTTCCCCCAGCAACCACCAGGCCAGGCCACTGCATCTTCTCCATCGAGCCAGCACGGTTGCCATGGGAACATGAGTGCTAAATTGCTTTGCAAGTATAGAAGCTGAAGACCTCAGCTTTGACGCACATAGCCCAAAAATCGATTGACCTCCAATTAGGTTTTTGTTGTTTTCTTAAGGCATCTTTCTGTTTTCGTCTTGCCCATACGCCTCCTGAGGTCTGCATCAGAGACTCAAATATTTGGCTCCATTTGCTAAAAAAGAAAAAAATATATATTTATACCTTGACTTATTTCAAAAAGGATTTAAGGTGGCTTATGGAGATGCACCCAATACTTGGAGCCAAATTTTGATGCAAGAGGAGGATGAAGCAAAGAGTAAACAAGGATGAGTTGGAAAGAAGTAGTAAGAGACTGAATGTCAGGAAGTCCCCGTATGATAAATGAGAGTCCCAAATGTAGCTCTTAGGCTTTCATGGGAGATAACGAAAATGGGCAGCAGAATCGTTACAAGATTCACAGATAAAAACAAATCAACTGATTAATAGAAGCTCAAGTGTTCCTAACCTTGAAACGAAAAGTTTGCTTTCCTCCTGTAGACTCTAGAAAGTGATGTCATGTTTCTCCCCCTGTAACCAGCAGATTACTTAAAACCAATTCCAAGTGTAGACTAACTTCTGTAGATGGTTTGGTTTCCAAACTTCTCCACTTTTATTATTGTTGTTGATAAATGATAAACGCACATTTCTGGTAATGTCAAAAGGGAAGAATACAATACAGCCTTTACAATGAGTTGAGCAAAGCTGGGGAGATATCTCAGTCACTAAAGTGCTTGTCATCCAACTGTGAGGACCTAAGTTGGATACTCAGCACCTGCTTAGAGATCTGTATGTAGTGATGTAGCTTCTAATCTCAGTGCTAGGGAGGCAAGACCTGATCATCCCTAAGGCTCACTGGCCAGCCAACCTAGCCTAAACAGTGAGATCCTCAGATCCTAGTAAGAGAGCTTGTCTCAAGAAGAACATGATAAGGCTGGGAAGATGTCTCAACAGTTTAGAGCACTGGCTGCTCTTCCAGACAGTCCATATTTATTTCCCCGAACCCATATGCTAGCTCACAACTGGCTGTAACTCTAGTCCCAGGGGGCTCAATGCCTTCTTCTGGCCTCCAAGGGCACCAGGCACAATTGGTGCAAAGACATATGGGAAACAAAACACTCATATGCATTAAACAAACAGACAATTGAAGAACACTTGAGGTTAACCTCACCTCCATATGCGTATAGACATATGAGTCTAGCACATGCGTGTAGCACATGTGAGTATGCATACACACTGACACACACACACACAAATAAAGTGACTTGTTAAAAACAAACGTGGGGTGGAGAGAATGTGTATAGTATGCTGTCGCCATTGCATCACTTGCACAGAACGTTAATTGAAAAAGAAAAACCATTGTAGCACTCAGGGTATCTCCCATGCCAAATAAAGATTTTATCCCTGAGCTTCAAAAATATTTTTTAAATGAGTAACAATATACATCAGCATTTTAAAATAGAAAGATTAGAAAAATACAAGAAAAAACCTCTTTCTCTTCTTTAGACAAGATCTTTGTTATTCTATAACTCTGGCTGTCCTGGAACTTGCTGTGCAGACCAGGTTAGCCTCAAGCTCACAGAGATCCTCTTGCCTCTGCCTCACAAGTGAGGGGGATTATAGATATGCACTACTACTGTGTCCAGCTGTTTTAGAGAAGGCTTTGTACATCCAGGGTACTCAACCTAGAACCTCTTACATACTAAACAAGTGCCCTCCCACTGAGCTCTCCCTCCAGCAGCCTATTTTTTTTCATGTAAATCAGTGCAGCCTTTCTGCAGGACAATATTGTAGGGCATTTCAAAAGACTTTAAACCATGAATACCCTTTGATCTGGCAATTCAGCTTTTACAAATGCATGCTAAGGCAATAACCAGAATAGAATGAATGCTCAAAGATTCATGTACAAACTAGCACATCAAAACATTGGTTATAGGGGCTAGAGAGACAGCCCAGTAAGTAAGTGCAGTGACTATTCTTCCAGAGGACCCTGCACTACACCTACATAATGTCTTACAACCATCTGTACCACCAATTCTAGGGAGTTCCAACACCCCTCTAGCCTCCAAATACTCGGTATGCAAATGGTTCACAGATATACACCTAAAATTATTCATTTAATTTTAAAATAATATTATTGGGAACTAGAGAGATGGTCCAGCAGTTAAGGTAATGTACTGGGCCTGCCAAAGACCTGAATTCGGTTTCCAGCATCCACATAACTGCCTGCTAGAGATGCAGGATTATCCCAGTAAGCTGAGGCTGCAAGCAGTTGTGAGCCACCCAGTGTGGATGCTGGAAACTGAACTCAGGTCTTCTGCAAGACCAGTATGTCCTCCAGATAGAAGGAACTGTGTGGCTCTTGAAAGGGTATGAAGGCTGTGGTGTCTCTCAGTGGTAGAGTATTTACCTAGTTTGTGCAAGGCCCTGAGTTTGATTCCCAGCACCAGAAAAAAGGAAAATATGCTAATGGCTTACAACACGAATGAGAAGTTCTATTTACCATCAAACTTTCCAGACTACACCATAATCTCTGTCATATATCCTCTCTGTGACCTGGATCCTTCCCTCACTGCAGTTCTGAGTTAGATAATATGTATTGTGTGCTTATCTAGTCCACATGTGCAAGTCGGGAAGGACCATAGGATGGATGCTAACGCCTGTCCTTGCACTCACTACCATTGTACACTATCCAAGAAAGAAAATTAAGAAAGCTCCCAGTCTAATTGAAAAGTAGCTTCGACAAAGCAATGGAAAAGGCTCATTTTATTAAACTGTCACCCCTGTGCGCAGGTCATTTTAATATCCTGTGTGAAGAAGCACAGAGCGTAGCAAGTGCTGCCACCGAGCTGTTCGTTCCTCAGCAAGCTGGGGGGGGGGGGCGGGGGGGGGCAGAGGCAAGAGCTCAACAGACCTTTTTTTCCATGGAACATCAATTTCAGTTGAAAGAACTACAGTAGTCAGACTCAGTATTTGACAGACATTCTTCTTCTCCAAGATGAACGAAGTGAACCTGGAGCTTCAAAGAAACAGCTGAGGGGATTTGTAAACTTTCAACTGACGATTCTGAATTTTTGAAAACCTGTCTCTGCCACTGGGGCCTTGGCTGTGTCTCAGGATTTAAGGAAGCTTTTCCTGCCTCTTAATTCTTTATGACCTGTTGGGATTCCCAAACTTCATCCTATTGGCTAGCTGGGGTCCCATGCATGCACCTATGCACACAGTCTTTGCCCTCAGTATATCATGCATGCTTTGGCCATGAAGTGGAGCACTGCCTAGGTGTCACACTGATGTATTAGGAAGGTTACCATTGCAGAGCAGTGCAGGTGTGGCAAGACATGATGACACAAACCTCCAATGTTCGTGTTTCCCTTTGTCCCCAGCACCAGCCTTGGGCCCTCTATCGGCCTTTAGGCTTTAGTCTCCCAGGAGCTAGTGATGGCTCTCTGCTTTGACCTCTTCTGAGCTTCCAGTTGCACGTCTTTCCTGCCTCTCAGCCATATGTACAGCAGCCAAGCCTATGTTGCTTTCCAGTTCTCGCACTGCCCCTCTTCCAAGGCTCCCTAAGTCAGAGACATCATCAATAGTAGCACTGCCTCACCAGTGAGGTCTGCTCTCCTTCCTTCCTCTTAGTCTCTGCCCGAAGCAGGCCACCTTGCTTCTCACCCCACCCCTCCCACAGATCCTTGACTGCTTGCCATCCCTCTCCCATCAGTCTCCTACACAAAGCCACCACTGGCATTTGCAGACTACTCCCTAACCCAGAAGTTTCCAGTTCTCTTCCCGCCACGAGATCCACACCCCTTCTTCTGCCCTCTACAGGCACTGCCAGGGTCTCGTTCCTGCCTCATTGCCCACCTGGCTGGCTCACTTCCTCTGCTTCATACCAGGGATCCTCATTCTATTTTACACTACTGCCTACTAGTTCCCTCTCCAACTTTC
>LR749485.1:1156927-1282150 GCA_902729485.2 Mus minutoides | reverse complement strand
TATATATATATATATATATATATATATATATATATATATATATATATATATATATATATATATATATACTGTAGCTGTCTTCAGACACTCCAGAAGAGGGCATCAGACCCTATTACAGATGGTTGTGAGCCACCATGTTGTTGATGGGATTTGAACTCATGACCTCTGGAAGAACAGTCAGTGTTCTTAACTACTGAGCCATCTCTCCAGCCCTTATTCTTAGTTTTTTTTTCTTTTTTGGTTTTTTGGAGACAGGGTTTCTCTGTGTAGCCCTGGCTGTCCTGGAACTCACTTTGTAGACCAGGCTGGCCTCGAACTCAGAAATCCACCTTCCTCTGCCTCCCGAGTGCTGGGATTAAAGGCATGTGCTGGGGCTGGTTAGATGGCTCAGTGGTTAAGAGCACTGACTGCAACCACATGGTGGCTCGCAACCATCCTTAACGAAATCTGATGCCCTATTCTGTAGTATCTGAGGTCAGCTACAGTGTACTTACATATAATAAATAAATCTTAAAAAAAAAAAAAAAGGCGTGCGCCACCACGCCCGGCCTTTATTCTTCATTTTTAAGGGTTCGCTGTTCTTAGGCACCACTGACATACTAGGAAAGCACCCACCATTAAATGACATATCCAGCCCCAAGAAGCGATTCTGTGTCACCTTGTTTTCTTTCTGTTCCTTCCTTTCATTCTTTTTGCTTCTCCTCCCCTCCCTTTCCTTCCTTTCCCGTCTCTTTTTTCTTCTCTTGTGTGGAGACAAGGATGCACTGTGTAGACCAGGCTGGCCCTGACTGAAATTTTGGCTCAGCCTTGAAAGATCTGGGATTAAAGGCATGAGTCACTAAATTTCACTCTATGGTATCTCTTTATTTTTCTTAAGGATTTACTGGTGTGTGTGTGTGTGTGTGTGTGTGTGTGTGTGTGTCCATGAGAGTATTCATGCATGCACAGAAGCCAGAACAGAGCACACTGAATCACTCAGAGTTGGAGCTACAGTCCTTTGTAGGGTGTACTGATGCTGAGATCTGAAGTCCAGTCTTCATAATTGTATAGCAAACACTCTTAACCAGTGGGCTGTCTTAATGGGGGAGGGAGGAGCTTGCTCTTCTTGACGCTTTTCACTTCTGAATGGAAGAAACAACTCTGGGAGCTGGTAAGTGACAATCAATGATTGCATATGGCAAGGAAATGGATGTAAAATATTATCGAGTGAGGGTTGGGGGCCCTGTAGCTGAAAAAAAAAGTGAAGTTAATACCTAATGGGAATAATCTGGAAAGAAAGTACCATTTACTGAGCCTTAACTTGTCCAATCTGCAATATGGGTTTTTGTGTGCATTCTCCCTCCATTGTTCTAGCAACTGTAAACCAGCACTATATTCCATGTGGGGATCTGGGGCCCAGCCACCTCAGTGCTTCCTAGTCCTTGCTTAGTGTGGCAGCCTGGCAGTCGGCTGCAGAGCACTTCCTACTCATGAACAAGAGAGTAGAGACAGCACCTAGTATCCCTGTGATTGTATCTAATCTTCACACAGAGGGAAAGAGCTATGTTTCCTCTTATAAGTTGGGTCTATGTCGTGAGGCATGGAAGCAATCTGTGAAGTCAAGAAAACTCAGTGGAAAAACAACCCCCCACCCAGTAAGAAAAACAACAGAAGCCGGGGCAGGGCGGTGGGGGCAGGGCGGTGGTGCACGCCTTTAATCCCAGCACTCGGGAGGCAGAGGCAGGCGGATTTCTGAGTTCGAGGCCAGCCTGGTGAGTGAGTTCCAGGACATCCAGGGCTACACAGAGAAACCCTGTCTCGAAAACCAAAAAAAAAAAGAGAGAGAGAGAGAAAGGAAAACAACAAAACACCATCTCATGTAACCTTGAGCCAGTTTCTTAACCTCTCTGAGATGTGAGCTAGGAATAGTCCCCTGGCAGATTTGTGGCTCAGGGGATCTACCAGGAGTGTGAAAGGGTCCCATATGGCTCAGCCACAGACTGACCCTACAAGGGATTCACTCTCTTCCCTCCTCAGCACCCACAGGAAGAAGTATGGTTAGTGAAACTCACACTATGCTACAAGTCAAGGAACTATGCTCTGTCCCTTGCACTGCCAAGGCTGTGTGACCTTTGTCAAGTCATTTTCCCTTTCTGGACTTTGGTTTTTTCTTACATTTGTATCATATGGGAGTTTTATGCCATAGCAGTTGGATCTTTCTTTCTTTCTTCCTTTCTTTCTTTCTTTCTTTCTTTCTTTCTTTCTTTCTTCCTTCCTTCCTTCCTTCCTTCCTTCCTTCCTTCCTTCCTTCCTTCCTTCCTTCCTTCCTTTCTTTCTTTCTTTCTTTCTTTCTTTCTTTCTTTCTTTCTTTCTTTCTCATTACCCAGTCACTCAAAAAGCAAAGGGATAGTATAGCTCGGTTGGTACCACATACACCAGGCTTGGTGGTGCGTACCTATGAGCCCAGCACTGGCAAGGTGGAAGTCGGAGGATCAAAAGTTCATACTCAATGCATAGTGAGTTCAAGGCGTGCTTTGCTACGTGACACCCTGCTTCAAAAGAAAAAAAAGAATGTGTGTGTGTGTGTGTGTGTGTGTGTGTGTGTGTGTGTGTGAGAGAGAGAGAGAGAGAGAGAGAGAGAGAGAGAGAGAGAGAGAGACAAGGTCATTGTTTTCAGCTACATAAACAGTTGGAGTCCAGCCTGCTCTATACAAGACCTTGTTCCCTCAAAAAAATGAAATGATATGTAGCCTACTTGTAGATCACTTGCCTGGCATTATGCAAAACTGGAAGGAAGGAAGGAAGGAAGGAAGGAAGGAAGGAAGGAAGGAAGGAAGGAAGGAAGGAAGGAAGGAAGGAACCTAGCCACCAGATCAGATGATTTTAACCTGAAGGGCTGTGTTTATGGAAGTTGGATATCTCAGAAATATTTCCCAAAGGGACAAGTACCCAAAGCCTAGTGACCTGAAAGAAAAGTCAGGGTTCCTCATCAACAGATACAACTCAGACCCTTCCCTCCTGGCCTCCAGAGAGATGCCCCCCCCCCCCCAGCAGGCTTGGTCCTTACTGCCAAAGCAGGCCTGGAGCAGATTCAGGGGCCCAGCTGCCTGTTGCCATGGCAACATTCCAGCACACTTTGCATAGTGACGGGGATGCTAGGTTTTGCTAACAAAGTGCTCTGTAAAGGACTTCATGTCTTTGGCAGGGACAATCCCGCCTTCTTTTTCTCGCAAATAACTGTGGGGGCTGTGAAGAGGGAGTTGGCAAGTCACTTCCTCTGTCTTGGCCTGCGCCCCTGGGCTTTCCTTGAAGGCACAAGTTGGCAGCTTTTTCTTTCTCTAGTTCCAAATATACCATCACCACCCTCCTCCTGTCCACTCCCCCGTCCAGAAGAAAAAATGGTTTTTCCCTTAGTTAGAGCCCAACATGTTTATGAAAACAGGAGGAATGCACTGTTCTAATCGCCTGTATCCCCTTGGCTGATTGCTGGGTCAAACAGTCCTCAATCCCCTTTCCTTTGTTCAGAATACCCAGGGATTTTCAGGATTGAAGCAGGAAGACCATGTCGTATCCTGGGGAATAAATCCCTCAGGCAGGAAATGGTCTCTCAGTTCTGAGTAGACTTGGAAGGAAGCCAGGCAGCTGAGCAAATCCTTATTTTGTCCAAGGGATACGCTCTCGAATACACATCACTGAACCTCTCTGGGCCTCGGTTTCCTCATACATGCAATGGGCATGATTATTGAGGCTTTAGATGGGCTTTATGGAAGGGATACTCTGCATTGTAACGTATCTTATGCTTCTGTTTCCAACAGGAGGCTGGTGCATTAGCCTCCTGACCTCCTCATTTCTACTGCAATCTCCTCCAGATCAGCTAGACTTAGTGATCATGCCAACATTTTTTTTTTTTTGGTTTTTTTTTGAGACAGGGTTTCTCTGTATAGCCCTGGCTGTCCTGGAACTCACTTTGTAGACCAGGCTGGCCTCGAACTCAGAAATCCACCTACCTCTGCCTCCCAAGTGCTGGGATTAAAGGCGTGCGCCACCACCCGCCCCCCCCTCCCCCGGCTTGCCAACATTTAAATAGCATCCTGGGGCTGGGAATGTGACTCAGTGGTAAAGGGCTTGCCTAGCATGTGTGAGACTCTGGCCATCTCTAGCACATGGGAGGTGGTGGATGTGCTGTATATAACAAGCTGATCCTGGTAGCACAGGCCTGTCATTCCAGCCACTCAGGATGCTATGGTAAAAGGATTGCTAGTTCAAGACCTTGATGGGCTACTGGATAAGTCCCAGGCCAACCTGGGGCAATTTAGTAAAACCTTGTCTCAAAATAAAAAGAGGTCTGGGAATATAGTCTTTTGTGCAGACCCAGAAGCCTGGGTCCAATCTTCAGTGCTACAGGGAAAAAAAAAAAAGAGATGTCAAGTTCAAGGACAGCCTAGGCTAGAGAGCAATACTGAGTCTCTGTTCTCCACCACTCCATGGCTTTCAAACTCTAGTGGCTTCTCCCTGCACCTCAGATGAAACCCAGCCTTCTCCCCTCATCTCTTCCACTTTGACATACTAACCTTCTTTCCATTTCTCCAAGACATCGAGGCTCTCACCTCAGGGACTTGGCACTCCATTCACTTTGCTGGTTCCTTCCTGTGCTCAGTTCTTAGCTTGAGAAGCCTCCCTCCCCTCCCCCCTCCACACATCCATACTGGTTCCAACAATCATTCAGTGTCACATCCCCCTTGCTAGTGTTCTTCCTAAGGCTACTCACAAGGTCATCTTACTTTGCTGCTTGGCACATTTGGTACATCCACCTCCGATATCTCTCTATCCCCAGTGCTCACAAAGCAGCCACATGATGGACTCAATGCAGTTTATTAAATGAATGGACAAATGAACAAATGAGGCAGTCAGAGCACTGGAAGCAAAGCCTGAAATGCAACAGAGAACAAAGGATGTCCATCTTTCTTTTTTCCTCTTTCTATTTTTCTTCATTTTAAGTTTATTTAACACTAGGTCTCGCCGGGTATCCCTGGCTTGTCTGGAACTCAGAAATTTACTTACCTCTGCCTCCTGAGTGCTGAGATTAAAGATGTGAACCACCATAGTGGGCATGTTTACCCTTCTTTTTGCTACCTTCATCATCTGGCTATATGACAGAGGGCTCTTTGGCTACACCTGTGGCCTCCAAAGCTGAGAGTACATTCATCTATTCGAGTACGGGGAGAAAATATTAGAATTTCTATGAACACTAATTTTAGCACATTTTAATTTCCATATTTTTCTATGTTTTATCATTTCAAAAACCAATTAGCACAATATTACATGTATATAGTTTATATATAAATATACATATCTTGGAGTGCAGGCTTAAAAATACTTGGAGACCATGGCTGGTAGGAAATAAATAAACAGGCTGTTGGCAGCGTGCTACCAGATACACTGGGTTGGGCCAGCACAGATTTCTAAAGCAGAGTATTAGAGGTTGAATGCCTTGGGATTAAGGTGGGGATGGGGGCAGCAGCGGGTGAGGACCCCCCACAATTCCTAGCACATCTTTTGGCCTTCTTTACAAATGACCCTGCCTGTCCTATCCTTCAGAGACCTATGAGTTTCCTTTCTAGGAAAGTTCCTTTTGCAAGACTCTAGAGAAGCTTTGACTCTAGAGCCTGGTGTTTTATCATCCCCAGAGACAAGTAAGTTGGGAGGAAGTCTGAGGTCCCGGGGCTCCCTTGACACAGGCTGGTGCTTCTCCCATTTTTGTGTTCTCTGTAAAGCAAAATGGTGCCTTGAGAAGAGTGGGTGCTGTACTTGTTGATCACCACCAGTGCCCAGGACACCTCCTCCAAGTGTCTGAGCTGAGAGAACACTCTGGGAGCAAGCAAGCCCATGGTTTCACTGCCAAGACAGAAATGAAATGAGGCTAGGAGAGGTCAAGGCTGGCCCAAGGTCATGGGTTATCCAGCGACCTCTGTTTTGTGCTCCTCTCTCTGCTTAGTGGAATGAGTGCCCATGTATGACCTGGGCTTTCCTTGTCTCCTCCCCCTTGGCCCGCTACTTACAGCATCAGTTCTTCAGAACTCTCTGGCTTTCTTACTGGGGCAGGATCCAAACTCAAATTATTCCAAACCACAATCCCACAACCTCCTTCCTTCACCAAACCCACATTCTATATTTCTTCCCACTCTTTCTATGGACGTTAACAATGTCTCTGTCCTTCTAGTTGTTTTGGCCTCAGTTGCAAAGTATTCAAAGTCTACTGAGTAAATGCTACCAGAAGCCAGGCACTTAAAAAAAAGTGTGCTTCAATTTCTTAAGAGAGAGTGAGGGTGGGAGGAGAGATGCAGAAGGCATGCATGCCATGGCATGCATGTGGAGGTTAGAGGACCCTTTGTGGCGTTAGCACACTCCTTCTACTGTGGAAGTGGGCTTTGAGGTTATAAAGCCACACAGCATTTTTAGTTTGTTCTTTCCACTCTGTGATTGGGGTTCAAGATGTGAACCCCCAGCTTCTGTTCCAGTTGTCATCTATGGCTGCTGCCTTCTCGTCATGATGGTGATGTTTTTGTTTGGTTTTTATTGTTGTTGTTGTATTTTTTTCTTTTACTTTTGGTTGTGAGCCTAGCCTTTAACAGCTGAGCCATCTTTCCAGCCCAAGAAGAGAGGCTTCCCTGACCGGAAATCAAACCCTGAGCCATGGCGGTGAGAATGCCAAATCCTAACCACTAGACCACCAGGGAGCGTCTTGGTTTATCTTGAGACAGGGTCTCACTATGTAGCTCTGGCTGGGCTGGTATTCACTATATAGATCAGGCTGGCCTTGCACTCACAGAGATCTGCCTGCTTCTGGCTCCCAAGTGCTGGGATCAAAGGCATGTGCCACCATATTTGGCTTCGTGATAACCGCCTATGTCTTTGGTACTAAAAGCCCTAATAAACCCTTCCTTTTATAAGATGCCTTAGTCATGGTGTTTTATCGTAGCAATAGAAAGGTGATTAATATACCAAGTTCAACTAGCAAGCAGCTTGACTTGCTGATCCATTTCACTAGCCCTAGACGTTTTTATTCACAATTAACATATACACCAATGAGTGCACACATTGACTAGTGATCACAAAGTATACATCCTAGACTCACTCTCGCTTCCCTCACTTGAGAAACTGAACAGGAGCAAGACCAGCACTGTGGAGCCCTCCTACCTTTAGGCATATTGCAGATCATCCCTCCAATACCTCTGTGAGTAGTTTAACCCAATTTACAGATACACATTATTTTTCCTTGAACCAGCTAATTTAATTTTGCCTCAGATATCCAACAAATTAGACTTTTTGACACACTCAATTTTTCTTCTTGTTATGAGATCCTATTATATACTAGCATATGAGTATAACTACTAAATTTACAAAGATCATGCATGTACTTCTAAAATTCCCCTCTGTACTATTGGCTCATATGCACTTGCAAAGTGCATGTCAGATTTTGTGGGACATTCTACTGTGGCAATTAGTGTGAATGGAAGTCTGTTTCTAGTAGAAAAGATTTTTTTAAAAAAAAGACTTTGAATCTGATGCGGCAGCATCTATACTGGGACCAAACCCTGTGGAGCAGATATGGCTATAAAGGGGTACCTTCAGTTCTGGTGGCAATTCTCTAAGACAACCTCAAATTGTTTGGGTTGAGACTTGAGAAACAAGACTGACTTCTCATTAGTGTAGTTGAAAATGGAAGGAAAAGCACTCCTCTAGACAGAATAGAAACAGAGAAACCTTCATTGAGGCTGAAAGCAAACCCCCTGCTTCAGAGTTGAGAAGTATGAATGTAGCTCACCTCTCAGAAGAGGGCCGAGGAAGCTTGCACACAACACACAAGCCCAAGGATAGGCTACTGATAGACTGCTGGAGGACACAGGAGAACTGCGCATTAGAATTCAGGGCTTCCAATAAAACTTCGATCTGAAAGACCCCATACCAAACTGAAGTATGTGCAGGCCATGGCAGGAGGAACCAGCTGTGTGACAAAAACAAAAACAAAAACAAAAACAAAAACAAAAACTAGGCTTAGAGTTAGCTAACTTGGGTCCATGACACAACCATGCAACCTGGCTCAGTCTCTTTACCCTAATTCTCCATCTTCCTCTTGGGCCCAATAAGCCATGGCATTACAGAAATGATAACATGCCAAAAGTGACATTCTGGCTCTTGTCCTAGTTCTGGGGTTCCAGGTGTGAGTCTGGAGATAGCACTGACTCCTGCCCATTTCTCTACCAGGTCTTTTTTTTTTTTTTAACCATCCTTGCTGCTGATGGGGTTGCAGATGACCTTAATCACTTTCACTTTAGAAAAGTAGCCCCCAGCATTGTTTTCAAGCTCCAGATTTCTCTGTCTCTCCTCTGCAGGTTTATCTGAGGCTTCCTTTAAAACAGAGAGATTTATTTTATTTATATGAGTGCACTATAGCTATCTTCAGACACACCAGAAAAGAGCATCAGATCTCATTGCAGATGGTTGTGAGCCACCATGTATTTGCTGTGATTTGAACTCAGGATCTCTGGAAGAGCAGTCAGTGCTCTTACAGGTTTATCTGAAGTATCAAGCATGGTAGGGCTGGAGACAGGAGGTTCTAGCCAAAGAGTGGGACCTGCCTTTACCTCTGACCCCTCCTCTCCAGACTTGGCTGCTCCTGATTTGACTCAGTCTGAGCTTATGCCAGAAACTCCCTCCTAGGACTTCTTTCCACTGTCTGTCTGCCTGCCTGTCTGTCTGTCTGTCTGCCTATGTGCCTCAGCACCTTAGCACATTGCACAGTGATCACAGGAGTGGACCTTCCTAGCCCCTCTCCTCAGACTAGGGGACCAGTCAGAAGATTCACCAGCACTCTGTGTGTCCCAGATGTTTTTTCTGATAAGAAAGAAGAGGTGAGAAGATTTGAGCATGTGGGGCAGGAGAAGCAATGAAGATTTCAGAGGACCTATCCGAAAGGAAGATCAGGGGAGGTCCGCAGGGCAGGGTGGCTGGCTCCATGGCTCTGCTAACACTTAACTAGCTACTGGCAGGGTGGTCTCTTCCCACTTGCAGAAGCTCAATGATGAATACTCTATGCCAGGCACTCCAAGGCACAGCCTCAAGCCCATCTACTTCCACACAGCCCTCCTGGAAAGCTAGAGACTAGCACAAGGGAAGGCCTTATGAACTTGTGAAGTTCTAACACAGCTAGTGCTAAAAGTACTCAGATGAGGACTGTGGGTAGGGAACGGGGCTTTGGGAGCACGGTGGCATTATAGTTAAAGTTTAAGGAACTGCCTATAGGGCTTGGGAATCAGTCTTACAGGAGAAGCAATAAGAAGCAGATGAGAAGCACGTTTTAGCAAGCACTCACTCTATGCCTAGTGTCATGTTGGAGAAGTCTTACAATGCAATGGTTCCCTCTTATGCATCAAGAATGCATTCCAAGGTCTTGAAACTGCTGATAGGACTGGTCCATGAAGAGACTATGCTTCCCCCCCCCCCTAAATATCTACATGCCTACAGTACAGTTTAATTTATAAATTGGACACAGTATGAGACTAATAACTATAAACATTAGCAAAACAGAATAGTGATATACTATAATAAAGTTCTGGGACTGAAGGTTCTCTGTCGCTCAACATACCCGGTTGTGCCATGGTTACCTTTGTAGTGATGATGTGAGCTAACACTAAGCTCATGTGTGTGATATATATAGATGTAGATGACAGCATCAGACTACTTATGATTTGAAAATTTTTCAAGAGGGCTGAGGCAGAAGGACAGCTGTGAATAATAACCCCCCTCCCCCCACACACACAATTATTAAGAGAATTAAGCTATGGCAGTGGCAGTGGTTATGTGTCGGGAAATGATGATAATGGCTGGGATATTTCATAGGTGAGGCTTTTTAACCAAAGCATTTGGGAAGAGTTCGTGGTTAGAAGCTCTTCTCTTCATTTTTCATTGCCCCAATGACGTTGTTTACCCTCTTACCAAAGGCAGGTTCTGCTGGCTTTGTTGTTCCAGAGTCCACTGAAGGCTTGCTCTGAGGCTGAGGGTGTAGCACAATGCTTCAGAACTTGCATAATATTCACAAGGTCCTAGGCTGGGTCCCTAACACTTCAAAAATACCTGCTTTGGTTGGAATCCTGTCTCCTGAATCAACATCTTCAACTCAGCTTGAAATGTGACAGCAGCTTCCTCACTGGCAGACAAACGGTACTGATTTTTTCATAGTTTTCAGCCTAAACCCATTCTTCAATCTGTGGAACCAGCCCTTCCTTGGGAAACATGGCTTGTCTCACTCTCTTTCCTAGCTCCCTAGCTGGGGTTTTCTTATAAGCTTCGTGGTTTTGATGGCACGCACTGCCAGAAACAGTTGGAACACGTTTTCTGCTCATGTCTTCCACCCACAAATCATTCCTTTTGCGTGCACTTCTTTCTTCAGTTTTCCAGATAGATTTGTTCTTATCATAGTCTTTGCAACCTTGGCACACAGCTCCTCTTTCTCTCATTAACTTGGGAACTTTCACTTCATGGAAGCTCCTGGTGTATTTTTAAAAGGTGGGGAGAGAGAGGGAGAGAGAGAGAGAGAGAGAGAGAGAGAGAGAGAGAGAGAGAGAGAGAATATGGATTAATGGTGAAAAATAGGGAAAGGATTTAAGTATGATCTTACTGGGAAGAGGAACGAATACAGTGGTCTACTGCACATATCCAAGTCCATCTTCAGGGTCCTAACACTTAGGTGTAAATGTAAGGCAGGAGGGATGCATAACTCTCCTAATTAGGTTTCTATTGCTGTGATAAAACACTTACCAAACCTAACCTAAGGGAGGAAAGGGTCTATTTGGCTTACACATCCCACTAAGAAGTCGGGGAAGGAGCTGAAACAGGAACAGACACAGGAACCATAGAGGAATGCTACTTACTGACTTGCTCTTTATGGCTTGTTCAGCCTGTTTTCTTATCCAACCCAGGACCACCTACCCAAGCATAGCACTTTCTCCAGTCTACTGAACTCTCTCCCACATCAATCATTAATCAAAAAAAAAAAAATGCCCCCTCCAGACTTGTCCACAGATAAATCTGATGGAGGGACTTCCTCATGTGAAGTTTCTCGTTCTAGGGGACTCCAGTTTGTGAGAAGTAGACAAACTAACCAACACAGTAACTAGTCAAGATATGGTCCCACCCATTACTGACTTACAATGCTCTAGTTTCTGTCTGTCCAGCAAGATAGACTGATTAGTTGTGAAAACTGTGACTTTTTTCCCTAGGAGACAAGTTTTTCCTCTGGCTGACACCGGGACTTCATCCTTTCCCTCTACATTCCAATTTCTTGGGGTTATCATTTCAATAATCTGATAGCCAAGGGAATGGACACATGTCTCTCTCTCTCTCTCTCTCTCTCTCTCTCTCTCTGTTTGTTTTTCGAGACAGGGTTTCTCTGTATAGCCCTGGCTGTCCTGGAACTCACTCTGTAGACCAGGCTGGCCTCGAACTCAGAAATCCGCCTGCCTCTGCCTCCCGAGTGCTGGGATTAAAGGCGTGCGCCACCACGCCCGGCTATGTGTCTCTTTTGAATATCTTCTTTCCAGACAAGGTGGTTATATAGAGATCTTGGCCAAGCTGCCTCCCCTTCCTAGACTCTATTTGCATAGCTGTAAACTGAATTCAAGTAATACTTTGTGAGAAATGATGAACTTGAACTGTCCTTTGAAGAGCTGGGACTGTTACTTTGAGACTCCTGTAGTCCTAGTCATGTTGAACCTGAACACTTTACTACATTTGTTCATTTTATTTATGTGTGCTTTGCCTGAATGTATGCATTGCACTACACATGTTTGGTACTTGAGGAGGTCAGAAGAGGGCATCAGATCCCCTGGAACTGGAGTGACAGATAGTTGTGAACCACCATGTGGGTGCTGAGAACTGAACCTGGATCCTCTGCAAGAGCAGCAGGTGCTCTTAACCACTGACCCATCTCACCTGCCCCATATTCAACTCTTGACCAGGGCAATGAGTGCACAGGTGTATCTAGTTTGTGACCATTCACTCCCCACCCCTTCTTGCTGTCTTCTCTCTGAATACGTCCCAAACCCTTTCTTGTCCGTGTATCTTCATCTCCTTGAGGGTATAACCTAGATACCCATCTCTACAAGCCAACTGAATTTTATTGTTTCAGCTTCCAAGCTGTCCCATACTCTGGGATCACCTCCCAGTACCACAACTGTCTTTCTAGGTTTCTCTGAGCTTTACTTTAGTCCGGTTTTACAATTTCGAACTTCCAAGACTCATACTTTGGAGCTAGCGTAAAGAGATAGAAGAGAAGGAACCAAATGTCTCTGACCTTCACTGTCAGGCTCATGGATCACCATGTTTTACCCAAACCATATTCATAAATCTATTTCCCCAAGATGCTTCACTCTGGGTACTTTCCACTTGCTCTGAGGCTACTTGCTCCAAGGCCTTATTTTACTTTCATGTTGGTTCCATTGGAGACTTCTTGTCACATTCCACAGTGAGCTGCAAAGCCCAAGTAGGAGTCCTATCATCTTGCAGGGGGTTTTGTTTGTTTGTTTTTGTTTTGTTTGTTTTTTGCTTGTTTGTTTGTTTTTTTGCAATTTATCCCTCGCTAGGCTGGGACAGTTGGTCAGTAGTCTGAGGGATGTTTGTGGATTTGTTAAAGATTGAAGATACCCTTAGCAGCTGGCTCCCTGGAGCTTGCAGTCCCCGCAGTTACCAGTATGCCCTTTCCTTTTGTGTCTAGCAAACTTATCATCTTTCATGACCCAGTCCACATGAGGTCTACTCTGGGAAGTACCCAGCCCCCAGCCCCCAGCCCCCAGCCCCCAGCCCTCCAGACAGAAGCAGGTTTTCTCTGATTCTCCTTCACCATTGTTAATTCTTCTCTGTATTGTCTTCTGATGTGTCAGTCACCCCTCCTAGAAGGTGACTTATGTCTCTTGCTCCTACCACCAGCATGAGGCTTAGGAGGAGCAGATCCCTGGGAACTGTTGACAGAGTGCCTAAATGACAGGTGGATGGGGGTGGGGTGGGGTGGGGTGGGGTAGGGGGCAGTGGATGGATGCGGGAATGGGTCTCATTTTAGACCTCTCGCTCCCAAATCAGAAAGCTCTGACCCACACCCACTATGTGGCTATGACAGACAGCCCCCCCCCCGTCCCTGTGTCTGATGACATCAGCACTGAACAGTCTTACTAGCCTAAGTGAAGCCACTCAGGGCTTTCCGGCTCCAGCAGACTTGATTCCAGGACCGATGGCCCGAGCTTACTGCCAGGCTGTTGAGGCTGGAACAGGCTGCTGAGCCAGCACCACCTGCCCCTTGTCACTTATCCCACAGGGCTGCAGCACTCGCGACAGTCTGCTGCATATGTGTGTGTGAGAGCGCGCGCATGCGGAGCGCGCATGGATTTTCTGTGGGACATGAAAAGAGCCTTCTCATTGGCTGCCGAGGGTCCCAGTTCCAGTCTGTGAATCTCTGGGCTGCTGGCTCTGCCCTCCCATGGGAAGGCAAAGCAGGCAAGGGAGGGGAAAGTGGAGTGAGGCTTCAGGTGTGTCTGACAAGGAAGCAGGTACGCCTGGTGGCCACATTGGGCATTCCAGAGACGTCTGGATGTGCTAGCGCCAAGCCTGCAGCCTGGAAGCCTCGTGCTCTGCCCAAATTTCTTCAGGTTTCTCTTAGGACTGGAGCCCAGAACCCACTGGCAGCTGTCACAGAACTGGATCCGTCTCCCAGTGGAACAGGGAGCTGTATCACTTAGAATTCCTGGGTAGCACATTCCTTCACTGGTCCTTGTCACACTCATGGATGAGGCTCTGTTATTGGCCCCTCGCTCCTGCAAGCTTCTGCAGATCCAGAGAGCAAGCGGCAGCAGGAATGACAGCTCTGAGAGCAGAGGCAGCCAGGGACAGTAAGGGCAAACGAGTCGGGTCCCGGGGGTTGCGGGGGCTGGCCCCAGGTGCAGACTCAGATGAGGTGGGGGTTGCACTCAGGGTTTGCTAGGGTTCTTTTTTGGAACCTGGGCTGCTAGACCTGACAGGAGAGCTGAGCAAGGGGGAGGGGATAGAGAGGGAGGAAGGGATTGAGGGAGGGAGGAGAGAGAGGGAGAGAGAGAGAGAGAGAGAGAGAGAGAGAGAGAGAGAGAGAGAGAGAGAGAGAGAGAGAGAAAGCGAGCCCTAGCAGGCGCTGGTCCAAGTAAGAGGTTCAGATCTGGACAATACTGTGCCAAGGGCACAAGTAGGATTTGGAAGAGCCATGTGTGTAAGAAGCAAAGCTGAGGTGATGTAAGCACCTGGGGAGGAGCACAGGTCGAGGAAGAGGAGAAGGGGAGAAGGAAGAAGAGGAGGAGGAGGAGGAGGAGGAGGAGNGGAGGAGGAGGCGCGGCGCGGCGGCCGCGGTGGCTGCCAGTCCAGAACAGAATGATGGGCAACTCTCACCACAAGCAACCGAGGAGTAAGAGCCAAAGCAGCAGGATGCATTCAGCAACAGGTACTCTCTTTCCTTCCCTCCTTTTCCCCGGGCTTCTCTAGCCAGGGCCTCCCTGGCTCACAGGGCCCCTGACCCTTGGCGTGACTTGCAGGGGCTGGCAGGGGGCGGGGAGGAAGCCTGAGGGAGATGCGGGTGAACTCCCAGCTCCCCTGCTCTAGTGCCAGGCTGAATTGCATAAGTCTGGGCTCCCTGAGCAGGCAGGAGCTGGCTCCTTCGCCAGCAACTCCGTGCAGCCTCTGGAGGGTGGCTGGAGCACCAGCTACTGAAGTTTATTGCTAGCACAGTGCTTTCTCCCTAAAGCCATGCACAGCCTACCCTTCAGGAGTCTCCTTTGTTATTCAAACCTCCGGCTCTCCCAGTCCCCAGCCCCGCCCCACACGTGTACACCTACACCTCTCAGGGCTCCACCTCGGCTGCCGCCTTCTCAGAGTAAGCCAGATGAAGCTGTTTCTTGCTGTGTAATGCCCTGCCCCCCATCCCCGCCCCAGCCCTGCCTGAGCTCCTCTAGCTGCATGGACAGCCAGAGGCTGTTGTCCTCCTACTTTCAATGTGCTCTTGCTTGATCTCCGTGCCCCTCTAGAGGTGGACTCAAGGGTGCTGGCGTAGTTCCCCCCCCCAACAACTTCTTCCTAACCGCTCACAGTGTGGAGATGAGGGTCTGGAGACAACTTTTGGTAGCTTGCCTTTGTAAGGCACTGCAAGAGCTCTGTGCAAAGAGAAACAGCCACTCTTGTCCTAGTCACACCAACTTAACTTTTATCCCCTTCCCCCTTTTGAAAACCTAGGCCTCAGACATTTCCAGGAAAGTGTCCTACCAGTGAGCTGCATCTATAACCCTCCTCTCTTGGCAGCACCCCATTTTTTGTCCTCCCTCACACAGAGTCCCAGGGGAGCCCAGGGTTCCCTCTGTGCCCATTTGGGGAGCTTTCATCCCACTATCCAGGTCAATGAGAAGGAAAGAGGAGATTGTGTCAAGTGGAAGTCAAGTTTATCATAGAAATCAGCAGATGGGTCAGTGCCCTTCTGAAAGCATGCCATGTTCAGATACAGGATGCCATGCATTTAAGAGTAGTTGTTCCAGGCTAGCCATAGTAGCAGCTTTAGAAGAGGAGGATCTCACAGCAGTGTTTTTGGGGAGCAGCTACAAGAAGGCCACCAGGGATGTGCTGATGAACCCTACTCCTGGGGCCTGTTAGGAGGAATGTTGCTTTGGACTTCAGGGTATGCAGAATTGGCTCCTTTGGTGGACTAAGGCAAGACAAGATTCTGAGTACTGGAGTTTCTTTGTTTCTGAGAATACCCTCTGTTAAGGCAACTATTAGTAGATAAATGGTCCAGCCACCTCTGCCTAGCATCTCCCTCTCTGCTATGGAGAAAGAAGGAGGCTCAGGACCTGCTGGCATAACACAGATGCTTTGCACAGCTTTGTTCAGGACCTGGAGGAAAGCTTCCCACTTGCTACTGTTGGAAATGTGGGCAGTTACTGGTGGTTGTTTTATTTCTTAGCAGTTGTTACCTGTTTCCGATGCTTGCCCCAACCTAGACGCATCCTGGAGAGAGAGGCCATTAAAGAGGCCTCTGATAGCATGAGGAGGCTGTCTCATGACCACTTCTCTCTCTCTAACACCTTCCACCTCTTAACCTAGCACCATGCCTGCCCACTCTCTATCTCTCCTCAGCCCCAGAAGCTTCCAGGAAAAACTCACTCCCACTGGGCAGGCCAAAAGAGTTAGTGTTCCATTACCCATCCGTCACAGTATACAGTCTCACAGGCTGGTCAAAGAGGGAGAAAGAAACAAGCAACCTTAACTGTGCTCTCAGAGAAAAGCTGAGACTGTGCCTATGGGAAGTCCTTCAGTGACCAGGAAAGATTGTTTTTTCCAGGGGAGAAAGCCTTCCTTCTCTCTCCTATCACTAAAGGCAAATGTCCCATCCTCAGGATTCTGTCTTAGCCCTGCCTCTCCTCTCTCTTATCTGTCTGGGCTACCCTGGGGAAACCCCCTCTGTTGAGTTGACCTCTGCACCTCTGTCTACTGCCAAGACTAAACATAACCCTCTGCTTTAGCTCCAACCTAATGTCCCATGAAGTACTCCACAGCCAGCGGAACACAGCTCGCTCCATCCTTTACCTACTGCTCCTCTCTCCCTTCCTTCTAGGAACCCAAACTAAGAACCTAGGATTGGGCCTCCATTCCACTCTCTCCTTGATCTCATGCAGTTTTTATCTGTGCATCCACCCAACCCTTTACCCAACAGTTATTTGTTGCTGAGGCTCCCCCTGAGACATAGCCTCTGCTCCTCTTGTGCGAAGCCAGTATCTACCCTTGCCTGTTCTAGAACTGATTCCTGGCCTCTGCCTCTGACCTTCTAGCTCACCTACCAGCCACCATAGTGTTCTTCCCTGTTTTGTTCATACTGCTTTGTTCATATTGTTCATACTTTCTTGCTTTGAGTCCAAACCTTGCTGACTTGGGGTGGGAGTATCATGACTGTCTCCCTGCTGTGGAGGGAGATCCCAAGTGGCCCTAGGATTCTTGTAGAAGGTGGAGAGAAAACATCTTACCTTTCGGTTCTGTGTGTATTTTAATGCCTATTAGAAAAGTCTACATAGTGTATGTAACCCATGGTTTCTCATAGTTTTGGTTAGGTTTGGGTAAGGTTAAGTGCCTTTAAAGTGAGATTCAGGATAAAATGATTAACAGTATACTCGCTGAATGAAAAAGGCAAAAGTTGAGAAACTGGAAAAACAGTGCTTGAGCTCTGTGCAGGGGGTGGGGAGATGGTTTCTGGGATAAAGTGTATGTTCCTCTAGTTATCTCCATTAGTGGGCCCTGCCTGCTTCACCAACCTCATCTGCTGTGACTTCTCAACCTAAACTTGATGATACAGTCACATTGAATGGCTTCTTCTTTTCCAAAATCACCCATTCACCACTTCTACGATATGCTAAATGTGTTTTCCTCTGCCTGGGGCATATCTTCCATCCTCTGTCATGTTCTGGCAGCTTCCTCTTTGTCCTTCAAAGCCCTCATCCAGTGTCATCTCTTCTCTGGAAAGTCCCTCATCTAGTCTCCTTCCTTCCTCACTCTTTTCTTTATGCACATTAGATCTGGTCTTCAGATTCTTGCCAGTGCGGACACTGCTACTTTTGTAGTCTTTATTTTTGAAATGGAGTTTTACTTTGTAGTTCATGCTGATTTCGAACTCATTTTGCAGCCAAGACTGGTTACGGACTCCTGCTCTTTCTGCTTCAACCTCCCCAGTGCTGAGATGAGAGGTGTATGCCACTACAACTTGGCTCTGGAGTTGCTGTTCGTTCATTTTACTTAATACAGTGCTGGGGGTTGAACACAGGACCTTTTGCATACTAGGCAAGTGGCTGTACCCTTGAGGTCCACTCCTGGTGCCGTAATTGGCATTGCATGCTGAAATGGATTTCAAAGACCGCACATCTGGGAAGATGAGAGAGAGCCCATGATTGGGTCTCCTGGCTTTCTTGCTTTTGTTACTTGTGTCTTTTGGTTGTAAATAGTCCCAGATCTTTAGAGGGGACTCTTAGAAGCACTTGCAGGACATTGTGAGAATGCACTATATGAGGCTAGTTTGGAAAGCCTTTTCAAAGTTGAAGTTGCTTTTCCAAAGGGCGAGGGGAGAGAGAGTAATGATTGCAGAGCAGGGAAGGCTCCCAAGCTGGAGGCAGAAATGGGCCCTGCGTGTTTGAGAGAATGCCAGGAGCAGCCACCAAGCTCAGCAGTTGGTACAACTGGATAGGGACAATCAGCTGCCTGGTAAGAGAGGTAGGGTGGGGTGAGACAGCAAGAGCATTCGGAAGCCTAGCAGGACCTTACTTAGAACATGGGCAGCTGCTTTGAAGGGAGAAACCTTGTCTGCCAACTTCACATTCTGAAAATGATTTTCTCACCAGCTTTCAAGCCTGTCACTTCTTGAGCAAATGTTATTGTGTATGTTGTGTGGTAGTTAGTGTGTACTTATGGCCCTGTTGCTACATAGCATATGCATAGCTTTCCTTGTAGTGCCTTGCAGAGAAGGGAGAGGGACCTTGCATTTGCCATACACCTATTACATGCTAACCCTCTACATCCACCACTTAACCCAGCGAACCACCGCTAGAGATGGATTATTGATGCCATGTTACAGATTAGGAAGTGAGAACCAGAGGGAGGGCTGTTCCACACTCTGATAACAAGGACAATGTAGAAGAAAAACTTGAGCTCAAGTCTGTTTGCCTTTGAAGCTTGAACCTATTATGGCATGTCATGTGCTTCTCAGCATCTTTGCTGTGACAGGAGTTAGTAACCCTGGAGACTGGGTGCTGTGGAAGGAGGAGACCATGGCTCTGTTCTGGTAGGATGAGCAAATCTCTATAGCAACAAAGACTGCAATGCCCAGCTTGGTAGAAGTCCCACCATATGTCTGTTTGATAGCATGTTTGTATTGTTGGAATAATTGAACTCATGAGGCTCCGTGTTGAGTCCAGAAGCTAGAGCAGGGGATGCCTGACCTATCATGAAAGTGAGCGTCTTAGACGTAAGCCTAAATCAGTTGTTTAGAGAGGCTTCAGGTCCAGAGATAATGGTTATCAAATTGGCTTCCAGCATCCCCTCCCAACAGGTGTGATGCTGCGAGCAAGGTGACCTACGTTTCAGGTTGAAAATGAATGCACCGTTTCCTTGTTCTCTTCTCTGTACTGAAACCATATGAGGGGGTCATTTGATTACATTTTCAGCACATTTTTATAGTTGACCTGGACCTTTCGTATTCCCAAGTTTATTGAACTTGATAGCGTCCTTGCTATCATTAAGATGGAAGCTGAATGACAAACACTTAGGAGGAAGTCAAATTACACTTCCTCTGGGGGCCTTCTTCCTAAAGACATATTTCCTAACCAGACTTAATGATTCCAGGGAATGATTTCATTTAACGCATGGAATGAGTTAAAATTCTAGGCCAGTGAACAAAAATATTTCTGAGCATTCCTTGCCTCCTAAAACTGCAGAGAACCTTACAGCAGAGGTGTAGGTCCTAGAGGTCTGGGCCCATCATGGTACAAACTTTGTATTACTTACTTTTACATATCTGTAATAGTAAGGGAAGAGTTCTTATAAAAGGGAAAAAAAACCTTCACAATTTCAGAGGGCCCAATGTATGCTCTCATGTCATAATGTGGTGACAGAAACATGTAGGGAGCCAGTTCTCCACCCATGGGAGCCAGGGTGAAGAGCATGAAGAAGGGACTGGGACCAAATAGAACCCTCCTCCCTAACTCCAGTAACCATCCTCCTAAAGTTCCTACTGCTTTACTAAATAGCACTACCAGCTATAGACAGAACAAATCTCATAGGCCTACCAAGGACATGGCATAATCAAACTATGACACCCACATTTCCTGGGCCAAAAGTAGAAGGAAGTTAAAGAAAATGGTTAAAAAAAAACTAACAAAAAAGCATGGTGACCATCATAATGTCAAATTACAGGAAAAATTACTAAATTTAGAGTATCCAACTTCACTGAACTATGGTAGTTGTGTGAGAACTGATTTAAAACACTATTGAGCAGCATGAACAATGCTATTTAAAAAAATAAAGCATAGGGGGAGAGGGAGAAATGTTATAATTATAACCTCAAGAATAAAAAATTAAAACTATGGAACATAAAAATACAAAACCACTGGGCAGTGGTGGTACACGCCTTTAATCCCAGCACTCGGGAGGCAGAGGCAGGCGGATTCCTGAGTTTGAGGCCAGCCTGGTCTACAAAGTGAGTTCCAGGACAGCCAGGGCTATACAGAGAAACCCTGTCTTGAAAAACCAAAAAAGAAAAGAAGAAAAGAAATGCAAACTTGACTGATGTATGATGCAGGGTGTGTGAATCTTTCTTTAACTTAGATTTCCATTAATACTGTTACATGATTTGTGCAGGGAATAATTCAAACCGTTAATAGCAATCACACTGGCAAATCACAAGGACAGACCAAATTATATTTTCCTGTGCCAGCATAAGCAACTAAAAGATGTCATACAAACTTGGGTGTCTTTTGAGATGGGACAGAGAGTATGGCAGAATTAGTAAAGAGAGTGTAAGATTAAACTAGAAATACTCCTATTTCAAACATGGGCTGTTCGCGTATCCCAAGAACCACGAGAGACCTGTCTTGATGCAAATTGCAAGAGGACTTTATTTATCAGCTAGCTGAGGATGAGCTCCTTTCACCCCGAGGGGCTGGGGAGCTCGACCTGGAACAGCAACAGTAGGGGGCTTTTAAGGAAAAAGTGAGAAGTTGGGAGGAGTTGGGAGGAGTTAGGCTACAGCTCTTCTCTGGGCAGGGAGGTGGAGTAGCCTTGCTGAAGGAACAAAGAGAGGGAGTGAGCTGTCCTTGGAGTAATCTCTGGGTCTCTGACACAGACAGTCAGGCTAGGTCTTCTTGCTAACAAAGAGCTTCTCACTGGCTGCATTCTCAGAGATCGGGAAACAGGCCTTGGGGGAGCATTCAAAGGCTGTACATTTCAGGGGAAAACACTTTGGGGTCTCTCATTCCCCACTTCTTCTAGTGTATAGTCCTAATCTTAGGACTAGAAAAATTAAACCTCTGTCCCAGCACAGTCTATATCAGCCTCTTTTCTTGCTAGGTGGTCATTTATCTTGTTCTGTGGCGGGGCGGTGTCCTTGTCATGACTGTGTCTTTGTAGTCGTCATCCTGGTCTGTCATTTTCCTGTGCCAGCATAAGCAACTAAAAGATGTCATACAAACTTGGGTGTCTTTTGAGATGGGACAGGGAGTATGGCAGAATTAGTAAAGAGAGCCCAGGTTTGAATGGAAGCCCGGGTCCTTATGTCGCATCTTTGAAGGAAGCCATTTATTTCAGCCCCCATAGTCTTAGTGTCTTTACTGATAATGTAAAGATTAGAATAACACAACCAAGCGAGGTTGTAATGGTGAGCACCTTTAATCCCAGCACTTGGGAGGCAGAGGCAGGCAGATCTCTGTGAGTTCGAAGCCAACCTGGTTTATATATCAAGTTCCAAGACAGCTAAGGCTACACAGAGAAACCCTGTCTTAAAAGAAAACAAAACAAAACAAAAAAAAAACGAAACAAACAAACACCCACCTTACAGGGATGTGGTCTTGTAAAATATCAAACACTGAAAGGTGTAAAGCAGTGTTTCTCAAGGTCTCAATTCCTTTGGGTTTCAAATGACCCTTACACAGGAGTCAAATATCAGAGATCTCCTGAATACCAGATATTTATGATTCTGAACAGTAGCAATATTACAACTATGAAGTAGCAACAAAAATACTTTTATGGTTTGGGGGTCACCACAACATGAGGAACTGTATTAAAGGGTCACAGCATTAGGAAGAACAAGAACCTCTGATATAGCCTTACCATGTATGTATGTGTTATATATATATATATATATATATATATATATATATATATATATATATATATATATTCTTTTCTATATCTATATAGAAAGAAAGAAAGAAAGAAAGAAGGAAGGAAAGAAAGAAAGAGAGAGAGAGAGAGAGAGAGAGAGAGAGAAAATGGGGACTTTTATGTTGGATATGTTTTAAATGTGTCGCCTGAAGATGTGTGTGCTGGAAACCTGGGCCTCAGTGTGTCCATGCTGAGGTAATGGAAGTGAGACCTGGAGGAAGATACTTAGGTCCCTGGGAATGTGCCATTACAGGAGACTACCGTAGTTCTCTTGAGATTCCCCCAATTAGATCTCATGAGAGCAAATTGTTATAAGATCAAGTCTGACCTTCAAATCATTCAGGCTTCCTGTCTCACTGCAAGGTCTAACCTTCTCTCTCATGAGGCCTTTCTTTGGCCATGCTGTGATATTGCTAAAGAGGCCTAATAGATGAGACCATCTAATCTTGGATTTTCAGCTTCCAAAATTGTAAGTTAAATAAACTCTTTTTTTCTTTCTTTCTTTCTTTCTTTCTTTTTTTTTTTAAATCAGTATGTGCCCTTTGGTACCAAAACCAGACTAATACAGCTACTGTTCCCACTGTGCCTCTCTATTGACCCCGAAGCTATTCTGGGCCCAGTGCTGCTAGTGGTTTCAGATGGTGGGTTCTTTGTCTCCTGTGGTCACTGTGAGCACCACTGAAGTTTGACTGAGTAAGTGAAGCTTTAGTCTTGAGAGAAAAGGAATCTGGAATATGTTACAGTGGGCTTTTTTTTTCTTCCTTTCCTGAAATGCTTAAAAATCTATGGAGAGAAGTTTAGAACTATTGCTGAAGGGCATAATGAATTGAAGACTTCCTCAGTCGATTGCATCCTGAGCCAGACTTGTGTCTCTAGGCAGGTGACTAAGCCCTCAGAGTTTTCATGGCCTCCGTGGCCAGCACATCCCTTGTACAATAGTGGTAAGAATGAGATGGGGTGCTGCATCAAAATTAGCTGTGGTGTAGCCAGCACTGTGCGTTTACGACTCCCAGAGTAGAAAGGCTCTCCAGGGGTTTCCTGAGATCTGTAAGGGAGTCTTGGAGAGGCACAGAGTGAATATATGACCATGACTCTCTTAGTTAATTATTTTAAAATATTGTGCAGATGTATATTATATGCTGAGCACACACCCCACACCTGCCCTTCCCTTTCTTTCCCTATCCCCCCTCGAGTTTGTCCCCTCCTTCCCTAGACAACTTCACTCCTGCATCCCTTCAGTATAGATGTACATGGATTTCGTGTGACTGTAAAAAAATGTAGGAGGCACAAATGAGAGAAAACTAGATAAGTCTCTTTCTGAGACTGGCTTAACCTGCTTAATATGATTACCTCCAGTTGCAACCATTTTTTCCCTACAAATTACATAACTGCTTTCTTCTTTATGGCTGAAAAAACCACCAGCCATTGTGTCTATATAGCACATTTTCCTTATCTCCTATAACTCAGTTGTTGTGGGCAGTGCCGCAATCCACATTGTTGTGTAAATAAGTATCTTTAAATACATGTGTTTGGCACTGGTGATGGAAGCCAGGGCTTGTGCATGCCAGGCGAACAGCTCACATTTTTGCATGTCAACATTGAAGTGTCTTCCATGGAAAAAAACCAGACATTTTGTCTCTTACTACATTGGAGCCCAGACATTTTATTTCATTTTGTTGTGTTTATTGAAGAACAGGGAAATCCAGATATTTTAATAAAAATGAGGTACACGGTTGAAACCTATTCATCTTCTATAAACCTTTCATTTTTAAAGACTCACAGAACCGAGGTGACATTGCCAAGGTCACTCAGCTACAGATGTTAAAATGGGCAACCGTTTAGCTGCTGCTGCCCCTGTGTCATGGGAGTTGTCCTTTTGACCTCTGGGCGCAGCTGAACTGTTGCAGATTCCTTGGGCCACACAGCCATGGTGTGTAACCATAATGTGTCCACATGGGAGAACCTAGACAGGGCTCTCACACTGAAAAGATGATACTTGAGATGATAAGCAGTTCCCTGGTGGGAGATCTTGCATGCTGATAGGTCAGCTCTTTGTCACCCTCAGGCAGTATCTCCAAATGATTTGGGCTGGTTCAGTCTTCTAAGTGCTGTCTGTGACTGTGGAGTACTTGTGTTTCGGATGTAACCTTTGTTTCTCTCAACAGCAGATTTCTTATTTCAGAAGTTAGTCTCCTGCCCAATTCTTCATGAACACAGATGGTGGGATGTGGGGTTCTAGGCATATTTTGCTCCATGTTACATAGAGTCCTGTTCCTGATATTGGGGAGGATGTCACAGGGCCATTTTTGGAAATTCCTTATAGGGTTAGGACAGGGGTGAGCCGTGTTATTGATAGCTCTTAAAGCTTGTCTCAGAGAGGATGTGCTGTCACCTTGGCCACACTGGAAGGGAGAGATGACCACCATCCAGCATCCTTCACAGAGCTTTGACTTTGTGCGAGTGAGCAAGGAATGATGTCTGAGTTGCCATCATTCTTGCTGAAGACACTTGGGTGTTGGAGAACCTGTTCCTGCTTCTGAGTTCTGGCTTGGGGATTTCTGTCTCCCCAGCCATTTTCCCCTGTGCCTGTGTTCTCACCTCATGGCTGTACACTGCTGCTCCCACCCTCTCCCCTGCCAGACTCTTGACTTTGGGTTTGACGTTAGTTCTCACCTCTTCTCTAGAGACATCAGGGCCTGACCTGGGAGACAGGGGCTGTGCCCAGGGCAAGGTGCAAAGGTTCAAAAGTTGAGGTTTGTTTGGGTGCCAACCCAAAGGACAATTGTAATCCACAGAATCCAAAGTCACACTGCTGGATCTGGGGATGAAGGTGGCTTCATTCCCACTACTACCAGGATTCCAACCCCCAAGACAAAGTCTGTGTTACAGAAATTTGCACACACCATTTTCCTAGCCAAGGGACAACAGTTTATCCTAACACCAGTCAAATTCTAAGCAGAGGTGGAGTGGGGACAAAATGTAAATATTGACTGGGATTTTAGTCCGTAGCTTCTTCAAGTGTTCAACAATCTCTCTGGCTACAGGGGATGGTGACTCGTGTCACAGCAACAGCAGTCAGCTGCATTCCAGGAGGACCTGGAGTGAGAAACAGCTGTGGCAGGGGAGGAAGATGATAAACTAAGGCTTGTGCAAGGCAGGTCAGAGGTCACAGGCCAAGAATGAGGCCAAGAGCACTTTAAAAGGGATGTTTTCCTGAACCTTGTGTAGAGGTCTAGAGTGTAGATGAGATATGTCCCTAGGAAGAGCCTCAGGAAACATGGGCAAGCCCTGGAAGGGTCCGTACTGAGCCAGACAGTATTTTGCAGATATTAGCTCAGTTCACACAATACCCGTATAGTATGTGTGCTTTTGTTATCTTGAAAGAGGGAGTCTATAGATTTGAAAATGTGCTTTGTGTAACTTCTATAGAGGTCTACAGAAGTTAACTTGTCCAAGAGCACACAGACAGTAAAGGAAGAAGCTGAGAATGTGGGCCTGGGTGGCAGGGCTTCCAAGTCTGTCCTTAAATCTTTGCTTCTATAAAAATCTGCCCATGTAAGGTAAGTAAGATGCTCACCCCAGCTTTGCCCTCTGGAATGGCTACACGTTAACATTGAATTTCAGCATCTGCCAAGAACTCCCCTAGCTGGACTTAGGGACACAGCCTGTCATACCAGCACTTAGAAGGATCATGAACTTGGAGTCAGTTTTGACACTGTCTGGGGAAAAAAAAAAATGTTGTATGATTGTTCTCAACCTGAAGAGATTTCAAACCTCTGAGGGACTCCACCCTTCAGAAGTCTTGGTCTTATTGGTCTCATATAAAGCACAGCCTGCAGGGAGTATGGGAAGGGTAGACCAGCAGGCTTCACAGAAACACCTCAACCACTCCTGACAAGCACCTGACACACATCTGCAGTTTGGCCTGTCTCTCTGCCTATGGCTGTAGCTTTTTCCTTCCTAGCAACAGCCAGATTTCCTGAGAGGTATACTCAATCCTCTTCCCTTTCCCTCTTTAACCCACTGTAGTGTGGCTTCTACACTACAAAATCCACCTTTGCCAAGTTCCCAGCCTCAGTGCCGCTGAAGTGACTATCACCAGCCGATACTACTCTTAAATGTAGTCCTTTAGTCTTTTTAAACAATGGCTTTTTAAAAACCATGTGATAGAAATCGACCCTGAATGTAGGAGCCCCAGAAACTGCTGTTCCTGTGCTGAGTTGAAAATCTTAATACAGGTGATTTCCACACACCCACACCAACCCTCCAACTGCATTCCCATCTTGGTGTCCCTGGCAGAAACAGATGAGAACCCAGCTCATGCTGTGTCTCCTCCCACACTGTGGGCAAGAACCAGTCATGCATCTCCTCTGATTAGAAAATGGTTAGTGGGGCGCGGGCCCAATCCCTGGCCCATACTCTTATCAGCAGTAGAGCCATTTAGCTATTTAGTACTGGGGAACAAAGGAGTCCATTTGTAATCAGCTCCTGGCCCACATGTCTTGTTTTTTGTGTCCTTGTCTTCTAAGCGTACAGAAACAAATTTGAACAAGTTGTGTTTTCAGTACTTTAAAGCCAGTGACTCATGCTTTGTGCCCCGGGAAATAGGCCTTGCTAGAATCTGTGATCTGCTGTATGATGGAGATAGACCCAATGAAGAAGGTTAGCAGTCTTCTCCTGAGGCCACAGAGAGTGGGACTGGATTCCAAGTCCCGTTGTCCTCTGACAGAGTACCTTAGGAGAGCCCCTGTCTCTAGCTGAGGTTCACTCACTTCCCTCCCGTTACCTGGGACCTATCATCTAGCTCTGTGCTTGGTGAATGGGTGCTCTACATTGCAGGGTCCTTGCTAAGAGCTGGTGAAACTGAATTGAGTTACACCCATCTATAGTTTACAGACTTGTTCCAGGCCAAGAGGGAAAGCGGGTGTGCTTGAGAGACTTGCAAAAAACAGGGCCTATCTCTGTGCACGTCTCTCCTCTGGGAAGGAAGGGGCCTGCATGGTGACAATAGACCAGGGAGCTGACTCAGACAGCCAGTTCCTGTTCATTTCCCCTCTCAGCAGGACAGCCGCTGAGCGGGAGGTCAGCCCTCCATGAGGCTGGGATTCAGCCTCCGGCTGAGAGCTGAGATCCTTACCTAGAGAAAGATAAACCTAACTCACAGACAGCTCCTCTCACTGTCTATCACCTGTGACTGGGGCGGACAGGACCACTGAGGTCATAAGTGGAGAGCCAGGGATTTGAAAAGAGAAAGGTGAAAGTCCTATTTTGAATCCAGGATTGCCTTTCCTGGACTGGACTGCCCAGGAACTTCTCTGAGCAACGTGATTGATAGGGTCAAACTAGCACAGCCAGCGTGCTGGGAACTGTCTAAGGACGTAACCCTGGGTGCTCTACTGAGGAACCTAGAGACAGGTTTGGAATAAGGTGGAGCCCCTGGGCTCTGGGCTTCCAGCGTGAGCCTGGTACATATTACCCTGCTGTGTGAGGATTGGCTGGAAGTGGGTATCTGCACCACTAGGATGGAGAGAGGCGAGCCTCTTACCCTCTTCTGGAGCCGGGGAGGTGAGTTATTGGGAAAGGAGGGGAGCTCGCGGCCAACTTGGAGCCTAGAGGGAAGGGAGGGAGACCCCTTAGTTCTAGAGGTGTGCAGGGAGGGGCTGGAGGGAGACTTGGAAGAGATGCTATAAAGCGGTTTTGAAATTGGGTGGTTCTGGATATAAAAAAAAAAAGGGTGGATGTAATCACATCCTAACCCCGATATCTTGGGAACTTAAGGGATTGTAAAAGTGACTGAGGAATTGTGTGTGTGTGTGTGTGTGTGTGTGTGTGTGTGTGTGTGTATGTGTGTGTACATATGTTTTAGTTTCTTTGAGTCAACATAATGTAGATTCTTTCACTTTAATCTCAGTCAGTCAATTTGGGGACTTACTCTTACCTCTGCGACTTCCACCGAAATGCCAGATTTGCTTTTCCAAAGCATGGTCACTGGGAGAGGCAGGTAAAAGGGTGCTCGTGACTGGTCATTTCCACATGTGCTTCCTAGTGCTGTCTAGACTAGGTTCAAGCCAGTCCTCCTGGCAGTAGGATAAGTGCAGAGTCCTTATATAAGGTCACACAGGGAACTTTGTCTGACATCTGCAAGGAGAACCAGTCAGGATGGGCAATGTAACATGGCAGATCCGAGTCTTTAAACATCTGGGAAGCTGCCAGTTTTTTGGAGGCAGCTGCCAGGACAGACCGCGAGTGAGTCTATGGGGTGCCTCTGGGGCTCTAGTCAGCCCTCTGTAGCTGGAGTGGGCTCAAAAAGTATTTATGAGCTCTTAAAATGATTAGAAAAACAGAGAGATGCAATTTTTATAAAAAGTAATGTGAGGACCATGTTATAGCCTGGCATGGAGAGGAATCAGAGGAAAGTGGGATTTGGTCTTCAGGTCTTTGAGGGTTTTGTCAGAGGGTGAAGTGACCAGATGGGGGTCTCTGTAAAGTCTCGCATGTCACAATTGGGGTCTGTAGACAAGGAGGAATTTCCTAACAGGCTCTGCATAGACAGATCGGGCAGCCGAGAGGAGCAAAAGTTCAGCACCCTTGGAGGGATTGTCTTCTCTCCAGTCGGAGTGGGATCCGTTGATGGGAAGCAGGCCTGGCCTCCCTCTTCGGCAGGAAGGAGACAGGAGGGGCAGCTGTCACCTGGGATGTAGGCCTGGCCCAACGCTGCAGTTGCCTCCCTGCCCCCTCCAGAGCTGCTCCTCTCTTTGCAGCCCCCTCATTTCCCTCCCTCACACTGGGCTTCTGCTTCCCTTCTCCATCACTCCCCCCCCACTCTGCAGCCAAGAGGGTCTTTTCAAACAAACCAGAACCTGCTGCTCAGAATCCATCAACCGCCTCCCCTCACCCCCTGCTGAAAGTCCCCATTTCTTTTTTTTTCTTCTCTATTGGCTCCTTTCTCTAAAAACAGAACAGAGATAAGATTATTTCTCACTCTAATACCGCTCTGACATTTCATAAATCTATGTCCTAGACAACTGGAAAGGGCTATATTTAACCTTGCATCTTGTAGCTTTTAATGGAGGGACTTGCTGAAGGCTCTGCCTTCTAACGCCATAGGAGACCTAAGGCTTGTCTTTATTCTCTGCTAACCTAGCCAGCAACCTGGAAGGCCAGAGTAGTCCTACTTTCTAGTAACATGACCCTTTCTTCATCCTCAATCATCCACTATCCCCTCTGTCCAGAACTGGAGACGGTCCCTGCCCCACCTTCGAGAGTGTGCCCTTGGCTTTTGTGCCTGCAGGTACTCTCATTGACCACATAGTCTAAGTGGGGCAGCTGGTGAGCATGGGCTAGAACAGCCTGCAGGTATGGACTAGGATGGGAGCTGGGCTAGGAAACAGAGCCAGGAGAGAAGGACATGTGTTGTCATGGGTCTGGTTGTGCCACATACTGGGAGGAGAAACGATACTAAGTAAGGTGGTAGCAGGAGCATTGTGTATATTGGCTAATGTGACCGTCACAACAGTCCTGTGAAATAGGTCCAGTGAGAAGACTTGGACTAAGAGGAATTAAGTGACGTGTCCAAAGTCATATCTGTTGAGAAAATGACAGCTGGGGTCACAAAGTCTACTTACTTTACCCTGACCCAGGATATCCCTGATTGAATTGGTTCTGCCCTTTGGAGCAGTCCTTGTGGTCACTCCCTGCTGGAGCTCTTGGCAGACTCTGGCTGCGCTGCCAGGCATCTTGGCCCAGGCCCACCTCTATTCCTGCCCCAAGCCAAATTGTTCAGCCTGGTAGTTTGGTTTTCTTGTTGTTTCATAGTTGATTTTTGTTTGCTTTGTTGGGAAAGAATCTTACAGTGTAATCCAGACTGGCCTCAAACCTGAGGATCTCCTGTCCTAGCTTCTGGAGTGATGAGATTGCAAGTGTGTGGCAGCTTCTCTGCTCTTAGGTCTTAGGGACACTTTTTCTGGTACTGTTCTCATCTGCCTTACTGATAAGAGCTTCTTGGACCACTACTAAAGCAGTACACTATACTCCATTTCTCCATAGCTACTGTTTGATGCTGCCAACACTAATGCTTTCTGTGGCCTGGGACAAATTTGCTCTCCCATTTTCTGTCAGTTTCTTCAGCTGCAATGTGTGGTGGAGGAAATTCTCTAAAGGCACTTGCAGTTGTCCTACTCTAGGGTACCAAGGGTCCTACCCCCTGGTCAGCCCCACCCCTGCTGCCTTCTTAGTGGTATTGGCATAAAGCTCTCCACAGCTGTAGGTTTTAAAATCTTTGCTGAGCCAAGTGATTTCTCCGGAGCCAAACCACAAAGCGACATCTCAGTGACAACAGCCACATGTGCAGGCTCTTTTCTTGTTTACCAACTTTTCACAGTGGGCAGTGTGTGTGGTGGTGGTGGTGGGGCAGGCTTCCAAGGCGATTTTCATGGTACACCATACTGCTGCAAAGAACACTGAATTACATGGTGAGAAAATGATTCTCTCTCCCACTTTCTGATTACCTTAAGGAGAAAGTCTCAGTGTGGTACTATTCTTCAACCTCTATAATGCTTGCTAATCTTCTGCTCTAACAAAGCTAGACCTGCCTCAGGCTCAAATGCAGGGACAGGCGACAGCATCTACTTGGAATTTTAATTACTGTGCTCTGTTTCTATTGCATTTCTTTTTACAGTTGCTTTCTAATTATGGCAAGTGATACTTCTTTGCTTTCTGTTTTTGTGTTGCTTGCTTTTATGTTTGTTTAGGGCAATACTGGGGATCGACATAGGGCCTAGCCTGTGTGTGTAATCCATCAGCGAGATCTATCTCCAGCCCTTGGCTCTTAGCATTGTTCTGGGAGGCTGCCATTTAAAAATTATTTCAAAGCTGGGCGGTGGTGGCACACACCTTTAATCCCAGCACTTGGGAGGCAGAGGCAGGCAGATTTCTGAGTTCGAGGCCAGCCTGGTCTACAAAGTGAGTTCCAGGACAGCCAGGGCTACACAGAGAAACCCTGTCTCAAAAAAAAATTATTTCAATATTTTTTATCATTATTATTTTATAATTTTTGAGCATGGAGAAGGTAGACTTATCAACAAAAATCAGAAAAAGAGTCCTTAAGCGTGGGAGGGGTTGCAAGAGAGAAATACTATATTTATTTGTTTTGTTTTGTTTTGTTTTGTTTTTGAGACAGAATCTCATAACGTAGCCCTGGCTTGCCTGTAACTTGCTGTGATGTAGACCAGGCTAGCCGTATATTCACAAAGACAGACAGACACACACACATACACACACACACCTTCTGAGGCAAGGCTTAAAGGTATGCATCACTACGCTATGTTACCCTATTTATTTTTGAGGCAGTTTTATCTCTATCAGATTGGATTCAAACTTGCTATGTAGACAAGGATGACCTTGAACTCTTAATCCTCCTGCCTCTCCTGAGTTCTGGATTTTGTGTACTACCATACCCAGCTCACTCTCTCTCTCTCTCTCTCTCTCTCTCTCTCTCCATATATACATCTATAATTCTAGCTCAGAAGGCAGAGTCAGGGTCCACAGAGCAAACTAGTTAGTTGGTATCCATATTGGATTTGGGTTTGATTTAGAGACTCTGCCTCGACAAATAAAGTAGAAAACTGACCAAAAATAATTCTTCACATTGACCTCAAGTCTCTGTGTGTGTGTGTGCATGCATGTGTATACAAGTATATGTGTGTGTGTGTGTGTGTGTGTGTGTACACATACACACATGAAAACAAAAAGAAGAAAAAACATTAAAAAAATTTTTCCAGCCAGATGTGCTGGCACACGCCTTTAATCTCAGTATTCAGGAGGCAGAGGCAGGCAGATTTGAGTTAGAGGCAGCCTGGTCTACATAGCAAGTTCCAGGACAGTCAAGGATATATAGAAAAACTAAATGAGGAAAAAAGGAAGGAAGGAAGGAAGGAAGGAAGGAAGGAAGGAAGGAAGGAAGGAAGATAAATGAAAAAAATAAATAAAAGACATTTTTAAAAGTTTTCAAAACTACAAAAACATTTAGAGAAAAAAGACGAAGTAAATAGAATCACTGATCCCAAACCCTGTGGGAATGGAAACAAAATGGCTGCAGCTTGACCCGCACAAGAATGCACTTTTCATTCCACAGGCATCTCTGGAGTGCCAGCCATAGAAGGCTTTGCATGGCTTTCCTCTGCTCTCTTAGCCTTTATTGCTCCATCCCCTCTAATTAATCCTAGAAACTTTTGTGCATCCTAGCTTGTGGTTCCCTGTCTGAAACGTCTCCCACACAGCCCTGTCCTTCTATCAAACCTCAGCTCATCGTCCAAGACTCTGTTTGAGCAGCTCTTCCTCTAGGATGCCCTTCTTCTGAATGCCCAGGTTGAGTTCTGCTCCCAGGCACGCACACATCTCTACTGCAGCCTCTCTCGAGTTGATGGACTCATTTGTTTGCAGACCTGAGTCTCCTGCCCTTTGGCTTCCAAAAACATTTTCTAAGGAAAACTTGGAGGGTGGGGCAAGGATAAAAATGTAACTGCAAGTGACAGTGACTGGACCCTGGGGACTGTCTGGCTCCTGGGATCATTTGGACTGGAGACTTCCCAGATTCAGAGCCAATACTCACACAGGCCACAGATTCAGTCTAGGGAATGTCTTTGAAGGGCTGTTACAGGTTATGTATATGAAGATTGGAGTATCTTTGGGAATTGCCATCTGAAAGTCAAAAGGAAAGTAGAAATGGCTTAAGGAAGAAGTGGATTGGGATACATTTAATGACAGCCTTAACCAGCTACTTGGGGACTCTGGTGCTAAGGTGGCCAGTCACAGGTGTTCCAAGTTAGATTCAAGCTGTTCCCAAAGATGAAGAAGATGGGAAGTAACTTTAGGTCTGGCACCTCTCTCTGAAGAGAGGACCCTTGCAATTCCTGGGCAGCTCTATCAACTTAAATTAGTCTTGTTGACCAAGGGAATAAGATGCAGTCATGAAGGGAAATCTGAAGGGTACATCACAGTGTCTACCACAGAGATCTTGTCAGGGCCCCTGGGGCTGTAGTCCTGGGGAAGCAGTAAAAAGGAAAAGACAGTAGTTTGGAGGATAGGCTGGCGAGGCCTGGAGGCGCAGTCCTTAATATCAATTACTGGAGAGGAGGCATGAGGGTCACAAATACTGAACCAATCAGAGCCACAGAGAGAGTTTAAGTCCAGCCTGGATCATTTAACAAGACCCCCGACTCAGACGTAACAAGTAGAAAATGGCCAGGGATCTAGCTCAGTGATAGAGCACTTGGCTACCATGTATGGCATGAGGAGGCAGTGATGGCCAATCCACATTACTAAAATCACCTCTCCCACTATAACAAAGCCACGTGGTAACAGGGCCTTGAAACCCTGGGTATGCTATTCCAGTCCCTGTGCTTAGAGGACATAGAGACAAGAAAGTCACAAGGAGTTTCTGGTATAATTGGGGCAGAAAATATTTAAAGGGACTATTGAGAGCAATGTGCAAAGTGTTCCCCCTGTGATGTGTACCAAAAGACCAGGCTGTCTTAACACTTTGTTCTTGCTTCTCTACTGGAGACCTTATTATCTGGGTCTTCCCACAAAGTATGATTATTGGCCTCAATCTAAACAAGTGAAAAATGAGATCCAGAGATTTGCTTCAGTCTTCCCTGCAGGTCAGATCTCCCCCGCCCCCCAAGCTGGGACGCCTCCAGCACAGTGTGCTGTCACAGCCTGTGCCCTCTCCCCAGCACCACCTGCCCCCTCAAAGACACATGCAGCCCTCTGCAGTTCGCAAAGTGCTTATTACATATATTTTATCTTGACACAAGCCTGCAAGATAGCAAAATAACGGTGTCAGAAGAAAGCAGATTTCTACCTTTGTTTTCTTAACCTGCCTGATACGCAGTTCAGAAATAGATATATTCCCATCATATTCCTGTCAGAGACATTCTTCTTTATTCTGCTTTTCTTTTGCCTGCACGTTCTTAACCACCTGTGAAATTCTTCCATTGCATTCATCTGTTCTTCCATATCTTGCCTCAAAAGTGAGAAAATTGTCATCAAAATCAAGTTACTTCCTTTTAAGCTGTGAGGGGAGAAATAGAGGTTTCATAATTTTTCAGCCTTTTCCAAAAGCAGATGTTCTCGGTTTGAAACATGAAAAATATATGAGATGGAGACTACATCTGGTTTTATGTGTGATTAGGACTCTGAGAGAGCTTTCTTTCTTTTTTTTCTTAAATAATTTTTTTTACATTTTTTTATTTGACAAATGTTGGGGATGCCATGATGTGCATGTGATAGACAGAGGGCAGATTGTGGGTGTCTCTTCTCTCCTTCCATTGTGTGGGCTCTAAGGACCAAACTCAGGTCATCAAGCTTGCTTGCAAGTGCCTTTTCTCACTGAACCATCTCACCTGCCCAGGACAGCTTTCTTGTTGAACAAGTGGTACTACACTTAGAGGCCAACCAAAAAGCCCTGTTTGAGGAGCTGGGGCTCCCTTAGTTTCTTCCTCAGCACCCCTTGCCGGTGCTTTCTTTCCTTTTGCAGCCAACTTCCTCTTCAGACCCCAGGCCAAATCTATTTCTTTCTCTTCATTCCCTGCAAAAAGACTCCTCAGATGTTCTGTCTTCTCCCATCAAATGCCAGTGAGCACACATTTTGAGATTAAAAATAAGAGAGAAAATTCATCCATCTCTTCCAGTGGGTTTTATTGTAGTGGACCTGGTCTCAGGGTTTATCTAAAGCAAAGCTTTCCTCTAGGGTTTTCATAACAGACAACCACACTAGCAGCGATTCCGTGTTTACAGGAGAAAAGTCTTCATACATTCTCAGCAAAAACAAATGCACACATTCTGTGGCCCTGCCTGATTTTCACATGACTTCATTTCCTATCACTGTCACAGGACCCTAATTTAAATTTCCTTTCTCTTTGGAATTACCAAAATACTCTGCTGGCCTCTCAGTTAAGCAGGGTGGAGAGCTCATTTCCTTCACTTCCTTGTAGGGAGCGTGCAGTAAGTAATGGGGACCAAGGTGGAGATCAAGGGTCAGCGTTTGGTGTTAAAGATTAGCAAAGTCAACATATGATCCTTATCAAAGAGTAATTTTCAAAGAGTTAAAACATGAACTCATTCAAAAATATATTGAGGTCAGATGTCAAAGATTTGTTTAACTTACTAATGAAGGAAACCAGCATCATGGTAAAGCTGGTTTGAAAAGCTCCATAAGGGGAGATGATGCAGTGGGTAAGGTACTTGTAAGTGTGAGGACTTGAGTTCGAATCCCCAGCACAGACATAAATGCCTGGTAGGTGTAGCGGCTTATCTGGAATCCCCAGAGCAAGCTGACTAGCTAGACTAAAAAAAAATGTTAAGCTCTATGTTCAGGAAGAGACTCTGCCTTAATAGGAAAAGTGCAGGGAGATCAAAGAAGACTCCCAACTTCAACCTCTGGCTTCCACACATGCATACACATATGAACGTAGTCCCCCTCACATACACATGCAAAAAAAGAGAGAGAATGAGAAATACATGAGAGTTAAACATAAAATTACCTCAAAAAGAGACTGGCATGATGGCTCAGTGGTTAAGAGCATTTGATGTTCTTGCAGAAGATCAATTTCCCAACACCCATACCATGGCTTACAGCCATCTGTAACTCCAGTTCCAGGGGATCCAGTTGCTTTTCTGGCCTCTCTGGGCACTGCACACAAGTGGTGCACAGATATACACACAGGCAAAACATCCATATATTTAATTTTTTCTTCAAGAATTATCTCAAAAAGTCCATAATTACCATGCAACCTAGAATTTCCTCTTACAGCATACTCCAAGGAACTGAAAACACTTGAACAGATATCGGTACATGAATGTTCATGGCAGCAATATTCATAATGGAAAGTTTAAACTAACCCAGATGATTATCAATTGGTGGAGAGAGAAATAAAATACTGTACTCAATGTAGGAAATGGACTATTTGATCACAAAATGAAGTTTGAATACATGCTATGATTAAGTCCTGACATGACCCTAACTGAACGAAGCAAGACACAAAGAACAAATTTTGTGTAATCCCATTTACATGAAGTATCTTGAATAGGCAAATTCATAGGGATAGAAAGTAGATTAAAAATTACCAGGGCCTAGGAGAAGGTAAGCAATGGGAAAGCAAAGGAGTAATGGGAAATTGCTGCTCTTTTCAAACACAGATGTTTGTTTATTTAGTGTGTATGTGTGTGCGTGCTTAAACGTGTGTGTGTGTGTGTGTGTGTTTAAGTCAGGGAACAACTTGAGGGCTCAGTTCTCTCCTTCCTTTACTGTGGGTTCCAGGATCAATGGAGGTCATTAGGCTTGGAGCAGGAGCCTTCACCCACTGGGTAAACTCCCAGACTTGGAAAATATTGCTTGATAGATATGTAGTTTCCATCTGAGATGATGAAAAATTAGGTATGGATAGTACTGGCCACTTTACAGCATTGTGAATTTAATTATGACATTGGCTTCTTAGAAATACTTTTAGAGGGTGGGCAGCTAGAGAGATAATGGCTCAGCAGTTAGGAGAACATACTGCTCTTGCAGAGGACTTGAGGTGATTCCCAGCTCCAGAGGGATATGACACCTCTGGCCTCCATGGGCATCTGCACTCATATGCACAGACATACATACAGAGCCCACATGATGCTTCACAACTATACATAAATCCAGTTCCAAGGGATCCTATATGTCCTCTGATTGCTTAAGGTACCAAGTACACGTGTGGAACACATACATACATGCAAGCAAAGCATTCACACAAGGAGGAGGAGGAAGAAGAAGAGAGGAAGAAGAAGGAGGAAGAGGAGGAGGAGGATACATCTAATAAAAATTTTTTAAAAGAACTAGAATATAGCTAAGTGGTGGAAGTCATGCCTAGCACCTCAACACAAAATATTTTTAGAAATAGATATGATAGCCTTGAAAAGAAAATTGAAGTACGATTAAAATGGTTGTTCTACAAGATAATATAAGTATAATTTTGAGGGACTACTTTTCCTGCTGAACAGAATTAATTTTACCACGATCAGACAAAAATCATTTGCAGCTTATCACTCTCCCACAAGTTAACTCCTAGCTTCAGAGTCTGGGCCTTAAGCAGTAATGCCTAATCATTAGTGTTCTTTGGATGGTCTTCTCAGCTTTACCTGAAGGCTGTTCCGTGATCTTTCCTGTGTTGTGCTTTACATGCTGTTTACTCCTTTCTTTTCCTTCCTTCCTCCCTTCCTCCCTCCCTCACCCTGCCCTCCTTCCCTCCTTTCTTCTTTCTATCAGATAGACTTTCCTGTATTTCTTCTACTTTATACATAGCCAAGGATGATCCTGACAGTGCTGGACTGACAGGCATACGTCATACCACCACATTCAGTTTATGCTAAGGATCTAACCCAGGGCTTCCTGCATACTGGGCCAGCACTCTTCCAACCAAGCTGCATGCCCAGCTTATATTGTTTTTCTTAATATTGCAAAGAATGCATGACAAAAAGCAATCCCCATATAAGTTTTCATGAAAAGGCCTTCACTTTAGCTTCAAGACCTGACTCTCATGGGTATTAGCATCTTGGTGACATCTTCTGGTACCACATTTCAGACCCACTTGGGTCCATACTGAACATAACTATCAGGCTGATGTGCTCCTTTTGATATACCACCCCCAACTTATCCCTGATCCACTGCACATTTCCTAGGACATCTTACAGAAACATCTGGAATCTGGCTAAAGCTTGGAAGAGTGTTCTCAAGTATCCTTCCCCTTGGTGCCAGCCAGAAAGCATCTCTCCACTCCTGAATAGCCTGTCCTTGCCTGCATACCTTTGAGCTTACAGATATTTTCACTGAATGCTGGTCTTACAGCATCCCTGGCCCATGGCAATGTCTCTTGAATTGTAGTCATCCATGTACATTTGTACTATTTCCTTTCCTTTCCTTTCCTTTCCTTTCCTTTCCTTTCCTTTCCTTTCCTTTCCTTTCCTTTCCTTTCCTTTCCTTTCCTTTCCTTTCCTTTCCTTCCTTTCTTTTTCTTTTTTGGCTTTTGTGTGTTTGTTTTTGTTTTGCTTTGGGCTTTTGTTTTTTTCTTGAGACAGTGTTTTACTGTCAGATAGCCCTGACTGCTCTAGAGATCACTCTGTAGACCAAGCTGGCCTTGGACCCTGCCCTAACTTCCCTGGTGTGGAGTCATACCCCACGTGCCATCAGCTCAGCTCGTCTGTACTATGTTCTAACTTCAAAAACACCTCTCTCTTTTAAAAAACTATTTCTAACTTCTCAAAAGTGAAGTCAATATGCTAAAGAAAAATTCATTAGAGTACCAAGCCATGTCCTGCTTGATTCTGTCCTTTAAAATTGTTGTTCTTTGGCAACTTCAGACGTGTGGTAGATACTGTGTTGCCCTCTCTCATTCCTGAGGAAATGGCAGCCCCCTTTTGCAGTACCCCATTAACTGACCACAGACCCTCAATGAGAAGTGGGGCTTTGTGAACCCCATCCCTATGTCAAAACATGGTGCCTTTGGCTTCACATGAAGATGGTGGCATCCTACTAGTGCTCAGCTTCAGGACTGTCTTCTTATACACTTCATCAGAGCATCGATGGCAACTAGCTCAGGTGCTCTGCAAGAGCAGTGTACACTCTGAACTGCTGAGCCGTCTCTCCAGCCCCAATTGTCTTCCATGTTGGAAGTGTGTGATTCAGGCACTGGCTTTGTTTGTTTTACTGGTAAATTAAGGACATTAACCTCTAGTCGTATGCATTGTTTGTGACCATTTTCTCATGCTCTTTGTTTTGTCCCTTTAGTTTTGGTTATCTCCTTTGCTATGCAGATTCTTCTGCATTTTTTGGACATAATTCCACTAACCATATTTTTTTTGAAATTTCATCTATTTTTTTTTTATGTGCATGGGTGTTTTGCCTGCATTTATGTCTGTGCACTGCCTGTGTGCAGCATTGGAAGAGACCTGAAGAGGGCATTGGATCCCTCTGGGACTGGAGTTACAGATGGATGTTAGCTGCCATGCATTTTATGTGCCTGACTGAGTATTTTGCCTGCATGTATGTATGTATGTATGTATGTATGTATGTATGTATATGCACATACATGTCTGGTGCTCACAGAGGTCATAAGAGGGCATCTGATCCCCTAGAACTGGCATTATAGACAGTAGTAAACCTCAATGCTGAGAATTGAACTCAGGTCCAATGCAAAAGCAACAAGTGCTCTTAACTGCTGAGCCATCTCTCCAGTCCTGTTTATGAGTCTGAGCTAAGTTTGGACTTCCCAAGTCAATACACAGCCAGGCTCCCCAAACAGTTCTATTTAGTGATGTTTCAAAAGTAAAAGGAAAGCCTTTGTTTCTGCTAATTGTTTAGCATGGAGACAGGCAAGGCATCTCCTCTGTTTGCCAGTGTTCTTGAGTTTTGCAAGTGTCACCCTCATACGGGAGCCTGTCTGCCCATTGTGGAAGCTTTAAGTATGTTAAGGCAAATATGGACGATGCTTGGGGAAAGTATTCGCTCTAACCTTAGATGTGGTCATACCTTTTTCTGTGAGTTTACCACTGTGGTGTGGCACAGCGAAGCTCTCCCTCTAAGCTTTCAATAGCCTTGCAGATGTAGAGCTCTTGGCCTGGTACCTATCTGTCATTAGTGAGATTCTCTCCATCTAAATCAAAGACATGTACAAGTTACCTCCATGCTATCTGGCTCTGTAGTAGAAGTAGAATTATTTCTTCTGCCCAGGAGAATAGGATGGGTAGATGAGAAAGCCTTCTTAGTCCTCCTTCTTCTAAAGCCTGTGACATTCCACGAGGTAGATCATTCACTGGCTGTTTCTTTGCCCCCAACACCCTTTGATGGATAAAGGGTAACAGCAAAGTCACCCTATTCCTAGTAGGAAGCAGTGAACATCCTTGTGCATTTATCTGTGCAACATGCAAGTATTCTCTTAGTATAACTTTATGCAAGTTTAGCTAGTAGGTCATGGACAATTAACATTGGCTAAGCACCAAAATATTGCCCTCAAAAAGGGCCTGGGGGGTATAGCTTGGTGATAGATACTTGCCTACCATGCGCAGGCCCAGAATTCCATCATCAGAGTGATAAAATGAAAGTTATACTCTCACACTTTCCCTCAGCTATTGTGTTCCCACTTATTCATGCTACAACTTTCACATGAATGAACCATGTCAAATACACTATGAATATTCATAATGGCATGGTATGGTTTCTTGTTTGTTTGGTTTTGAGACAGGGTTTCCTTATATATCCCAGACTGCTCATGAATTCAAAGCAATCCTTCTGCCTTAGCTTCTTAAGTGCTGGGGTTACAAGTGTACACCACCACGCCCAGTATGACAACATGGTTATTTTTGTATGTGTGCAATATAGGTGTATATCTGTGAGTGTGTAGGTATGTGTGCACATTGCACACATGCATATGGAGGCTAGAGGTTGATGGTCGATGTCCTCCTCTATTGCTCTCTATTTTGTCTTTTGAGACATGGTCTCTCACTGAGCCTACAGTTCACCACTTGTCTAGTCCTTTCCATGTCCACACCACCTCCCTTCAGCACTGGAAATGCCGACATGCTACCACACCTGGTTTTTTACAACGGTCCTTTGAAACCAAACTCAGGTCTCTTTGCTTGTATAGCAAGCACATTACTCACTAAGTCATCTCCCCAGCCCCCAGTATTATTTTCCGGAGAGAAGAGGGGTTGGGGAGAGGGAGAGTAAGTGCAGACTAATAAATAAAATTGTATGCTCTAACAGTAGAATACTACATACCACCAATTTGCCTGGAAAATGCTACCTATATCAGCATGGATGTCTCTCATAAACATACCATGAAGCAAAGAGAGCAAATTGCAAAAAAAAAAGGTTATGTACAATTCGATGTGGATCAGAATGTACAAAGCAATATGAAATAGCTTATGATTTGTGAGCGCATACACAGCACCTTTTTAAGTATGCATGTATACTTAAGACACAGACATCCAGTTCGGGACAGCACTTCCTCTGCAGTTGGGGAGGTACTGAAGCTTCAGTTGGGGCAAATATGGGAAAATGAATTTGTTTCTAATGGTACTTTGGCATAGCTTGAAATAGCTCAGCATCTAAAATGAGAGGAAAAGAAAAGCAAGGCAGAAGTTGTTTCTTTTTATTTTTTTTTCCTTGAATAGGAAATTGAGGTGCAGGTTCTTGGCTATCTGGTACCTTGGAGAGGTAGATAATCTTCACAGGAGGAGGCTCACTCCGACTCACTGGAAGTCTGCTTTCGCCAGACACTGGACTAAACCCTTAGGATGGATCATTTGAATGATATAATTGCTGCCTTCCAAGCCCACGAGGATAGTGACTCCTGAGTTTTGTGACTGTCACCCTCATACTAGAGCCTGTCTGCCCATTGGGAGAACTCTGAGTACATTGAACCAAATAAGCAGGGCGCTTGAGGCAAGTGTTTGATCCAGCCTTAGATGTGGCCACACCTTTTTCTGTGAGTTTACCACTGCTTCACGGCCCGGTGAAACAGGAGCACTGCAACACTTACTAGGACCAGGATTTTCCCATGATGCCTGTCTCTTGCAAGCAGTGTTGCCTCATTAAATGACACAACTGACACAGTGGAGTCATCCGGCCTTATCAGTACCACTCGATCTAAAGCAGAAACCAGGATGGGTGGGGAAGGCTGTCTCTCAATGCTTGGCCCCCGTTGCCATGGGTCCTGTTGCCATGGTTCCCAAGCAGTCTCACTTATGATTTCCCTCAACCGCTTGCTTATGGCAGCCATCAGCAAGCAGAACCTAGAAAGTCGCTCATGCAGACCAGAAAGAAAGCTGATAACAGAAAAGACAAGTGAGGAAGGGAAGTAATTAAGCAAACACATGGGAAGAAGAGGCGGAAGGAATTTGGTGTGAGGCCCAGAAAGAGTTTGGTTTTTATGATTTTTTTTCTATTTCTTTGAGACGTAATGAACTGGAGAGACTGGGTTAGAATTTGCTGAGAAGTCCCCATTATGTAGCTACCATGTGACACAGGTACAGCAACTCCATGACCTGGATTTCAAAAAAAAAAAAAAAAAAGTCCTAGTTTTAAGAATTCTATTCTTTGTCAGACCAAGAATCCTGATTTTTGATTCAGGAAATAAGGTCACTGTACTTCCAGTGGCTCTCTAAGTCATCCAGGAAAGCCTGATTTAGAATCCCTCCCCTGGCTGGTTGGCAGGGAGTCCCCACAGGACCTGCCTCTGGGCCCTAAAGGCCTGAGTGAAGTGTCCTCTTATTCAGCCAAGAAATATCCAAGTGCTCCGACTCCACGTAGCTTTCTTCAGCTCTGTAGTTCTCCAAGGAGACAGAGCCAGAATGGCATAGTGTTGGGACCCTGTCAGAGCTGCATTAACTCAATGAAGGCAGTGCTCTGCGTCTCGCTCTTCTCGCCTGTAAGATGAGAACAAATAAGGGCCGTGGCAGGGTTATTCTGAGAATCAGCTAGGTGTGTGCTACCTTTAGAGTGCAGTGAGAACGTCAGCTGGTACCATTCACTCCTTGGAATTGAGCTACATGGCTCACGGCTGTAATCCCCGTACCCAGGTGGCTGAGGTAGGAGGATTGCCAAGTGTTCAAGTCTAGGCTAGGTTCCATAGTGAGTTCCAGGTCAGCATGAGCTGCAGAGTGAGACCTTGCCTCAGAAAGAAAGAAAAAAGGAAAAGGGAAGGGAAGGGAAGGAAAAGGAAAGGAAAAGGAAAGGAAAAGGAAAGGAAAGGAAAGGAAAGGAAAGGAAAGGAAAGGAAAGGAAAGGAAAGGAAAGGAAAGGAAAGGAAAGGAAATCCACTCCTTAATTCAACAGATAAATGTGTCTTCTATGCCAGTCATGAAGCCGAGCCTAGGGACATGAAGGTGAGCAAAAATCAGACATGATCCTTGCTAGCATGACAGTTTCAAATCAAAGGGGTAGACAGACTTTGGTCAAGGATCGCCTCATGCAAAGTCCAAGCAAAAGATAAATATGGCAGAAGAATTCTTTTTATTTACTTTTGGAGACAGTGTCTCACTGTGTTTAGCCATGGATGGCCTGAAACTCTGTATAGACCAGGCTGGACTTGAATTCATTAGAGATCCTCTTGCCTCTGCCTATAGAGTGCTGGGATTAAAGATGTGCACTACCATGGTCAGCCTGGATTCTTTTATTTGTGTTGATTTTATTACTGATGTTTAGGTTAGCATACAAAGAAACTGGTTCATTGTGACATCCTCATATATTTGTCATTGTGCTTTTTTCTCCTCAGTCATTCCCTTCCCCAGTCTCCCCTCCTCCGCCATGTCTCCTGCCTATCTCTGCCTGGTTCCCTAAATTGACTGCTTGTTCTGGGGGAGTGGCTCAGTGGAAGAATATTTGTCTAGTATGAAAGTTGCGTTGAGTTCCTCTAAACAAACAGATGATTGTGGCTGCTGGGTGGAATCCAGAAGGTAAGAAGAGAGTGTTTGAGGGACTTCTGCCCAGTGTGGCAGTTTACACTAAGTGTGTGAAATGATCAGCTATATGTAGATTTTAGAAAATGGAATCAATGGATCTGACTGAGGGGATTGATTGTGGGGTGAGGAACACACAGTAGGTATTTTGACTGACTGTATATGCATGACTTAGATCACTTCAAGTAGCAGCCAGTCCCCAAGTTGCTGAGGGGACTCACTGGTTAAGATCCCATGTCCATTATGTGTGATGCTAGTCCTTCAGTCCAGAAATCAGTTGCTAGACTTCATCGTCAATGACCATTTAGCATTATGAAAATGTGCCTTTGTGAAGAATAATAAAGCCAGATATTCGTCGGCTTTGCATTTGATGTGGATTTCCCTTTAAAGGTAAATCCTTCACTTCCAAGGTTTGAATGGAATATTACTTTTAAAATAGCATAATTTTCATTAAGGGAGGCTGTGGAAAACATTCTTTAGTCTATGATCTCCTGGTGGGGCAGTATATGTTCTTTGAATTGGATTCCTTTCAAACCTTTAGCCCAGGAGCTTTTGTTCTGAGAGGCCAGGAGACAAGAGGGTCTGAAAGACAGAAGAGATGCTAAGGGCCAAGGACAAACTTGAGTCTCATAACTGCAGGTAAGCATGCATTTGAGTTCCCATGGGGACTTCATGCAAATGATTTATTGTCATATTTTGCAAGCTTTTGCTCCTCACTGCATTAGCTCCTTAAACCTTTTAAGCAGAGCGGGCGTGGGGTTGAAATAGGCACCCAAGGTCCCTCTTTATTTGAAACTGTTTCATGTTCACTGAGAAGGAGCTCAATAAAGAATGTGCTATTTTTCCCACACCACTTGTCCCAGCACTCATCAGCAGGGCTTGTCTTTCTCAATCCGTGCAGGCCCACCCTTCAGAAGCCATTATCTGCTGACAATTGGTGGGGCTCTCTTATCTTTTCTCCCTCTCTCAATTAAACTCTAAGGACTGCGATTCCCATCTGCCTCAGAGCAAACACATCTCTTGTTACACCTACTTCCCAGAAGCTTAAGAGCTTGTCTCCTTTCTCCAACCTCTATAGTTCTCCTTTTCAGAATGCTTGACCCTTTTAGCGATTTTCAACTGCAGGTGGCAATTAAATTGGTTTCCCAAAGTTGGACCAAGCCATCTCGCCCCCTACATTTACCCCATCCCTGGTGACCCTTGAACCAGAATAGAAAAAAAAAAATCATTTTGTGGGCTGCTATTTTCTTCTCCCTAAGCAGGCCTATGTAAATATAAAGGTGATGTAATCACTAGGCAAGATGCTTTTTCTCTAGATGAGGCTTGCTGTCCACTGTACATACGGCTGGCGATGGTACCAACAAGGGCATGGTGATCTGCCTCCACCCTTTTAACATAGAGGTCAGCTCTACTTGAGAGGAGCCAAGGGCCAACAAAAAAGAGAATGGCTCTTCCATTCACAGAGCCTTGTGGGTTTCAAAAATGGATGAGGAGAACAAAAGGGACAGAAAAATGAAGAGTAAAAAAGAAAAAAAGAAAAGGGATATTTACAAATAGAGATAATGGTGAAAATAGAAAGTGGTTTGTTTTTCCTTTAATAGTCTGATTATAGAAGTATTCTAGTACATTATTTTAAAGTATGGAATAGGAATCTATTTTATCTACTTTTGTTCTTGTGGTTTCGATTGGGAAAACCTCACATTTGTTAACATTGCAAATAGTACTGAAAGATCTCAAAGGGAAAGGGCAGGTCACAGTCCTGTCCCCACCTCCACCCCACCCCCATCCAGCACTCTCAAGTTCTCCACATACTCCCTGGAGGCCAGCAATGGGAACAGTAACTCCTGTGTCCTTACAGACATGTTCCCTACATACGTAAGCCTGTGTGTGTTTCACATGTACAATTGAAGATGGCACTGATCATTCTGGCCCTCTCTTGTTTGTCATTGTGCAAGGTGTTATTTGGATTTGAGACAGCATCTTGCTATGCAGCTGAAGCTGAGCTTCAACTTGTGCCCTGTCTGCTTCAGCTTCTAGAGTGGTGGGATTGCAGAAGTACACACTGCCGTGCCCCCTATTCTGTGGCGCTACAGACTGAACCTAAGACCTCACATATGCTAGACAAGCTCTGGGCACTCTACTACTAAGGTGTATCTATCCCCAGCCCTCTAGATTTCTGAGACAGGATCTCATTGAATTACCCAACTGATCTTGAACTCACTCTATAGCTCAGGCTAGCCTTGAATTTTTGATCCTCTTCAGTTTCCTGAGTAACTAGGATTATAGACATACACCGCCATGCCCTGTTCTTGCTCTCCCTCACCCCACCCCCACCCCGAGCCCTGCTTTTTAATTTACTATTAACTCTAATGTTTTCCCACTTCCTCTTTGTCTGTGCTAGGGACCCAGGGCTGTGCATGTGCTAGGAAAGTGCTCTGCCACTGAGCTATAACCCCAGCCCTCATCTGTGTGGATGCAGTATGATGTATGAAATCGTTGCTATCCATGGACACTTACTTAAAATAGAAGATCTAGCACCATTCCAACCAAGAGAAATGTTATGCGAACCATAATAACAAGGCACATAAAGATTTTTGGATTTTCCAGTCATACTCAAATATTACATGTAACAGATCTGAAAGGCCACCATTATTCTTATATACAAGAGCTTGTTTTAGATTATCTATTTTGTTCCGTTCATCTCTTTAGCAGTTTGGCAGTAGTAGCCTCCATTTCCAGGAGTCACATTTCAAAAATAAAAAGAGGCCTAGAGCCACACACTTAGCATTTGACTGACAGGTGTGAAGCCGGGCTCTACCCGCAGCACCACAAAAAAAGGAAAAGAGGTGATAATAATTTAATGATATATTTTATTAAATCCAATATATAACAAGATAAGACCACATGTAATGCACATTAAGATTATTAAAGCATTGTCCATTGTTGGATTTTGAAATCTAGTGTAGATTTTACAGTTCCATCCCGTTTCAAATGCTTACAAGTCCCACGTGGCTGGTGGCAATGGCAGGTGGACGGTGGAGGTTGAGCAGGCAGGGAAATCTAAAATGTCACCTGAGCTGTGAGCCTCTGTGGTTGATAGGAATGGATAAGGAAGTTAGATGCTGTGACCTCTCTTGGCCTTAAGTGGTGAGCAAAGGTACCAAAGACCCAAAAGATCCTCCTCTTTTCCATGTGCTCCAGTTCTGCTGGCCAGAAATGAAGAAAGGGCCTGCTACTCAGGGCTGTCCTGAGGCTCAACACCAGCTTCCTTCTGTCCACCCACAGAGGCAGCTCTTCTTTCAAGTTTTGTTGTATTTAAGACCCAGTGCCCATTTCCTTTTTTTTTTCAAAAGCTGAATTATGTGGCAAGAGGGCTTTGAGGAAAGCCCTAGCTCTGAGGTCAGGGAGGGTGTGGTGGGAGGAACCCACATTGTGGCTTACTCAACTGTGAGATCTTAACTGGGGTGGCCCACAGCTACTGTGGTCCTGCACAGCAGTGGTGACAGCCATGGCAGCACAGCCTGGAGCATGGACTGGTGAGCAAGGGAACAGTGACTGACTGTAAGGGGATTGGAGCTTGGGGATTGGTACCTGATGGGTGCTGGCCATGTGGAAGGAGACAGACATCTGTAGAACCCAGGCGATGAGAATTCCAGCTTTGGCCCAGTCTGAATACACTGGGCCAGTTTGGGGAAGCACTTGGACTCTACAGTAGCTTTGAGGACTGCCCCCAACCCTGAGGTTGACAGGAGGCTGAGAAATGGGATTATCCCTTCCAGGGGCACATACTTTCCCTGAACAAAGGTGGTGGCCCAGTGCCAACTGCTTGATGATTTCCAAGCTGGTCCTCCTCCCTTGCTTGCTCTTCCTAAGTGGCCAGCTCCCAAAACAGAGCCTGGGGCTAGCCGAGGTTCAGAGCAGCTTTGCTGCAGGAGAAAAGGATTTACTCCTGTAGTAGCCTAGGAGGGAGCTCTTGGTCACCAGCACTGCCTGCAGTGTCCCCATCGCCTTCGAAATGCATGGTGGGGTGCCAGCATTCCTCTTTCATCCCGAATGTTCCTGTGGCCAGCCCAGCAGCCAGAAACCCTCAACAGTATTAGACTCCTGAAGGGCCAGGCAGCAAGCTAGCTTCTTTCTGCCTGATCACACCAGCTGTAACCTCCCAACAAACCAAGCGGGGCTAGTAAAACAGGGTGATTTCACGGCAATTCAAAATGCTGGCTGGCATGATGGCTCTTTGGCTCCCAACATCCTGCCCCTTTACTGGCTGGCCAAGATCCAGAAGCCCCATTGAATATATCTCTGTCCCAAATGTCCATAGCACAAAGGTTCATGGAGAGTCTGGCATGTCTGTGGGAACTACCCAGTAGTTGCTTCAGATGAATAAATGCATCTATGGTTATGGACACATTTTTCCATGGTATTACATGGCCTGGGTATTGTTTTATTTGTACATTTTACTGTCAAAGTCCCCAAATTTAAACTTGTCACTTTGTCACTTTGAACATCATGTGTAGACACCTGGGCACCCACTGATCTCCTCCACTAAGAAAATGTCCCAAAGTAAAACCAACTCAGGACTCTTGAGGGTAAGCTCAGAAAACATTCTCATGGCCCTGTCTCTCCCCACATCATTGCTTTGAGGCTGTTCCAAGCTGGAGCATCCTACCTTAAAAATCAAGAGCATGCAGGTTGGCATTCAGCAGACTTAATTCAAGTCTTAAGCCTGATGACTGTATATTATATCCTTAGTCAAAAGATTTTTCATCTCCACTCTGTAAAATGGGGCTAAGAACACCCTGGAGTACAGCAAGAAACAAATAAGAACATGTAAGATTGAACCCTATGAAATTGCCCAAAGCAATTTTCTGTGGTTTTCATATAATATTTAAAAAGTGTTGTATAAAAGAGAAAACATTGCTGAAGAGATGGCTCCGTGATTGCTCTTCCAGAGAGGTCCTGAGTTTAAAATTCCCAGCAATCACATGGTGGCTCACAAACATCTGTAATGGGATCTGATGTCTTCTTCTGGTGTGTCTGAAGACAGCTACAGTGTACACAACAGGAAGTTGTGGGCATTTTCTGGAACACTTGAGATTAGGAAGAGGGGAATCAGGTATTTTTTAAGAGATCAGACTGGTTTGTGGAAAGCAGAGGAGATAAGCAGAAGGCTGACTCCTGATGATTTCTGCCTATCAATAATTTTTTCATAAAAGCATCCTCTTGCTCCAGGTAAGAGTGGTTCCCCCCCCCCCGCCTCCAGTTGTAATTAGAGGCTGCTGAAGACAGGCTTTCTTTCCCATGGGACAGAACCAGAAAGGTCCCAAGTACCAGAGACCTAGAAGAAACTGAAAGCAGACACCCGCCAACCCTGCCCTTCACAATAGTGACCATGAGGCGTAGGCAGAGCCTCTTGACTTTGTGTAGTCCTGACAAAACTTGCTTTTGAACTCCAGTGTGTGAAGCAGGGGAAAGAGCTCCCTCACCAACTGTGAGAGATACAGTGGCAATGCAAGCTGTAAAGATGACCTACCTTTCAGGCCAGTGGGGACTGGGCGGGGCCTGGGGAAAATGTGCTTCCGTTGATTCTGCCCTCAGGTGCCAGCACCCAGACCAACAAGGACCACTGAGGCACTAAGTGAGCTGTTTCAGGGTGTCTGCCCAGTGTTTCCTAATGAGGGTACAATTGTGATTTGTACAAGACTGTGTTGTGCTCTGCATGACATTTTACACATGGTAGCAAGAGAAGGACAGAAAACAGTCTGGAAGCCCAAGAGCCTCGTAGTCACTTAGAATCTTAGAATGACTGCTTCTACAAGGTGTTCCATAACCATGAATCCTGGGTGTTCTTTTCTAAAAGCCTTTTTTTTTTTTTTTGGTTGGTTAGTTTGTTGGTTGGTTAGTTTTTTGGTTTTTCAAGACAGGGTTTCTCTGTATAGCCCTGGCTTTTCTGGAAACTCACTCAGTAGACCTGGCTAGACCATTCGTTTGTTGTATGTATATGGGTGTTTTGCCTGCATCTATCTATGTATGCACTACATGCATTCCTGGTACCCTCTTGGATTAGAAGAGGATGCCCCAATTCTCTGGAACTGGAGGTACAGATGGTAGTAAACCACCATGTGGGCACTGGGAATCGAACTCTGGTTCTCTGCAAGAGCAATGAACCATCTCTTCAGCCCCATGGGGCTTTCTAATTAGGCCAGTGGAGGCAAGTAAAGTCACTCAAGCAAGACTGGAACCAGAGAGTAAGAAATCCAGTGAAAATAGCCACCTGCTCTGAGCAGTGAGTTGTGCTGCTTTGGGCTCTGGCACCTTGTGGCAGAAGGTCTACACAGAGAGTGGTGCATTAGCCATGATGGACATAGGCTACATTACATTTGTTCAAGTACGTACTAATAGCCAATCATAGCTATGGTTAGAGTCCCTGTCGCACAGATGTGCTCAGCCAGATGACCACAAACCTCTAATTGGAATTTAGTCTGTTTCCCAAGCAATGCATTAGAGTAGCATTAACTGTCTAAGACTTTTGTCTCTAAAGAAACCACAGATAGGTTTTTGTGTCACTGAAGCCGCTGCAGATATCTTGAGAAATTATTCCAGTCAATGGATACTTCAAAATCTTGGTAGTTAAACAGAGCCACCGCTAAATCCTGTTACTTAATGTGTTGATAATGAAACATAGGTTACCTATCTCGAATTAAAAATCTGTATGGATAACCTTAAATCCAGCTGACTTCCTTTGCCATCCTGTGTGTTTTATGCTTGTGAAAACAGTCTGAGAAAAGGTCTATAGATATAAGGAACCCAAGCCATATAAACATTAAGAGATCAAAGCTGGAGAGGTGGCTCAGAGTTTAAAAGCTTTGGCTGCTCTTCCAGGGGACTTGATTTGGTTCACAGCACCCACATGGTGGCTCACAACTGTCTATAACCCCAGTTACAGAAGGATCTGATGAACTCTTCTGGCCTTAGAAACTAGGCTCACACATGATACACAGACATACATCCAGGCAAAACACCCATACACATAAAGGATTTTTTCCCATTAAAAATAGGGGCTGGAGAAATGGCCCAGAAGCTAAGGAGTACTGGACCCAGAGGACCCAGGTTCAATTCCCAGCACCCACATGGTGGCTTACAACCATCTATAATAATTTCAGTTCCAGGGCATCTGACACCCTCTTCTGGCCTCCATGGGCACCAGGCATGCATATAATATATACATATACACACAGACAAAAGCACCCACATAGATAACATTTTTAAAAATTAAAAATATTTTAAAAAAAAACTATGTTAGAGGTTTAACAGGAAAGCAGCTAATTGGGGTCAAAGGGAATGGCCTTGAATGCAAATATAGGAAATAGTACTTAGATTCTATAGTTACCAAGGGTTCTGACCAAGAGGTTGCCAATATGATTCTGAAGTCTGTTTCCAGCGTGGAGTTGCAGATGCGCAGCATTAACAACAGAAACTGGAGGAAAAGAACAGGGTTGGTGAACGAGGATTCTGCCTTTAGTATGTTGAATTTGAGGAAAAAAAAACTTAGATACTCAGGTGAAGATGTCTCCCTGGCTCTGGGAAATGCAAGCAGGCAGGCTGGGAGTGCAGCCATGGCAACAGAAGGATTTGGGAGTCGCCCTTCATTTGAGTTGATCAAGGAAGCACTGGAGTAATTGAAGTCGCCAACAGAGAAAGGGCAGTGAGAGAAACGAGGCCAAGACAAGGGATCGGCTTCTCCAGGGACCAGATTTCCAAACAGATTTGTACGCAGGAGGTTGGCTGGTAATTGATTGCCTTTTGAAGTGGGAGAGAATTGGGAGAATTGTTTGTTTCTGTTTTATTTTGAGAAAGGGCCTTACTATGTAACCCTGGCTGGCCTGGTGCTTACTCTGTAGCTCAGGTTGGCCTTGTACTCACTGAAATCTCCCAACTTGACCTCCTGTGCAACTTGCTGGGGACTGCTTTTGTAGAACAGTCCCGTTGGTGAATGGCAGTGGCAGGAGGCAGAGACAAGAGTTGAACTCTTTCATTCTTGCATGGAAGACCTCAGTCCAGCCTGGGGTCCCAACAGAAATCAGACAGCTAGGCCTTCCCTTTATTGTCTTAACAAGATGTTGTCTAGATTCTGGGTGCAGCTAAGAGGAGTTACCTTGGACAGGCTCAAATGTGAGCTATCAGCTCTGCCAACTTAGGGACGGGTGCCTTGGTTCTGTGCTGGGTCTAAGCAGCAGCTTAAGGTCTGAGTGCTGCAGAAAATGCAACTTCCCCTACCCAGGCATCTGGGTGAGCCTCATGCAGTCATTGGAAACTGTAGGACCAAGCAGCCTGGTTATGAAAGGAACTAGAATTCTTGGTAATTATAATTCTTGGTCCTTGGTATTTCCTCCAACTGCTCCCATTTAGAGCTGAGCTACACAGCATGGGTGCAGGAAACTGGAGGGAATGGAGCCAATGCCATCCTCAGCACAGTCTGTGCCGAAGAGTTTACCAAACTAAGCAAGGCAGTGCCACAGAAGCAGGCTCTGTGGTCTCTGTGTTCCTTCCTTCCTTCTGGGGTGACCCATATCTCAGAGAGAGGGTGTCAACATATTGAGGTTACAGCCCTGTTCTAAGGCCTGCGGGTTGCCTGGGAAACCTGATATTGTTAGAACCACCAAGGAAAAGGAGGTTGAGCTTCATTTTAAAAGACAGAAATCAAAAAAAAAAAGTTGGCTTTTGATTTTGACTTTTATGTCCTCATACCAACTGACAAGGCACAAATTCTTCACACTTGAAATTTAGAGTAGCTGTAGGAAATTGGAAAACAGAGAGAGAGAGAGAGAGAGAGAGAGAGAGAGAGAGAGTGAGAGAGTGTTTGGCATTTGGTAGTTGATAGGCTAAAAGGCCAAATGTACCCTGACAGTTGTTTCTCATTGTACACAGATTTTACATAATTTAATGGCCAAGATTTTTGGTACATGCTTACAATCCTAGAATTTGGGAGGCTGAGACAGAAAGATCTCAAGTTCAAGGGCAGCCTAGACTACATAATGACAGTCACTCTTCCCCACCCACAAATGAATGTCTGGAATGTAGTTCAGTGGTAGAAGGTGGGCCTCACGTGTTGGATTTGATCCCCAGCACCAAAATAATTCGGTTGCCAGTGTATTTGTTTTGTTTTTCTTTTTTTTGAGTCACTCTGTAGCCCAGGTTGACCCTGAACATCATTCCTTCTGCTTCAGCCTCCTGAGTGCTGGGATTACAAACTCAAGCCAATACACCAGACTGCCAATGAGTTTGTTGGGGTTTTTGTTTTTGTTTTTGTTTTTAATATAATGTGACTGTAATGGAAACATCAGCTACAACTGAGGAGTGCTGCCCCTTCTGGGTGGGCAGGCTGGACTGTAAGCGAGCAAGATACGCTCTGAAGGAGGAGAAGCAGCAACTTGCTTGAAGTTGGTTAGATGAGAAGTAATGGGGCTTTGATTGGGGGAGGTGCCAGGGAGCGGAAGAAGGAAGGGATAGACTATTTAGGAGACCACACCAGCTGGTCTTGGTGACTCCTCAGAGTAGCAGGGGAAATCTGCACACCTCGGCACATGGATACTGCCTGGAGTCCCAGCCACAAATCAGCTGTTGTGCTTTCAGGGTTCTGTGACACTAACAACCCTTACCCATCCATTAACTCACCAAAGATCAACTGTCTAGACAGCAGGCTCTTATCATACGCATTATGCACCAGGCAGAGGGAAACCCAGTCTTCACACCTACCTTGTGAAGTACATACCCAGACACACCTCAGATAACTTTGGCTAACATAATACTTTATGCCTTAGTCTACATCCTTCTCGTGTGAGCTAACTAAGGCCCATGGTGTCAATATGATTTCCCCAGGGTCTCATCAATAAAATAAGTGGCAGAGTACGGGTTTGAACCAGGCCTGTGAAGGGCACTGCAGAGCAAAGGGACTTGCCCAACACACAGGCCCTGTTGGCCACTCTATGCCAACTATAGTAGGCTAGTAGCACATGCAGGCTACACACTGCTTCTATGCCCAAATCTGCTGGTGACCCTGCAATTTCAGGGGACCTGCCTACAACCAGGAACAGAGAAAGAACACACTGAGCATAGATCACAAGCAGTGCTGGCAATGAAGCCACCAGTTTGGTCATATGTCATCTCATTCTTACCCGGAATCCACCTTTCTAGTAGCTTTCAGTTATGCTAGGCATCACATCTAAGGTCCTGACCAATGGTCTACAAGACCTCATGGCAATACGACTCTTGCCCATCTCTGCAATATTTTTTTTTAAATTATACTCCCCCTCAGTCAAGCTCCAAAGATAAATTGACCCCTACAGTCACTCTTTCCCACTCCAGAGCCTTTGTACTTGCTATTTCCCTAGCCCAGCATGCTATTTTTTATCTCTTTGGTGTGGCTGCTTTCTTGTTGAACTACATAGTTCTTTTGCTTAACTATGAACTCCATCTTCTTCATTGTTATATCTCCCAGTGTCTTTGTGACCAACGCACAGAAGGAATTCTGTAAGCACTTGTTGAGTAAGTGAATTCATTACTGCCATACCAACTATGCCTTAAGCACTTTATAAATATTCTTTTAGTGTTTGGAAACGTCCCTATAAGTCAGCTGTGATTATCTCCATTCTGTAGATGGACCACCGAGAGGTGATGTGACTTAGGCTGAACATTCAAACGTGATCTTTTTTTTTTAAGCTTTTTTTTTTCAGATTTATTTATGTGTATGAGTATGGGTGCATCAAGTGTGTTTTGGGTGCCCAAGGGGTCAGAATAAGTATCAGGTCCCCTGGAACTGAAGTTACAGAAATTTATGAACCATCATGTGGGTGCTGGGAACTGAATCCAGGTCTTCTAAAACAAGTGTTTTTAACTGCTGAGCCATCTCTCCAGCTCCATTAAGAGGAATCTTAATTGAGAATATTATGGACTCTTTCTTCCCCATACCATGTCAGTTGACTGACTTGAAGTTCCTCAGGAAGGAACTGAAGCAATTCTGGTGGTCACTAGCTGAAGTTGTTTAACCACCCTGGTTATACGATGTTTTCATTCTTGTTAACAAAGACCTCAGAAGTACCTCATAAAGCAAAACAGAATTGCCCGCCCAGTCAAGTGAAAAGTACCCCACTCCAGTGGGAAATGGAGCTGAAACCTACCGGGCTAAGCACCCTCTGGAGAATGCCAGGAATTGACTTCCCGATGGCCCTGAAATGTTCCTCTTCCAACTTCTAATTTGCCTAGCTCCTTGCACCTCAAAGTAAAATATGACAACTTGGGAGGACGTACAGAATACAGAACCTCTATGTGCCCCCCTTTCCTACCAACTGAACCCCTGCCCACTTTGCATCGAGATCCCTGGGCACTTGGGGATTCCTAAGCACAAACAACATCTTGGGACACAGTGTCCTAGGACAGCCCCTGAGTACTGGACTCAAAGTCCCCAAGGTCAGGGAGGAATGTCAACACTGCCTCCCCAAGTCCTCTGTGCAGGCCTATCCCAACTAGTATTGCTTGCTGAATCTGACCACCCGTAGTCATCCCCAGATGGAATAATTTACTATGCACGCTCTACAGCTCTGCCCCTTTCTTCTGTTACCCCTGTTGGCCTGTGGTTCCCATGATGGAGATCCAGCAATGTGGTGTTTATATATGTAAGCCACAGACTCTAGAAAGACCTTGAATAGGCTTGTTTCTTCTCTTCCTCCTTTATTCTCACACCACAAAAGCTCCCAAGAAGGAAGTTCTAGGTGTCAACACTGTTGCTTTCCTTGTGGCCTCAGCTTACCTGGCCCTATGCTACTTCTCAGTGTCCCCTGGAAATTCTAGTCCTTCCCAAGGTGCAGAAGGTGTTGCCAAGTGCTGGCTACCAAGCCCTCACTGCACACAGCACCAAAATAAACCCCCGTTGATATGGAAACGGGTCAAATTATTTTAAGAAAAAAATTGCTCCTTCATTAAGTCGTGTTGTTATAGAAACCAGAATTAGGAAAGTAACTTGGCCATGGAGGTTAGGTGCAATATTTGGGAACAGGGACTTTTCCAAATAGTGGAAACGATGTGTGAACATGTTTGCCTGGCATTTGTTTCTATGCCAGAAATGAGGGTGAAGGTCAGTTTAGGATCCCATTGTCCCATCTGAATAGGTCACTCTGCAGGGCCTTGCAAGTGCGATACACCAAGGCATAAAGCATTGTGTAAGCTGGAGCTAACTGAAGGGGTGTCCAGAACCACCCAGAATGCAAATTAGCGCCCCTTACTCAGCAGCAAAGTGAGTGTTCCAACTTCCTGGAATTAGAAGGCAGCTAGGAACTGTAAAAGTGGCTCAGTGGTTAGGAGTACTGGCTAGTTTTCCAGATATCATGACTTCAATTCCCAGAAACCACATGGTGGCTTATAACCGTCGATAATGGGATCTGATGCCATCTTCTGGTGTGTCTGAGGACATCAATGGTATACACATATACATACAATAAATAAATAAATCTTTTTATAAAAGCACTTAAAAAATGAAGGCAACTAGACATGAAAAAATTATCCATACCTGGTTTTCACTGTCTCTTTTTTTTAAAAGACAGAATCTCATTTTGTAGCTTTAGCCTTCCTTAAACTCACTCTGTACACCAGGCTAGCCTCAAACTCACAGAGACCCACATGCCTCTGCCTCCTAAGTGCTAGAAAAATGTATGTGCCACCACATTGACTATAAATGTAATTAAAAAAAAACTTTTCTAGAAGAAATCCTAACTGAGCCTGGTGTAGTGGTACATGGCCATAATCCCAGCACTCAGGAGGCTGAGGCAGAAGGATACGAACTTGTAGGCTAGCCTGTGCTACACAGTGAGCCCTGTCTTAGTCTCAAATATAGTGTTTTAAAATGACTGGGGACAGAGTTTGATGCTGGGTGCTTATCTACCCCTAGTGTCACTGCTCTGAAAAGTTGAAACCTTATCTTTTTTTTTTTACAAGGCTTTTAAATATGCCATATATATATATATATATATATATATATATATATATATATGACTAAAAGATTCTCAAGGAGCCTTTAAAATCCATTTTATCCAATAAATAAAAACATAAAAAATTGCACATATCAATGTTTCCATGAATGTATATATCAGATGATATTTAAGTCAGGTTAACAGTCAGCTCTTCAATTGCATATCTTGAAACTGTATCTGCCTTTGCAGAGCGGATTGGGAAATTAACTTCTGGAGGGACCTGAATTTCAACATGGATCTATTGTTTACCAACTGTGACCTGCACAATTTATAGTCTCTCTCAGTCTCATTTTCACAGTGAAAATGTGTGGTGGGAATTAGAGATAATGTATGCACAGGGCTTGTCTGGTACCTGACATATAATAGAGACCCAATAAATGCTTTTGGAGGCTTGCCTGGGGAGCTTTTAAAAAACAGTTCATGTTGAGCACAACTCAGAACAAATAAGTCAAATGTGAAGCTTTGAATCGGTATTTGGATGTCCCTGGATGGTTCTAAAGTTCAAGCAGGGTTGGGAACCCATACCTTCAGGCAGGTGTATGCCTACCCTGGGCTTCTATTTGGGCAGAAAGATAAACATGCTTATATAGAAGACAGTACTGAACACCCAAGCATATAAAAGCCAACACTCAGGTGTCTGTGGGCTTCCATAAATGATGATTACGGCCCCTCCCCTCGGGAGGGTCTTCAGCAATAGAAAGGACAAATGTTGGCAAGCAACCACAGTATTTATGGCCAAGGCTGCATGTAGCCGGGGTGCTGGGTGTGTGTGCAGGACATCAAGTAGTAAACTCTATGAAAAGCCAACTCAGAATTACAGGACTAAGAATGGTGGTACACACCTGTCATCTCTGTGCTAGGGAGGCTGGAGGCAAGAGGATCAAGGGATTGAAGGCCAGTCTGGGCTATATAACAAGACCCTTTCTGGGGAAAATAAGAGAGAAGGAAAAATTGCAGGAGTCATCTCCTTTTAGTGGCCGGTAAGGGCTGCGGGAAATCTGAGCAGTCATATTCTGTCTTCCTTAGACGACAGAGTGGGTATCTTCAAAAACAGCTCAAGTGGAATTCACGCACTTGTTCATCCCACATGTATTTCCTGAGCATCTCGTATGTGCCTCAGACTATGGCTATGCTGACAACCAAGACAGATGAGGCCCCTGGCCTGCTTTCACAGCAGTTTAATAATGATATCAGTAAAGGAGAAAAGTTTGAAATGGTGGTAAGTACTGTGAAGAAAAAGCAAAGTGATACGGCTAGCGTGATTAGGATGGGGACACCGTAGCACAAAATCACAGAAGCCTTCCTGAGGGGGATCTCTGAGCACATTCAAGTGGTGTTTCTGGCAGAGTGAATAGCGATGCAAGAAGATCTTAACATTGGAAATTGGCCCGGCGTATTTGAGGAGCAGCAGAAAGACCTCCGTGATGAGAAGGCTATAAGCAGAGAGTGTTGAACAGTGAAGTCAGACTGGAGGCAGGGAGCAGAGGCCAGCTAGCTCAGCCCCTAACTCAGGCCAAAAACTTGCATTTTAGTATATAGTGTGCTGAGAAAGACTGGGGAGAGGAGTGGGATGTGGATTGCCTTTTTTCTTTGCTTGAAGTAAATTTCTCTTGCCATATAAGTCACCTACATAAAGCATAATCCAATAGTCTTAGCATAGTATTCCCAAGTATGTGCAACTACCACTACATTTGAAACAAGGACATTTTATTATCCCCAAAAGGACATATTTCACTCACAAGCAGTCACTTTCTCCTTCTGCCAACCCCTCCATCCATCCCCACCACCCATTTGTTTTCAAGCTCTATGGATTTGCCTCTTCTGGACCCTTCATATAAACAGAATCATATAACCTGGGATCTTTTGTGTGCAACTTCTGCTATTTAGCATGTTTTCAAGCTCCCCACACGTTAGGCCACCGCGCAGCAGTTGGTTCTTTTCATGGCCGAATAACGTCCAACTACTCTTCTCTTACTATTACCATTTGATGAACATGCGGGTAGGGTGGCCATTACTTTTCTGTTGCTATGATAAAACAGCATGACCAAGACAACGTATAGAAGAGCAAGATGTTGAGTGGAAGAAGCAGGCATTGCAGGTCTTTAAACTCTCAAAGCCAGTGACAGACTTCCTCTAGCAGGACCACACCACCCAAACTTCTCAACTGTATCAGTTGGGAGCCAGGTATTCAAATGCCTGAGACTATGGGGGAACATCTCATTCACAGCAACACAGGAGGTGTAAGCTCTCCGTTTAGTCATCTGAGGAATTACCAGGCTATTTCCCATAGTGGCTGCACCACCATTTGCTGTTTAATTTGTATTTTCCTGTGAGTTCGGGCTTCTTGTCCTGTGTTTTTTGGTCATTTGGATCAAGATTTTGCTTTGTAGCCCAGAGTGGCCCAGTACTCCCAGTATGCACCCAGGCTGACCTCAAACTGAGCGTCCAGCCCCTGCAAGGCAAATACTGGGACTGCAGATTTGCATCACCACACCCAACTGTTATTTGCCTTTATTCTTTTTAAATTTCTGTTTATGGGTGTCTTGCTGCATCTTATGTCTGTGTACCGCATAAATCCAGTGCCAGAAGAGGGCAGTGGATCCCCGGGAACCGGAGTTATAGATGGTTGTGAGCCATCATGAGGGTCCTCACAATAGAACCCAGGTCCTCTGGAGGAGTGGCCAGTGTTCCTAACTACTGAAGCATCTCTCCAGCTCTTCCTTTTTTTTATTATTGAGTTATCAGAGTATGCAATACTCTAGATAAAATCTCCTTATCAAATACATGATTGGCAAGTATTTTCTTCATTTTTTGAGTTGACTTTTTTTTCCCTCTTTTTATTTGTCTTTTGAGAATTTTATACATGCATAGAATACATTTTGATCAATCCCTGCCCTCTTTTCCCTCCAGTTCTTCCCTGCTTCCCCCACCACTTTTCCTCCCAACTTTACCTGCTCTTTTTTAAAAACCTTCCCTGAGTCCACTTAGTTCAGCCAGTTTGTCCGTGGGTGTAGGACCATCCACTGGAGCCTGGACAGCCTATCAGGAACCACATCTAAAGTAAATTGACTGTCCCTCCAGTCACAGCCATTAATTACCTATAGCTCCTCAGCTAGGGGTGGGACCTCGTGAGCTTCTCCTCCCCCACCCACGCTGGAATTTTGGCTGCCTTGATCTTGTGCCAGAGCCCTTTCAGTTTCTTGATGGTGACCTTGGAAATTTAAAAGTTTGTAACCTCAGCGAAGCCCAGTGTGTCTATTGTTTCTTTTGCTGTGCGTGTTTGCTTTTGGTGTCATATCAAGTAATCCACGGTCTCATTCCTAAGTGCATTTCAAGAAGAAAATTTCTTTGTTGTGCAAGGAAAAGATAGGAGACGGAGCTACAACGGACCAAACAAGAGACAGGAGCAGAGAGAAGCACTTTGTCCACAGCTTCCTGACTCTGGAGAGAACTCTATGCACAGCATCTGATTTCTGGCTGAGCGTGGAGCATTGAACCCTTTGAGGTGATCTGGACCCAGGCACACTGCTGAGCTAGCCTCATTCTCTTGCAAGACTTTTATATACATGTCACTTCCTTCTTCTTTCCTGCTTTGAGCCCTCTTGGGCAACTCGGACATTTGAAAAGACACAGGCTCCGGGCCAGGTCAGAAGGCAATCTGGGCGGTCGCCACTGGCCGGGGAAGAGCCTCTGTAGTGTCCATTCAGCGTAGGACCTGAGAAAAGCCCTTCTTCTGGACCTCAGTTTCCACATCGGATGCGTCAGGGAGCTGGATAAGGTTTCTGACAGGCTTCTGAGCCTTCACTTCTCACTTTTCACAAGGTAACTAAGCAATAAATATTTATCATGGTAGCAAGGGAGAGCCTACACTAACTACCAAGTAATGTTGACAGTATGATCGCATCTTTGTTTGACATAGGAAAACTTCCAGAAAGATATACCCAAGGTATCGACAATGCTTGCCTCTCATGTCACATTAGGATGTTCCTCTTTCAATCTGTTTGCTTTGATCTCTAATGAGATCAAATAAACTCGGTTTTTGAAAGAAAAAGAAAAGCATGACAGATAAAAGTTGACAAATTTTTAAAGAGAGAAGTTGTCTAGATACTATTAGCAGACAAGGGAAGTGAGAAGGTGGCAATGGAGTATCTTTTTTTTTTTAAAGATTTATTTATTATATGTAAGTACACTGTAGCTGTCTTCAGACACTCCAGAAGAGGGCGCCAGATCTCGTTACGGATGGTTGTGAGCCACCATGTGGATGCTGGGATTTGAACTTAATCACCTTCGGAAGAGCAGTCGGGTGCTCTTACCCACTGAGCCATCTCACCAGCCCCGGCAATGGAGTATCTTATCTGTCAGTGGTAGAGCTGCTCACCCCACAAACCTCTCTCCATGCCAAGTCAGCTGTGAGGCTGACATTAGTGTGGGGCAGCTGTTGCAGGGGGCTCTTGGGATCCTCATCTGTGAAAAGTGGGTGGGCCAAGGGACTGCTCTAAACTCAGTGCTGTCAAAACAAACCCCCTCTCCAATACCTCCTCAATCCTGGGTGGGCCTATAGTGCCTAAGCTGAAAGCTCTGAGTTGCCCTAAACTGGGATGAGGTCGCTGCTAGAGAAGGAAGCGTGACATTAGATAAAGCAATCCTCAAATATATTAGCTAATGAAATGCCTTCTTTTGGCAACTCTCCCCTCAGGAGGGTAATCATTTATCCCTGAGGTGATACCTGGTTGGCTCATCAAAGCACCCACTTCCTAGCAGAGGTGATCTCCATGAAGGTAGATATTTGGAGCTTCTTTGCTTGTTCATTTGCTTGCTTACTTTTCCTCCTTCCTTTTCTTCTTCCCTTCTTTTCTTTCTTGTGCACATGTGTGGTGAGAAATGATCCTAGGTCCTCACACATACTAGGCAAGCTCTCCACTACTAAGCTACAAACACACCTAAGGGATTTCTAAAAATGAGAAAAAAAAACACCACCATTGTTTAACTGTAATGAGGCCTGACTGCACCTGTCACTGAACACTGGTCTCTATCCAGACTCCTGTCCTTGGGCAATGATCTTTGCAGGTCTACCTAGGCAGGTCCTTAGTATCCCAGGATCCAGGCACTACTTTAAGCCCTATGATCCTTTAACGTCTCTGAAAGTTATCATTGAGGGGAACCTAAGCTCAGGGAGTTCACACAGCTCTGTTAGGTAGAGGCAGTCTCAAAGCTAGATAAGTCTAGCTCCAAGGTGCACTTCCCGCCCCTCCCCCTGGAATATAACTGCCCAGACTTGCCAACCATTTTCTCTTGGTCCTTGTTAGTGCTGAACTGGCTGGTTCCCTGTGTTCACCAATCAACATTTGCTGAGCTGGGCTCACTCAGCCAAACCCAGAGCTTATCTTGACTTAGTAAAGACCTCCCTTTTCAACAAGACTGTTTCCTTTGTGTTGACAGCTTGTTTTCCCTACCATGAACACGCCTGAATTTCCTCAAGTTTGGGGGACAGAGGAGGCTGTAGGCAGTCCAGCTGAGTTAATCTTGAGTTAATCTTATTAGCCTGTGAGATCAATTGGCTGCAGGCACCAGGCAAGTGACAGCACGGGCATTAATTCAGCAGCAGTTGGAGCAGCCTCACAGCCAGGGACTGATTTATCAATCCCTTTAATGGATGGGATCACATTTAGCTAATTGTGTCTGAGGCTGGCACAAGTAAGATGACCTCCTTGTGATATGGGTCTCCTGCAAGGATGAGGGAATGAGAGAAGAGGCTAAGTGGCAAGTCATACCACCTTCCTGGCCACCCCTGTTTGGGTTCCAGGTATCTCTGAACTATGTGTTACTGTCTCGAAGGCAACATAGGCAATGGTTATCAGAGCATAGTCTTTGTACCAACAGCATCAGCATCCCTTGGGAAGCTGTTAGGCATGCAGATTTCTGGGTCCCATCCCTCACCTTCAGCTGGAGTATCTGAAAGTGATGCTAAATATTCTAGGATTTTGTTTCTCCAAAGAGTTGTGAATACAAACTCTGGTACCAGGCAGCCTGAGTTCTATCTGTATGACCTTGGACAAGCTCTGCGACCTCTCCGTGTCTTTCAACTTCTTCATCTGTACCATGAGAGAAATAATATAATCTGCTTTACAGGATATATATATATATATATATATATATATATATATATATATATATATATATATATATATATATTCCTTCAGCATGACAGTGATTCTGAGTGGATCATAAAGTCAATATGATTTGCTAAGTAAAATTCTATCGTTACTTTGGCGGAACTTATGTATAAATGTATGTGTAAGTGGACAGGGTGAAGTTATTGAGTGCTTTATTTCTACAGTCACAAGCTTTTGAAATATGATTAGAGATAATATATCTTCAGAATCTAGTGAGTATACTCTGGTGAAGTAGAGAAACATAGTACTTCCTGAATAAGTAATGGGCAGAGTGGAAGTCAGGACTACTGTTGAAGACTTAGGGTGGTCCCACTGCTATTTGTGGATCTCATCCCCACCTAGGGGCAGGAGAGTGGGTCTGTGCTCCTCAGGTGATATTGCAGTAGCATCAAACTCAAGGTTACAAAAGTTTGGAAGACGAAAGATATGAACACATGTCTGTTGAACCAGAGGAAGCTTCATCACAGTATTGAGTATAGCTGACCCAGGGAGATCCGCTGGGGAGTGGATATGAGACTAAGGGGCGGACACAACAGAGAGGGAGAGAGTCCATCTAAGATGCAGGGAGGTCTTGGAAGCCACCCAAGTTCATTGATTGCTGTGGAGATGTCTGAATTACCTGATGAGAACTCAAGTAGATTTTAATTTGCAAAGGTATCCAGTTGGTCAGTGGACTCTCTATTCTTTGTCATCTCCATCCTGATTGGGCTGTGAAATCTGATATAAGGCTGGGAGAACTGATTGCAAGACCAAGTTCCAGTTCAGGTGATTGAGGTAGGGGTACAGAAGTAGGGTGTGGCTTGAAGCTCCAACCACATATGCTACTTCCAGCCCCACCTGTCCTTTTTTTAAACTATGGTGCCCAGAATCTATATTCTAGTAAGAATTTAGCGTGGTGCTTGACTCTAAAGTGTATTTCTTTGCATTCCAACAAACACTTTAATTCTTAATGGGCCCAGTGCCTAGTCATGTATGGTCACTGCCTGGGCTTTTCTGAGATGCACTAGGATTTTTGCAGGGTGTCACATGGTCCCATCTTGTCTTGATGTTTCAGTACTGTACTATGGTACACTTCTGCTTTGTAAGGCTTGGTGTTCACTTGTGGGTTTTGTTTGTTTTGTTTCAGAACAGCTTTATTGTGACAAAGCATGAGCACACCATAAAATCCACCCCTTCCCAGTTGTGCAATTCAGTGAGTTTATACTACACTAGAGTAACATCAGAGAGTATGCAGCCATCACTATCATTATCAATTTTAGAGCATCACCCTAGTGTTTCTATTATGGGTCACTCACCATTTCCTCTCAAACCTCTCTCCAGCCTTAGGCAAGCATTGATATATTTTCTGACTCTATGAGTTTACTTGTTCTGGATATCATAAATGGGATCACTCACTATGTGGCCTTTTGCATCCAAATCCTTTCAGACTGCTTGATATTTTCAAGGTCTATCCATATTGTAGAATGTGTGAATACTTCTGTTTCACTGTATGATTGATTGGTTTATCTACTGGCCAGCTTGAACATTTGCATTGTTCTACTATGGGGCTAGGATAAAATGGTTCAGCGATGAACGCTCATGTTTAAGTTTTTATGTGAACATATATTTTCATTCTCTTGGGTATATTCCTAGTAGCAAAAAAATGTTATATCATGCAATAACTCTGTGTTTGACATTTTGGGAGATTGCAAGGCTGTTTACCAAAGTGGATTCATCATCAGTCTATGAGGGGAATAGTTTCTACACATATTAGTTTGTTTGGTTGTTGTTGCTGTTGTTGTTATTGTTGTTGCTATAGCTATCCTAGTGGCTATGAAGTAGTATTTTTTACTTCTATTTACTTGGTGATTAATTGTGTATTGAACATCTTCTTGTGTGTTTATTGGCTATTTGTGTATCTTTGGAGACATATCTTTTAAGAGACTTTGCCAATTTTTGATCTGAATTATTTATCTCATTGATTTATAAAAGATGAGTATACATTTTAGATGCAAGACTCTTATCAGATACGTGACTTGCAAATATGCTCTCACATTCTGTCTTTTCACTTCCAGCCTGGAATTACTTGCAACAAAATGTTTTAAATTTCCATGAAGTCCAATTTATATTTTTCTTTTATTGTCATATCTGAGAAACCATGATCTAATCTAGTGCCTCAAAGATTTATACCTATGCTTCCTAATTTTTGTAGTTCTAACTGCTATGTATAGTCCTTTGGTATACTTGGGTTTGCTTTTGTTGTGCACATGAGAATGGATTGAAGTTCTTTTTTTTTTTTTGCATTTACCCAATCAGTTGTCCCCAACACCACTTTTGTTGAAAAGCCTGTTTCTCTTTGAATGGAATTAGCACCTTGGTCAGAGGTCAGCTGGTAAGGCTTGTCTGGACTTTCTTTTCTATTATATTGCTTTATATATTCGACTTTAAGTTTGATACTTAAAATTTTAATTATCAAAAACTTGTAGCCGGGCGTGGTGGCGCACGCCTTTAATCCCAGCACTCGGGAGGCAGAGGCAGGCGGATTTCTGAGTTCGAGGCCAGCCTGGTCTACAAAGTGAGTTCCAGGAAAGCCAGGGCTATAAAGAGAAACCCTGTCTCAAAAAACCAAAAAAAAAAAAAAAAAAAAAAAAAAAAAAAAAAAAAAAAAAAAAAAAAAAAAAAAAAAAAAAAAAAAAAAAAAAAAAAAACTTGTATAAAGTTTTGAAATCAGCAAGTGAGTCCTCCAACTTTGTTTTTTTGTTTTGTTTTGTTTTGGGGGAGTTCAAGATTGTTTTAGCAATTTTGGGCCATCTGAATTTTCATATAGATTTGAGGGTCCCTATGTCAGTTTATACAAAGAAATTGGAAGTGTAATAATAATTGAGTTGTATCTATATAACAATATATGGTAGTGCTCTAATAATAATTATTCTAATCCATAAGAATGGAATATCTTTCTTCTTGTTCTCATTGTTAACTTTTTCATGTTTTGTAGCTTTCAATATACATTTTTAAAAGATTTATTTATTTTATGTATATAAGCACACTGTAGCTGTCTTCAGACACACCAGAAGAGGGCATCAGATATCATTACAGATGGTTGTGAGTCACCATGGGGTCGCTGGGATTTGAACTCAGGACCTTTGGAAGACCAGTCAGCGAGCCATCTTAACTGTTGAGCCATCTCTCCAGCCCCTCAGCTTGCTTCCTTATAGAACCCAAGAGCCCAGGGATGGCACCATCCACAATGGGCCCACCCTGCTTGATCACTGATTGAGAAAATGCCTTATATCTGGATCTCATGGAGGCATTTCCTCACCTGAAGCTCTTTTCTCTGTGATAACTCCAGCCTGTGTCAAATTGACACACATAACCAGCCAGTACAGCCTTCCTTTTCATTTTAATTCTTTGAGGTTTTGTTTTATAAGACACCATCTCACTATGTAGCCTTAGCTGACCTGGAGCTTGCTCTGTACACCAGGCTGGCCTTGAACTCATAGAGATCCAGCTTCCTCTGCCTCTCAGTGCTGGGATTAAAGGCATGTGCCACCATGCCCAGCTATAAATATATTTTTAAAAAGAATAAAGCCTGGTGGTTCCAAGTTCTCTGTCTCAACACCCCATCCTAAAGTGTGTGTGTGTGTGTGTGTGTGTGTGTGTGTGTGTGTGTGTGTGTGTGTTTACTTAGAGAGAGAGGGGTAAGTAGGTAGATAGGTAGGTAGGTAGGTAGGTAGGTAGGTACTTACATACTATGGTGCACATATGGAGTTCAGAAGACAACTTTTGGGACTCAATCCTCTCCTTTCACCTTGTTGAGGTGTTTCCATTGTTTCTATTGCTGAGCAGTGAATTCCTGGATAGCTGGCTCACAGATTGCCAGATGACTCTTTAGGCTCTGCCTCCCATGCCTCCCGTGTCTCCATAGGAATAGTGGCATTAATGATGCTCACCACCACATCTGCTCTTTCCTTCTTTCTTTCTTTCTTTCTTTCTTTCTTTCTTTCTTTCTTTCTTTCTTTCGGCGGTTTTGAGACAGGATTGTTTTGTATAGCATTGGTTATCCTGGAACTCACTCTGTAGACAGGCTGGCCTCGAATTCACAGAAATCCACCCGCCTCTTCCTTGCAAGTACTGGGATTTAAGGCGTGCACTCCTCCAAATCACCCCCACCACCCCACTTCCCAGCCACATCTACTTTTTACTTATATTTCAGACGTGGAAGTCAGGTCATCAGGTTGTGCTTTTTACACACTGCTTTATTATTTTTATGATGATATTGTAAATATAATTGGTGTTGTTTTTATTAGCGGTCAGCACTGGATTCTGAATGAACCTTAGATATATGCCCGACCAGAGCTTTTCCATTGAGCCACAGGCCTAACTCTCTTTTAAAAATTTTTATTTGGAGATGTGTCTCACAAATGTTGCCCAGGCTGGCCACAAATTTTATATCATTCTGTTAATGTCTTTTAAATAGCTGGGATTATATGCTCGTACTATCCATCATTCCTGATTAATTTTCTTATTTCATTTCAGATTTTTATTATAAGCATTTAATAATACATTTTTTATGATTCATATCAAACACATTATTTCTAATAGATTTCTAATGGATTTCTTAGAATCTTTCATGTATGAGATCATGTGGTCTTTGAAATTTAATTTACTTCTTCCTTTCCAATATGTAGGTGTTTGATTTAATTTTTATTTAATCGTTCTGATTACAACCTGTATGTATTAGCTACTTTTCTGATGCTGTGATAAAATATCACGATCAAAAACAGCTTAAGGAGGAAAGGATTTATTTTACCTTATGGCTCTAGAAGGATAAAGTCCATCCTAGTGAGGAAGGCATGTCAGAAGCAGTAAGCAGAGAGATCACATTTAATACCAGACTTTCTCAGACTGGCCAGCGATATAAATAATGACACTGAGTCTTTTTAATATTTTAAAGCTTAGACCCTTGCTGGGTAATCTCTCAACTACTCTGTCCTGTCTGATTATATCCTCTGACCTGACACGACGTCAAGTCTATCTCTATGCTCCATCCATCCATCCACCCCATGTCACCTGGCAAATCGCCCTTGTCTGATTTTTTTCCCAGCGTCCCTCTCTCTGCCCATGAGATCCACCCTCCACTTCCTGCCCAGCTATTGGCTGTGAGACCTCTATTACAACCAATCAGATACAATTCTAGATTACCTTAGGCTGGTGAGGAGGAATGAATATTAACAAAATATGAGACGGTTGATGGACCATAGAAAAAACCAATACCAAGATCCTGCCAGCATTTAGACCTCTGCTAGTACAGAACTAAAAATTAAATATACAGAGACACACCTTCATACAATGTACCCCAACAACATTTCCTCTGTGTAAAGGGAGCAGACCCCTGGAACAGAAAGTGGGGTTAGGCCATAAAACCCTCAAAGCCCACCCCCAGTGAGGCACATCCTCCCGCAAAGCTCCATCATCAAAAGGTTCCATAACTTCCACCAAACAGCATCAGCAGCTGGAGACCAAGTTTCCTATATGTGAGCATGTAGAGAAGAATTTCTCATTCAAGCCACCACATTCCAGTGTAATGTTGAATGGAAGTAATAGAGAGTAGACCCTGCTCTTATTTCTCATCCTAGAGAGAATGTATCCTGTCTTTCCAGACATATTGTGTTGTGTTATTGTGAGTTTCTCTTACATGTTTTTTTTTGTCAATTCTTAGTTTGTTTGCATGCTTTTAACATGAAAGGATGTTGAATAGTTTTTATATCAAATCCTTTTTTGTACTAAGATTGATCATGGTTTAGTTTTTCATTATATCACTATGACTTGTTTCATTGCTTTTCAAATGTTAAGACAATCTCGCAGCCGGGCGTGGTGGCGCATGCCTTTAATCCCAGCACTCAGGAGGCAGAGGCAGGCGGATTTCTGAGTTCAAGGCCAGCCTGGTCTACAAAGTGAGTTCCAGGACAGCCAGGACTATACAGAGAAACCCTGTCTTGAAAAACAAAACAAAACAAAAAGACAATCTCGCATTCCTAAGATAAATTCTACTCCTTAGAGGCGCATGGTTACTTTTATCTTTCTGGATTTGGTACGCTAATATTTTGTTGAGAATTTTGACATGTATATTGATCAGGGATGATGGTCTATATTTGTGTTGTTTGTTGCTGGTGTTAGTGTCAGAGTAGCACTGACCTAATGCAATGAGCTGGAAGGTATTACATTCTCATCAATATTGAATGAGTCTATATACTCATTGAATGAGTTTATAAAGAGTTAGTGTTACTTTTTTTTAAAATATTTGGTAAACTTCACTACTGAATTATTTCTGGATTTTTCTTTTTAAGAAATCCCACTGTGTATACACTATATTTTATTTATCCATTTGTTCATTTTCTTAAAGATCTATTCATTTGTATTTTATGTGTGTGAATATTTTGTCTGCATCCACATGCATGCAATTCTCATGAAAGCCAGAAGAGGGCATCAGATTCCCTGGCCATAAGCTACCGTGTGGGTGCTGCTACCAGATAATACAGGATCACTCCTCCTAATTGGCTCAAACTGTTCTACTCCTGATGACTAAGCATTCAAATATATGAGCCTATAGGAGCCATTCGTGTTTGAAGCACCACAACGTGCAGAGGTCAGAAAACGATTTTTTAGAGTCAGTTCTCTCCTTTTTCCATGGGACCCAGGGATACAACTCTGGTCGTCAGCTTTGCACAGCAAACACTTTTATGTGCTAGACCATCTTCCTGGCCTCATCTCGAGTCATTTTTGACAGTTTGTGTCTTTCTAGGAACTTAGTCATTTCATCTAGGTTGTCTTTTTGGCCTACAGCTGTTCACAGTATCTTTCTTTTGCATTCTTTTGCTTCTATACAGTCAATTATAATATCCCGGTGTTTACTTCTGAGGTTTAGTCAGTGAGAGCCTTCTGCCTCTCTTTATTGGTTAGTCTAACAAAAAAAAAAATGTTTTTGAAATCCGATCTGGCCTCCTTCTGTCTGTGTTTGGACATCTAAGAATGCCTATGAAAGCCGGGCGTAGTGGCGCACGCCTTTAATCCCAGCACTTGGGGAGGCAGAGGCAGGCGGATTTCTGAGTTCGAGGCCAGCCTGGTCTACAAAGTGAGTTCCAGGACAGCCAGGGCTACACAGAGAAACCCTGACTCGGGGAAAAAAAAAAAAAAAAAAAAAAAGAATGCCTACGAAAGTCCTTCACAGGCAAAAGCCTATGTCTCTTCCATGTGTAGCTTTCAGCCAGAGCCCCAAAGCATACATTTCTGTTCCTTGTGCCAACTGAGGCAAATTGATTTTGAACCAGTGTCTTTAGTAACCAGTGACTGTGGTGCACAGGGCTGTCACGGTCCTACCTCTTGCTGTGGGAATTAAGCTGCCGCTTTTTAGTACATGGCCCTCAGCCAAAGTGGCTCATTTTGGAGTAAGTATGAGGGCCTGGAACAGAGCCGAAAGCATCAAGTTCAGACCAGCAGGAACCCTTGAGCAAAACATTGTGGATAGGCCTGGGGCTTGGTCTTATTGAGCATTGTCCACATTGAGTCCTGAATGGGAACAGAACAAGGAAGGCCTCCTACCATTCTGACCATATGCCTCCTTGGTCACAGTGCCCAGGACTGTGCTGTCCTGGTTGGCAGGGATTCAGATGACAGGTGGGAGACTCAGGAAGGCAGGAAAAGGCATTTGAGATGTGGGGCAAGGGCTGATTCTGACTGATGATCTAGGGTTACTGACCCAGTTGGTATCTTTTCCCCTTTTCGCTGCATGCCCCAAGCTTAACCTAGGCCCTGTGCTTAAAGTATTTACTCGTTCAGAACTCTAATAATTCATTTACTATTACACTTAATAAAATGTCTACTTCTAGATTATTTGCAGACTAATGAGACATCTGTGTCTCTTACAAGCAGGTCTCAATTATAAAACAGAGCAAACCCCACCAAAATTTCCTTAATGAGAAAATGAAGAGAAAGAGAGAGACAGAGAGAGAGAGAGAGAGAGAGAGAGTATGTGTGTGTGAGTTAACTCTCTGGAGTGGGTGTGTAGTGTACAAGAAATCTAAACCAACTCTGACAGCTTCAGCCCCACCCACTTGTCCCTCTGCCAGCCCGCAGCTTGTCCCCACAGCTGACAGGGCAGCTATTGTCTTTTTCTCTGATGCCCTCTGGCAGGACTCCTTAATTTGAACTCCGTGGCTCTCTAGCAGGTCTCCAGCTAGAACTTAGGAGAGCTGAGAACTTGGGGCAGAGGGGGGGGCAGGAATCATTTGATCTTTTCTCCACTAACCATGAACAAGAATTTTAGCATTTCCTTGGAGTACAAACGTAGACAACAAATCACAATAACATTAGCCATATCTGGATTTTCTCACCAAGAGAAATCACAGCTATTTTCCTATCAGGTTACAGTTCTTACGTCTCGGGGATCACCAGACTCTAATCTCTAGACTTGCCATTAGTTCTTGTGGTTTAATCTATTATTAGTGATAGAACTGGACCACAAAGTGATAAAAAAAATTATGACAATCTCATGTGATTGATTTTCTTTGTCATACTGCATATCATATTTTATGCATGTAAGACAAGGAAGACTGTATCTCAAAAAAAAAAAATGTTCTTTTGAGATAGGATCCAGGTTTCCTAAACTGCCAGAGGCGTTCCCACATGACTCGCCAAAGATGACCATTCTGCCTGAGCTGTTAGGCGACTTCTGCTCCTTGGGCCTAGTTTTGTTGTTTTGGTGTTTGTGGGCTTTTGTCTGTTTGTGGAGATGGTTGAGGAGGTCTCACTACATAGCCAAGGCTGGCTTTCAAGTTAATGTCCTCCTGCCTCAGTTTACCAGGTGCTTAGATGAAAGGCATGAGCCACCATGCCTGGATTCTGATAGTGTGTCATTCTTTTTTGTTTTTCTTGAGACATGGTCTTAGTAGGTAGCCATATCTGGCCCATAACTGGTCATCTGTCTGCCTCAGCTCTGGGATTACAGGTGTGTGTCACCATGCCAACATCTCCTGGGCTTCATTTCCAAACTATACAACTTTGCCTGTCTGCACGCTAGTGTTACGATGCCTGTCGGCTTCACCTCTGTGCTGCATGTCTTAATCTACCAAAGCAGGGCGAGTGGCACTGCTTGTAAGAACGTTGTGACAATTAATAATGGAAAGCATTTGAGCTTGAACTCACAGTCACTCTAGCTAACCAGGTATTGACTATTATCACTGTTGCTGGTTCATCTCCATGAGCTCATTCATATGCTCCACTGTCACCACCATTTTTAGAAGAAGGAAACTAAATTATAGAGGAACACAGTGATCAAGGCAAGGGCATGCATCACAAGAACAGCAGAAGCCAAGTTCAAGGCCACAACTGTGTAAACTTTAAGGCTAGTGGAAGTCACTCCTCACAACAGAGAGGAGGTCACTGCCCTCTGAGGGATGATGGCCATTACCAAGGAGCTCAGCTAAAGAGGGAACAGCTAGCTCCTTGGTCGTCTGAATGATCTAGGCTTTGCCTCCTGCCTTCAATACACCAGTTAAAGAGAAAAGTAGTAATGAAAACCAGATAAAAGTGGTTTTCCATGTGGCCACAATGAGAAGAGGTAAAGAGGTCTAGTAACTCTCAAGTCCATATTTGCGGCTATGGGTGTGGGAACTAATCACTGACCCATTATAGCCTGGGCTCTGTTCTGTCCTGCAGGTTGGTCTGATAAGTTGTCAGAACTCTTCCGGGGAGGCAAGTTCCTCCTCTGGTAGACACCGAGGCTTCAGCCTTTACCTTCTGCCAGCATTGCAATTCCTGGGAAATTTTTAGTTCTTTGGGTTCCATTGTTTCAGAAGTCTGTTAGCAGAAGAGAATACCACTAGTCTGTCATTAGAATGTCCCCTCTCTTGCTTATATGGCTGCAATCCGTATTGCTTCCCCCTCTAGCTTTGGTGTGGGGACCTCCTAGCTCCATATGCACAACACCTGCCAGGTCTAAGGGACCAGTCCTTCTTCCAAAGGCAACTACTAATTCAGCATCCATATCCCATGGGGAAAGTCCACGTTCTCACATTGCACAGATCCTGCAGCAATGAGCTCAGGTTGCAACCCAGAGCACCCTTGTTCTAGCCTTATGGTTCAATCGAGCCATGAGGAGCTCCGCAGGGCAGGACTGTGTGGGAGCAGAGGTGGTTTCATGAAGGACGTGATCTTGGAGTTGAGCAGATTGCCAGTAGACTGGAGCCAAGAGTAGGAATCCCACCTCTGCTCCCTTTTTCTTCTTCTGATTCTCCCCTTTCCCTTTCTCCTTTTCCTTCCCTCCATCTTCAGAAGGTTCTCATTATAGTGTGGAGGTTGGTCTTGAACTCCTGGGCTCAAACAACCCTCCAGCCTCTGCCTCCCAAATAATTAAGACTGCAGGGTCATGTCATTTCATTCTGCATGTTTGAGGTTTTAAGAGAGATGGATGGGATGTTCAAAGGCCCATAAGTATGAAAGGGTGCGGTGTGTAAGGAGAAGAAGGAAGTGATTCAACATGTCTGAAGATAGGACAGACCAGAAGAAGAAAGGAACGTAGCTGGGCAGATGAGTGGGCATGCCTACCTTTTGACCAGATAAAGAAGAATGTCAGAAAGTTCCAGAGCAACACGTGTGTCCATGCACACATGCATTCAAACACACTCAGTAACACCACCCCAGATACATAGAAAGTGGGCTTATTAGTAGGAGATAATAGAGTTTAGACCAGCAAGGAAGTACAGCAATAGTCTAGGGGAGAGACCGGCAGGGGCTGAACTGAGGGGATAGAGAGTCTGGGCTGGATTGTCTAGCCTATTCCATACCTCAACCAGGTTCGTTTAAGTGTGGTAAGTGGGAAGAAAGACAGGAATTGCTGGGGAACTGGCCCTCCTTGTTTCAGCTGTGTGTGGGTCCTTTGAGATAAGCTCCTCCCCCAAGCCATGGCCAGCACCTCACAACATTTCATTCTAACCTTTCTCACATTAACATCTGGAAGGGGACCCATGTTCCAGTCCCCACCCAACCTGATCCTCCTTTAGGAGGGCTGCTGAGGTAAGGGGCCCCTATTCTACATCTGCATGTGGCAGGTAGGAAGGGAAGGGGGTTGCAGGGAGCAGGTCAGGGCCTGCTCACTGTCAAAGGAAATATCTACCCCTTTAAGCCTTTAAGAAACTGTTTTCTTCCAAGTAGATTCCCCCTGTTACCAAGGCAACTTGAGAACTCTGGGCTTTGTGTTTCTGCCCAGGGTCCCTGGGGAGAGATAGCCTGCTGAGCTTTCCCTAGTCTGGCAAGATGCAGGATGCACTAAGTGAAGGTCCTCATTGCTTAGGTGCTTTTTCTCAGGAGGAGCCTTCATTACCCCTTCCTGAGCTCCATAAGCCAGTTGTGACCATGGAGGGCACAGTCTGCACATCAATAGGCCCAACTTCTTCAAGAAAAATGTGTGCACCCACCTATGGACTATCCATAGATATAAAACATAAGACTATGTCTTAGCATCTGAGGTAGGTGTCAGGGAGGGGTCAGCTTACAGCAGACCATGGGCAATCATCATTCTATAGATTTCTCAATTGTGTACTATATGTTAGAATCATCTCTCTGAACTGGTGCCTGCTTTGGGAACTGTATGGGAAGGCTTGTAAGAGACTGGCCAGTAAATGTCATCTGGGCTACTTAGACCCCACAACTAGACTGGCATTAGAATTGTGTAGAAACAAAAGGATGGCCAAGCCAGTATCTTATGCAACAAAATCTTCTTGGGTTCGCACCATCTTTTAGGAAGAGGGCTTTGGGAACCCTCTTCATCTTCTCATCCTTCTCTCCCTCCCTTTCCTTTCTTCTATTCTGTCACTACTTTATTCTTGGCATGCAAAAAGGCTGCTGTGAGGTGCAAGGTTCCCTTAGGTTGGGTGCCCAAGATCCCAGGTGGGGCCTGTCTACCTTTGGGTGGCAGCAGCAACCCAGAAAAGCAGCGGTGTCTTCATCGCGCACTGCCTGCTCCTTCAAGCCACATCTTTCCAGAGCAGGCTTTTGTGAGGCAGTTGTTCTCTATTTTCTTAAACCCAGGTTGCATTTTCACTTTCGAGGTTGCCATCCCCTAGTCCTCTAAGCATCTCCACATCTACAGGTATCCTTAGCAGCTACTCCTAGTTCTCCACGCAGAGGCTTATTTATACACCTGCTTTTTCAGCACCAAACTGCTGCTGCTATTCTGCCGTGTACTTCGTCAATTGGGCTACTTAGCTGCTTCTGTGAATTCAACAGTGACTGAACAAGCAAAGAGGGTGTGGCCAAAAAGAGGGTGGGGTTAATGACAGGCCTGGAAGGGGCTGCCGCGCAGTTCCCTTTTCCTCTAGTCCTTCACCTGCTCTCATTAGTCCTTACAAAAACTGACCCTAATTACCCCCTGCCTGCAGCATCATGATAAATCTCAGGGTTGCTGGCATCCCAACTGACCACCTAAAACCCTAGAAGGAGGCCCAGTGCTCGCTGGGACAGCTCACAGCCTGTGCAGCCCCTTCCTTCCCCAGAACGGACAATCAGCCACACACTCAGCGCTGCCACTGGGCTAGCCTTGCTGGGTTTCTCTGCAAAACAGAATCCCTCAGAGCCCCCAGATGCAGCCCACTTGACTCGGAGTCACACACACCCCTCATTGGACCCAAGATTCCTGAGATTTGGCTTCCTCAGATTTAAAAAGAGACAACATTGCCTGGCTGGATTATAGCATCGAAATGTTGGGTAAAATAAGTTCTCCGCCCTTTCTTCCTCTCAAGTAACCAGGACTGTTACTATGAGGATGCAGAGCAGGGCAGAATCAGGAGACAGGCCTGCCTTGTTAGATAGCGGGACTGACAGAGTGGGAGCAGAGAGGAGCTGTTCTGAGAGCTGACTACCAACAACTACAGGCTTGTAAAGAAGCCATTCACTGTCACCCATAGGGCAGTGGCTTCTAAGCCTGTATCTGTCCTTACCTTAAAGAGGGTAGGACTAATAAATAGCCTGCTTCCCAGGATGTTTATCGGGATGAAGGATAATGCCAGGCTCTCAGGGCTTAGTCCAGCACTCACAGCAGCAAGGCTCAGCAGAGGGGGAAAAAAAACGTTTTCACTCATGTCTGAGAAAGCTAAGCCAGTCCCAGAATGAGGGTGCAGTTCTTTCTGACTCCATGCCCTCTAAGAAGCAGGGAGGTCTTGCTGACCCTACTTGGCCTGCTCTGGGAATTTGGTTCCAGTTTCTTCACTGGAATCCCATAGCACCATCTAGTGTCCCAAAGTGGAAGGGCCTTTTCTTGCCACCCTGCCTGCCTTCACTCCCTCCTTCCAAGAACTGCTTGTTGTTGCTGGACATCAAGGCTTCAGGCTAGCACTGATCAGCTAAGGTGCCCGGGAAGTAAGCATCTTGGGTCCCCGTCTATGTTCAGTAACACAGACAGACACAATCTTTACACACCCTTTATTTGTTTTATTGAGGAGAGAAAGCTTTAGCATTACAGAACAATTTATCTTCACAGCACAATAATACAACAGTAACAGTAATAACAGTAACACATTTGTTTCTCTGGAGCCTCTGGGTGTCTTTGGATCACCCTTGTACCCTGCATGCATCCCCACCCCCACCCCGCCCCCACCCCCCCTCAACCCAAGGAGGCACTCAGAGCTTCGGACAGCTCCTGTAGCTGTCACATCACAACAAATATTGAAGAACTGGGAAAGAAGGGAAAAGGTTAAAGGAAGTTCAAGGCCCCTCTGCCCCCAGAGGCCCACAGGCCAGTTTAGTGCTCATGTGCTCGGTCTCCCGGGTCGGGGCCACAAGCATTCAGCAAAAGAAGCACCATGAAGACAGGCAAAGCCTGTGTGTGCCAAGGGGGGGTCTCTGGAATCTGAAGTACAAGACACCTGCTTTTTGTGCTTCTCCACAAGGACACAGGCAGTGTGACCAGTATTTTGGCATCAGCAGACAGGGTCCATAGCTTCGAGGAATAGAGTTTTCCCTTCTGGAATTCTCGCTTGAAGAAATAAGCTGAAAAAGAAACACAAAACAAAGTCTTCACATGATTCCCTGTCCTCCTACCCTGGTGGGAATAGGCAAGTCAAACAACTGAAATGTCTAACAACTGACTCAGGAAGGTGAAATGATTCTGCGTCACACAGACGACAGCCATTTTCAGGCCTGCTGCTGGCCATCCAGCAGGATGACCTCACCTTGGAGAAAGAAAGAAATGCTGCCTCTGTGTGGCGAGCTTCTGAATGATCGGGAGGAAGCTATTTTGTCCTTACTGCGGTCTCTACTTCCCAAATTTCCCATAATGACTATACATTAAATTCTCTCTTTGGGGGAAACCATTGTAAAAGGTAGCTGCAAGCTATAGGAACCCAATTCGACTGGTCTTCAGGCAAGAAACTGAAGTGCTAAACAAAAAAGGCCCCTTACCTCTTGCTGAGCTCACCGTTAACCAGTCTGAGGACTAGGTCTGTCTAGGACTCCTCTTCCTCAAGTTCCTTCTCTGGTCTTAAGTTCAAACTCTAGGACTGGGTTCTCATCTTCAGACTCCAGTGAGGAAGAGACACCATTTGCTGCTTGCTTCCTGCTGACCACAGACAACTTGGGCTCCACTTTGCCCAGCTGCTTGGCACTGCACAGCAAGTTCAATGTCCAGGAACAAGGTGGGCCAACAGTGAACCGGGCTGCCATTTTGTGGCCAGAACCGACGTAATACATGTGTACTTTCCACTACAGAAGCAGTATTTTTCTGGTCCCCAAAGTGAACAGCATGTCTTTGACTAGGGGCACCTGAGTTGGTGCCCAAGAAGCCCCAGAGTGTGCAGGAGGCAGTCACCTCTTAAGCCACACTGGTTAACTGAAGTTCAACAACAGGCCTGAGAGAGGTTTGCCCCTCACGTGAGAGCCATGGGAGTGTTGGGCAGCAGCGCTGCAATGAGTCTCTGCAGAGCCAGCCCTGTTTTCTCCTTTCAGAAGTGAGGACTCCTTAGAATCAGAGGGGCTTAAAGAGTGGGCCAGCAAGGCCACCTCCACAACCTGGAGGACACAGTCTCCTCAGAGGCCTCTGGCTGGGGCTGCAGTCTTAAAGCCTAGCCAGGAGAAGAGGGCCCTGTTCCTAAAGCAAGATTCACTCCTTAGGATGTCAAAGTGAACTGTGGTGCTCCCACCACCTCTGCCTCCCCCTTCCCCTAATGCCAGTCCTGTAGGCAACATGAAGGCTGAAGGGAAGTAGCCAAAGTCTGTGCAGGGGTCCTGAGGCAGGAGTCTGAGGAAAGGTAAACCCTAGCACTCAAAGTGAGGTCCATTTGCCGCCATCCCCCAAAGAGAGAAAACCTCAGTCAAGCCGTCCATTGCACGGGTGGCTTGGCAGGTTCTCAATGCGCTAGGTGTAGGTTCCCCTTTCATACCCTTCTGCTGGAAATATGGCGAGTATGTATTTCTTGGTGTCATCCTGCTCGTTGTCTAGTAAGTAGTCTCAGGGCATTAAGAGTTTAGATCTAATGCCTTTAGATCATTGGTTGGGGCAGATCACTCAGGCATTGGCATGAAGTCAGGATAACACTGTAGAACACAGGGCAAAGAAGCACAGGAGAGGCAAAGATTGGGGACAACTAGAGTTGGAGACAAAGGTGACCAGTGCCATTTACAAGAACAGGCCAAGAGACTTGCTTTGCAACTTTGTGCGAGGACTGAGCCGAGTACACAGCAGAAGGACTGTTGAGTCCTGACATCTCCTTTTCTGGGTGGCCCTGGTTGGGCACTTTTCACTCTTCTGGTTGTGGTTGCGAAACAATCTGGAATTCTGCAGGTCTTCTTTGGGGTCTTCCTCCTGTTTGGGACTTTCGTACGGACTGGTCAGTAGATGGGGCATGTACAGCAGCAATAGCAGAGGCAAGGGAAGCGGTGGAAGGGTGTGTTCCACGTGGTCAACTCACCCCCAGTGTTCACACTCGAATTCGACCTTGAGTAGCTCGGTGGCCCCCCTGCCTAGGAGTGAGGCAGAAGAGCACTGAGGGGCGTCTTCGCATTTGGCGTTGCCCCAAGCGACCTCCATGGCGAATCAGTGGTGGTGAGCTGTAGAAGGATGAATTGGTCCCGGGAAGACCCTCCAGAAGTGGGACTCGATTCTGGTTCCTCTGTCTGCTAGAATGCATTACAGACGGGGATACCCCCAGGTAATTTTCAGCATGGTAGCCTATGGCGGAGCTAATGGTCTGGGTTGACGTGTCAACAAGAACAGGTTCGTCCATCACCATGAGCTCTCCATGTAGGCCATGGTGATGGGCAGCAAGTGTGTGCACATGTGCGTGTATGTGCTCATGCACATACACGTGCTCATGTTCTACCTCCTCCCTCTCTTGCTCCTGCTCCGACTCCAGGATCCTAACAATAACTTCATCTTCTTCTTCATACTTGTTCTCATCGCTATCCTCATTCTTCATCTCCTCCTCCTTGTCTTCTTCCTCCTCTTCCTCCTCCTCTTCATCTTCCTCGTCGTCTTCATCCTCCTCCTCAAATTCATAATCCTCATCCTCGTCCTCGTCCTCATCCTCCATCTCTTCTTCCTCTTTCCTCATCTCCTCTTCCTCCCTCATCTCCTGTGGGAAAGCCATCATGTGCTGCCTCTGGTCCTTCAGATAAAGCCTGTACCCGCCTGCCTCTTCACCCTCTCCCTCATTTTCACTGTAGAACTCCACACCTTCATTTTCATCCTCATTAGGAATTAGTGCAAATGGGCAGCAGCTATTTTGAACTCCAGGGAGTGAGGCTGTCTTGGGTACACGCACTTTCCTTTCTATCTTGACACACTCAAGAATCAACTCATCCAGGTCGGCCACTTCAGTTGACCATAAGAGTTCCTTTCGAAAAAAATCTGACAAGCCTTTGAGAAATTGGTTTTGGAGGCGACAGTCATCCCAAGACAAGAACTGGGCCAAGAACTGAAAAGCATCTGCATAGCTGCCCAGGGTACAGTTTCCCTGCTTGAGTTTACGTATGGCCTTTTTAGCCACGCGTGAGGGGATGGGGCCACAGAATTCCTTACGGATTTCATCCAGGAAGCGCGGGAAGTTGGCATGCAAAGAGCTTCCTTCCTGAGTGACTGAGATAGCCCAGTCTCTCGCTTCCCCTGTGAAAAAGGAGATCAGAAATGCCACCCGTTCCGCGCCCCCGGGGAAGTGATCCTCGTGATCTGCTATGAAAGTCTCTAGCCGCATCAGAAATTCAGCCAGGTACACTGGGTCGCCTGAAAAGGGTTCTATGTCTGGCCGCTCCAGCGGTGGCAGAAGGAACTCAAAGGTTGGCTCCTTTAACATGGGGGAGTGCAGTTCTGGCTGGGACAGGCTGGGTGACAGAGGAGGGTCACTGGACCCGTCGGGGTTGGTATAGTCCTGGACCACATTAATCAAAAGATCATCGGAGACGTAGTCGGGATCTGTGCGTGGAGGAGGCCAGCACAGGAAAGGCACCTCCTCCTCCTCTTCCTCCTCCTCCTCCTCTTCCTCCTCCTCAGGAGTGGGATCAGTCTCATTGAGCAGGAACTCAAAGTTCTCCTCGGCAAGGACTGGCACTATGGGCATGGGCCAGCGGATGTAGCTCGAGACATTGCCCCGCAAGGAATTAACCTCGGCCAAGGCTCTTCCGAGCTGCAGGCCCAGCTGGACATTCTCTCCTCGAAGGGCATTTAACTCCTCTCGCAGGGCCACATTCGCCAAGCGGAGGCTATTGAGGTTTCCCGCCGCTTCAGACATTGTGACAAGTTCCCGGGGCTTTGAGTACCGGGCACTTGGGGGTAGGGAGTTATGGGGAGTGCGGGAAGAGGCAGAAATGAGGAGGTGGGTGTGGGAGGAGACCAAAGTGCGGCGACAGGGCGACCCGGCGCAAGCGAGCCCGGGCCACACCCACAGGGGCTCGGTCCGGGACGCGTTACCTCGTGGCAGTAGGGGTCGGAGAGAGCAGGCAGCAGCTTGGGACCTGGAGGCGGCAGGCGCAGGAGACAGACGAGACGCTGGCAGAGGTGACGCCAACAGTGGCAGGCAGAGTAGGAGGGTAGGGACTGCGGCAGGATCTGTCGAGGAAAAATCTTGCAGACAGCGATCCCTCTCGCCTTTTAAGCTCAGCCACGCGCGCCCCCCGCAGGGGCGGGCCTTCGGGAACTGAGGGAGCCCACTGGCTCCCGCGGCTGCGCTCTCACTCACTCTCTCCTTCCTTAGCTGCAGCTAACTCGGGTCGGGAAAATGCGACAGCGACTGCCCACTCGAGGTCGTCATGGCGACAGCCAGTGAACGTGTTCCTCTCCTCGGGCAGGCCCCCGAGTGTAGAGGAACTGCTTCGCGAGGCGCAGCTCAATCTCCAGAGCCTGTTGCAAGGTACTGCGAGGGCGGGGGGCTGCCTTAGAGGCGGCTGCGCAGCAGGAGGGAGGCAAAGAAGAAACGGGGAGCAGCAAAAGAAAAGAAAACAGTTCCAAACCATCTCTCTTTTCACCTTCCAGACTGATGATGCTAACATTCTGTTTCCAGTGCTGTTACTCCCTCCCTCCCTCCCTCCCTCCCTTTTTGGTCCAGTAGTCCATAAAGGGAGAAAGGATACAGGCTAAGACAGGGTAGTGGTCAAGCAATTCACGGAGAAGGAAATGAGAGACTCCCTCAATGGGGACCAACATTCCTTGCAGCCCTCCTGTTATATAGCCCATGCCTTGGGATGCTGGCACCAGAAAACAAAGAGGTTTCTCCTTACCTGGACTCCACACACTCTTGTAATAACCTCCCAACCACAATGAGCTTCTCCATATATCTCCCCAAGCTGAGGATGTAGCTTAGTGGTAGCATGTGCAAGGCCCAAGCTTCTATGTTCAGCACCACAAAAGAAAAAAAAAAAAAGCAAGCCAAGCCATCTCTTTTACCTTTCAGTTTCTCTCACTACTTGAGTTTTTCAGAGAGACTGGACACAGGGCTGGATCCCCCAGGAGGTGCCCAATGGGTATGAAATGTATAAAATATCTTATCAGTTCTTATATCTCTGTGCCAGCATATATTAATCCCAGTGCAGATCAGAAAACATCTGATGGGCCTCCCAAGTGGGATACAGCAGAAACCCCCAACTCCCCGCAAAGGGCAGTAGTGACCTTAGAGATGTTAAGCGATAACCATGAGCCCTGTGTCCAACAAGGAAGAGCTACCATGCAAGGGGGGAGGGGGTGAATATGCTAGTTTAGCACAGGTAGAATTAGGACCAGAAAGCTGAAACTCAGAGAGAGGTACACCTCCACCTCCAGACAAAGAAAATTTTTTCCAACATGCCCAGGGAGGAGTGCTCTTTGGGTGTCTGCCCTGAGACTTAAGAGCACCTGGAAGGGCTTCTGAAGAGGGTATCGGAGCAGAGAGTACAGACATTGCTGCAGAGAATCAGCCCTGAGAGCAGCCTCAGCACCAGATTCAGAGCACACAGAGCCTGCAATGTTCATTCTGACCTCTCACTTTCTGCATGTCATCTGAGCCATGGCTTTGGTCAGGCTGGTTCACATCTTACACGTACTTCCGTCATCATGTGTCCGTGAACTTGGCTGTCTTCTATGCCACCACCTTCGGTTTCCTTCCTTTTAGCCTCCCTAGACCTGACCCAACCCACAATGGAACCAGACCTAGAAAACATCAAGTATGAGTTCTTGCACCAGGTATGGCGGCACAAGCCTGTATATAATTCCAGCACTCAAGAGTCTGAGGCAGGAGGATCTTGAGTTCTGAAGCCAGCCTGGGCTACATGTAAAACTTTGTCTCAAAGAAAAACAAAGCAAACGTAAGTTCTTGCAATCCAAGGCAGGGTTCCAGACTGGACTTCTCAGTGTGGTTCTCTTCTGGCTTCATGCACATTGCTCCTGGGCAGTGCTGGAGAACAGCTGAAGAGCTGCAGAGCCTCAGAGAATGGAACGTTAGCAAAGGATGTCCTAGGTGTGGGCTCCCTGCTGAGCACTTAAGGTGGGAACCACTAAGAGAAAGCATAGTGTTCAAAGCAGCACAGCTTGGATTTACTGACTTTCTTTCTTCCTCTACCCTCATGGTCCTGGAAACCAAGCCCCTTTCCATTTCTGAATCCAATGGCCAGGAAATAGCTCAAAGAAGCAATTGAGTCAGCCTGGGCAGCTTGGTGCGGGAGACTGGCTCATGGTCCTCCCCTAGCCTGGCACCTGGCTGAGGCCCCCTAGAGTGTGTCTCCACTATGCTGTCTTTCAGAAGAATATGAGGAACAGTATTCAGAGGCCAGACTTTTGGGCCAGACCTTCCGCTCTTCTGATGAGGCCCCTGAGCCTACTCCCAGCCCAAGGCCCCAGTCTGCCAAGCGTCTGGAGTTTGTATTGATGGTGAGTTGCCTCTGCCCCAACCTGGGAGAGCCAGCGTGCACCCACCGACAGGGGATCTTGAACTGTTTACGTGACCCCCCACCCCCCGAAGCTGCTGTTCATCACTGCTCACTAGCAGGGCTGCTGTGAGGCCCCACTGTAGCCAGGCAGCCTGTACATGCTTTCCTGCCTTCAAGAGGATGCCTCCAGTCATTCTGCCTAAGCAGCCAGCCTATGGGCGCCACCTCCTCAACACTCAGAAGCACACCCTTTCCATCACCCTCTCTCCCAACAGCCTACAAAACGGCAGCTGAGTGAGGATGACACCACGACCCAGGGTGTGAGGGCCCCTGAGGCCTGCCTGAGACTGTCTACTGCAGATAAGCAAAGCGCCTGGAATGACCCCTTCCCTCTACCCATCCTAAAGGAGAAGCTCTGGCTTCAGCCCTGCTCCACACAGTCTGACCTTGTGCCAATCAACATCTCCGGTAGAGTTGCTGAACACCACCTGTTTGCTTCCCTTCATGCAAGCGGCCTATCTTCTTCAAATGCACTGGGTGCTGGGGAGGGAGGGCCACTCTGTCTGCTACTGGCTCATCCTGCACTGTCCAGGTCATGACTCCCCAGGGAGTGGAGGCTTGCCGAAGAGGGGACTGTGGCTGCTCTTCTCTCACGGGCCCCTATCTGCACTGCCAATATACCTGATAACCATGTAATCGCGAACAAATGGTTCTTTACAGGATGTGCCGAACGAACAGGTTGCTGAATGTGGGTGTTCTTTTGAGTTTAAATGGAAACAAAGTTTGTAAATTTTGTTTGTTTCAGGTAAAGATGATGTTATAAACCCAAAGCTGGGTCTGGAACATACAAATAATAGACAGAAGGAGAGGGGAAGCAGAGTGCATGTGGTTTAGTAACAAGGGAAGGGGACACAAAAGACACAGGGCAAAGACAGAAAGACCAAAAAAGGGGCCCGGGATGACCCTGAGAATAGTGAAAATGCATTTGCATTTGTCTTAGTTTCTTTTCCCATTGCTATGGTAACAGACCCCGACAAAAGGCATTGCGAGAGAAAAAAAGTATGTATTGGTTCACAGTTCAAGGGGCGGTTCATCAAAGGCAGCTGGAGCTTGCCAGGTGCTGGTCACATTGGGTCCACAGACATGAAGCAAAGGACCATGAATGCTTGCTGCTGCTCTGTTCCCTTTTTCCAGGATCCCCTGCCCAAGGAATGGTCTATCCACACTTAGGCTGAGTTTGCCTTTATAAGTTAATCAGGTCCATCCCCATAGGCGCACCCAGAGGCACAGCTCCCAGAGATTCTAGATCCCAGCCAAGTTGACAGCACTTAGCTAGCTCAGTCTCCAGCTTAGGGGCACATAGAACTCCTGCTTCCCACTCCAGTGGCTGTAAGGCAAAGGGCCATTTGTATCAGGAGACGAGACACGGGGCCTTATGAAAGCAAGACCTTGATAAGGGACAAGAGGAAGCCTGGAAGTTGGTATGGCCCCTACTGTGCTGGGGAAGGTTGGGGAGAGCAATGGCTCTGTGTGCTCCTTGGGTATGGGTTCATCCACTGCCCCCAGAGTCATCTTGAAAAAGAGGGGCCAGGAAGTAGAGCTCGTGGCCTAGGGAATTTTGCCAAGGGAAGTAAAAACATGATGTGAGCTGCACGAAGCAACTTTGATACGCTCTGTCTTAAATGACTCTCTTACTTGCAGGCTGTTCTTGAGTTTCTCCTATGGAGCCATTTTCTGGGAAGGGGCTGCAGTGGTGTGGTGTGGTGTGCTGGGGGTCGGGGGAAGGTCTGCTCAGCTAGCTATCTAGTGAGAGACAGGGAAGGGGAGTGCCTGTCTAGCCCCATGGATCATCACTTCACCCTGACTTTGCCCCAGCAAACTCCAGAACTAAGTGCTAACCCAGCACTTAACGAGAACTAGATAGGGCTCAGTGAACACAAAGTGCCAGTTTGGGTAGTATGTGGCCAGGTGGCTGTAGAACAGACTACCAGGCTGCTTCTTAAATGTTGGAGTCACCTGGACCCTGTGAAAACCTAAAGAGAGGATCATAGTCACTCTAGGTATGATAGAACATACTTGTAATCACATCACTCTGGAGGCAGAGGCAGGGTGATGAGGTCAAGTCCAGACTGGACTCACAAAAGCTATGCCCAGGAGTCCAGACTGCATCCCAGTGGCAGAGTACTTGCCTGGAATATAGAAGGCTCTAGATGCTATCCACAGTGCCAGGGGAGAAACTTTAATGATCACAATCAAATGTCATGTAGCCTCAGGCCTACACTCTACTCTGCGAACACTGATGCTCAGCCCTGTCCCCAAGGACCCCTAGGCCCTTCTACCTAGTCCCTCCTCCCAGAAAGTTGAATGTTCTGGAGTTAAGGTCATAGAATTTCAAAAGCTACCCAATTTATTTCAGTATGGAGCCAGAGTTGAAAAGGCATTGCCCCAGTAAACCTAAGAAATACAGGTAAACCCAGTGTGTGTGCCCAGCACCAAATTGGGAGGGATGGGGAAGAAGTGTCACCTGCCTGGATGCTATTCATGTTCATTGCTACTGCCATCATCCCTCCTCTCTACTGCACTCCAGCTTCCTCTGTACTGTAAACAGAAACCAGGATGCACCCAAGTGTCTTTATTTTGACTACAGGGCAGCAGTTTGATAGACATGCAAGTTTTCGACACTCGTTGTTTAACACAGAGACAGCCGTGAACCCCAAGTCCACCCTGAGGCGGAGGCGGACCATTATTGGATTCTCTAACTTTTCTCAGCGAGACCAAGGTGACCCCAATAAAGTTGATCCCCTCAAATCTTTCCCCCACCCGCCCTTCCCACTATTCCTGTCATGCAAGTGGCATTGTGTCAGTAGGGTACTGGAATAATTCTGGGGAGCGGGACTTTGAATATCCTAAAAAAGTCAATGTGGTAATTAAATGGTAACCAAGGGATTTTAGCAAGACCAGCAATTGAGTTTGGAGAGCAGATATCATGGGCTAATAAATCCTGAATAAAAACAAATCCATTATTGTTTGCCATTATAAATGGAATATAATTTAGATATAAAGTACACACCTTTAATCCCAGCACTCAGTAACAGAGGCAGGATGATTGTCTCCAGTTTAAGACCAGCTTGGTCTCCATGAGTTCTAGGTCAGCCAAGGACTAATAATGAGGTCTTGTCTCAGAAAAAAAAAAGTTAACATATATGCCAAATTAGGTAAATAGGTAAAAGCGGGGAACCATCCCCCAACTCGTCATCTTATATTGACTACAAGTCACTGTAGGAACTGAAGTTATTTGTGTATTCTGCCTATCATGTGCCTGAGATATAGTCAACATTCAACAAATGCTGGCTATTATTGAATTATATTGGTAAAGTAGTAATAATAGTAATGTTATAACAGTCATAGTTGTGATTGTGAGAACACTTTTGGAGACCTGAACATCTGAATGGTGTGGTCACATCTGTGAGTTATACTAAGTCTTTTATGTTCAAAAGTAAAAAGTGACAGATGCCTGAAATATAGCATTCTGGCAAGCTCCAGATTCACTGCTAGGGCTGTGAGCCACATGGTGCTGTGATCTTTAGTCAGTTTAGAAACCTTTTTTTCCCCTCACCTTTTTATCAGGACTGATAAACCCTGACGTCAGCTTGTTTCATGAATCCAGTGAGAAAGTATGGGGGAAACCCAAGGTAGCCCTATGTGACACTTCTACTCTGAAGAGTCGTCAAAGCTGGAAAGCCTTGGCAGCCATCTGGCCAATTCAAGGGTACCCCATGACTCACTGTGTGGTGATGGGCAAGAACCCAACTTCCCCCAGCATCCTCATCTGTGAAAAGAATCAAGGAATTCTGACAAAGCTGTTGGCAAATGGTGCTTGGCACAAAGTTGATGTTCTTGTCACAAAGCAGCTGATGGGGGAATCCCTTGCTGTACCACTAACGTGTATTTTCCATCTCCAGGTCACAGCAGCAGCCCTGCAGGCAGCCTGGCCCGCTCTGCCACCTCAGACACCAGGCCTGGCCACTCAGCTCCACAAGTTGTTCAGGGAAGAGTTGCTGTTGCGCAGGAAGCTCGCTTCCCAAGTCTCACCTCACCAGGACTGAGACACTCTTCTAGTGAGCCTGGAGACGCTCACCAGGCACGCAGTGCCTCAGACCCTCCCGGCATGGAGAGCATGGCAGTGGTGTACAGTGTCCCCAGTTCTTGCAATGGACCAACAGAGTCAACGTTCTCCACTTCCTGGAAGGGAGATGCTTTCACATACATGACCCCAAGTGCCAGCAGCCAGGGCAATCAAGTCAGTGAAAATGGAAAAAACCCTTCCTCGGGGAATTCTTGGGTCCCTCTGAACACATTACCACCTCTGGTTCCTAAGGAGGTGGCCACGCTCTTTGTCACCCGTGATAACCCTGCAGGATGCACTGGGCTACCCAGCTACTCTGAGCACCCTACTCTACGAAGACAGATACCGGAAAGACCTCCCAAGATTGGCCTTCTTGCTCGTGGTACCTCAAGGCTGGAAACAGGCCCAGGTGGGACCAACAGGTTCCGGGAGCGGTCACTCTCTGTGCCCACAGACTCGGGTGTTACCTCAGTGGACTATGATGAAGAACAGAAGACCAGTGAGGCCCGCATCCTGCCTTATGCTAGTACAAGCTCCGAGGGCAGTAACAGTACTGACAACATTGCGGCCCTCAGCACTGAGCAGGAGGCACGGCACAGAAGGCAAAGATCCAAAAGTATTTCACTCAAGAAGGCCAAAAAGAAGCCCTCTCCACCCATGCGAAGTGTCTCACTCGTCAAAGATGAGCCAGCCCTCCCACCAGAAAGTGAATTGGTACTGCCCAAGGACCAGAGGCCCAGGAGCCTTTGCCTCTCCTTGGAACACCAAGGGCACCACCCACCTCACCCCGATGCTCAAGGTCACCCAGCTGTGCCAATGCTCAAAGATCCAGGAGGTACGCAGTTCTCTCACCACTGGTATCTTACTGACTGGAAGTCTGGTGACACCTACCAGTCCTTGTCCAGCTCCAGCACTGCCACCGGCACCACAGTCATTGAGTGCACTCAAGTTCAGGGAAGCTCAGAGTCTCTGGCCTCCCCTTCCACCTCCAGAGCGACAACACCCTCCCAGCTCTCCATTGAGGTGGAAGCCAGGGAAGTAGCCTCCCCTGGGAGGCCCACTGGACTTATGTCCCCTTCCAGTGGTTACTCCAGCCAGTCAGAGACACCCACACCCACTGTCTCCATGTCCTTGACCCTGGGCCACTTACCTCCTCCAAGCGCTACTGTCAGAGTACGTCCAGTGGTGCCAGAAAGGAAGTCATCACTGCCCCCAACGTCACCAATGGAGAAAATCTGCAAGTCACGGTTATCATTTGACCTACCATTGACCTCTTCAACCACCCTGGATCTGTCGGGGATGAGTATCTCCATCCGCAGCAAAACCAAGGTGAGCCGCCATCACTCTGATACCAATTTTGGGGCCAAACTAGCACAGAAAACTAGTCCAAACCAACCGATCATGCCCATGGTTACTCAGTCTGACCTCCGTTCTGTTCGCCTGAGGTCAGTCAGCAAGTCTGAGCCGGAAGATGACATTGAGAGTCCAGATTACACAGAGGAACCTGGAGCAGAGGAAGTCTTCACCTTGCCAGAGAGAAAAGTGAAACCTCCCATAGCAGAGAAACCTCCATTGGCCCGAAGGCCTGCAAGTTTGGTCCACAGGCCACCCTCTCTCCCTGGGGAGTATCCACTAACTTCTCCTACTATGGCTATGACATCCAGGAGCTCCATTCCACACATGAAGCAGCTTCCCCAAGACAGCCACACAGTGTTGAGGAAACCAAAGTCACCCAGCTTCCCCGGGGAGTCAACAGCATCCTCCAGCCTTGTCTTCTCACCTCTTGCCAGTTCCTCTGGTGCTTTCTTCTCAGGAACACAGCAACCTCCCCAGGCCAGTGTAGAAGATGGGGGCCCCAAGGTGAGAGCCCTGCCTGAAAGAATCGGCCTCCAGAGCCAGGAAGAAGCTGAGAAAAAGATGACCAAGATTCCACCTCCGGTACCAAAAAAGCCCAGTGTGCTCTGCCTGCCTCTCACTTCCCCTGTAGCTCAGATGGATTCCTGCATGGCAGAACCAAGGCTGCCTTTCAGCCCCATCATCACCCTGGAGGAAGATGCCAAGTGTCCCCCCACTGTTGATGACCAGAAGTCACCTGGTAAAGGGGTGACTTCGACTCTTCACATTGACAGAGAAAAAGAGGCCATCTCTCCAGGTGAGTAAACTGACTGTTGGCTTTTCCCTTCAGTTGCAAGGAGGGATGAAGGTGAGGCTGGAGTTCAGAGTCAGAGCAAAAGCCCCAGTATGACTGAATCAGTAGGGGGTCACATCTAGAGAACTTGGATTAACTCTGAAAAGGAACTGCTGCTTGGCCTTATGGTCCTAGGGATCAGGACTGACCCAGGACAGATCTCCAAGGCTAAGTCTGGACAATCTACCCTTGAGTTGGGCATTACATTAGCACACTGGAACTTCCAGACTCCATCTGCCAAGCCAGGTATGCAGTCCCTGCCCTAGGAGTCCAGCTCACCAGACAGTAGTTTTCTTTAGCCACACTAAATTTAGCTTAATGCACAGGACTCAGTACTCTGTAAGACCAAGTTCAAGTGTCCTGGAAGGCTGTGCTGTGTTATCACAGGTGTCCTTTTTCATAGTCTCCCAGAAGAAAGGACACAGTCTTCCTTAAATGATTTGATTCTAAGTCTTCCTCTACCCATAAGACTAGACTAGTTAATGATTCTCTTTTTAGGTTGATGTTTCTGTAAGTTTTTGTTTTAATTGTAAGATACACACAACACTTAACATTTTAACCATTTGCGGGACGGAGGGCACAGGTTGTGTTAAGTTTCTTTCTCTATCACTCTTTACCTTATTTTTGAGACAGAGTCTCTGACAGAACCCAGAGCTTATTTATTGGCCAGACTGACTGGCAAGCAAGTTCAGGGCATCCAGCTGTTTCCACAGACCCAGATCTGGATCACTAGGATCACAGACATGCGCAGTGGTGTCTGGCTTTGACATGAGTTGTCAGGGATCTGAACCTAGGTCTTCATGCTCACATAGAAAATGCTTTACCAACTGAGCCACCTTCCTGGCTCCAACCTCTTCTTTTTTTTGTTACCTAGCTTGGACTGGAAGTCACAGTTCTACCTCAGCCTCTCAAGTGCTGCTGTTGGACGTGTGCCACCACCCCTGGCTTAATTTCAGCCATTTTTACCTATGCAATTCATTAGCAGTTCACATTCATGTTGAGTTACCCATCTCCAGAATGTCTTTTATCTTAAAAAGTGAAGGTCTAGATCCTTGAAACAGCTCTCCCTCTCCCTCTCCTCCCTCCTCCTCTGCTGCCCTGGTGACCACGGTTCTACTTTGCAGGCATATAGATTTGACTGTTCTGGATGCTGAATGGAATCGCAGATTTGTTTTTCTTTGTGACTTGCTTATTTTTATTAATGCCTTCAAGGCTCAATGATGGGTTTCTCATCATTTCTAAACCCTTAATACTGAACAGCAAAATCTCATAGCCTTCTTTAAGCTGATTTAGGCTTCCAGTGTAAGTTAATCACTGCGCTGAAAGCAAGTGAGCATGTCAAAGCCACGGGTTATTGTCACATATGCTTCCTCCAACTCCACAGGCTCCATCCGACTCACACAGGTCCCATCCCCGCCCCCCACTGGGTGAGGATAATTGCTTTACCCTGCTCTCAGTATCTTGAGTTTTTTAATTATGTATTTATAACAAGGGGGGCTGGGGAATATAGCTCAGTGTCAGAGCGTTTACCTAGTGTCTGCAAGGTTGAGTTCTGTCCCCAACGCTATTGTTCTAAATAAGTAAATAAACAAGAAAACATGCTCAGACCACCTGTTTTATTGAGAAGCCATACATGAGAACAGTGATCTGGACCGGTCTTCACCATGTTGAATGGCCTGGGAGTAAATCAGTAAGCTTCAGATCTCCATGTTCCTCCTCGAAAAATGGAGACATCAAAAGCCTCCGTCCTGCTGTCTGTCCATCCAGAGTTGCTTTGAACATCAAGAGAAATAATGAAATTGTATGTGCTTTGTCCTAGCTATCATGGTCAAAGTCATTCCTTTTGGTTTTTATGCCTAGGGAGGTCTGTGGAACCGAGTGCTGAAGAGAAAAGTTTAATCAGTGATAAAACAGCCGAATGGATTGCGGAGGAGGAGGATGACGTGTTTGTGGCTTCCCGCACAACTGAAGATTTATTTACTGTGATACACAGGTCAGGATCATTTTCCTTCATTGTAATTGTAATTGCTTTCCCCTTCTCTACTTGAAGAAAAACTGCTGCCTCTGAGCAGCCATTAGAATTGCAAGTGAACATTAAGTCCAGGTACCTACATTTGTGAGCAGTCTGGGGCCTCACATCTCAAATTCACTGATGTCTTTGAGTGAAGGGGAGGAGGGGAGGACCAGGTGCTGAGAGAGGCCCCTCGTCTCCTAGCAACTGCTTGGCCTATTGTGCCTCCATCTGCTCCCTCACAGCTCTGTCTGCATTCAGAGACATTTAACCCTTCACAGAATTCCTTGTACCACAGAATTCTATCTCAAGGTGACATGGAGCCCTGGGCTGAATATGAGAGCAGGGACTTAGGCAGAGGGGGATCAGGGGTGGGCACAGGGGCATGACACAGGAGTCTGTGAGCCCAGTTACTGGTGTGGAGCACCAGTTCAAACCAGTTCCAAAAGCCTCTGGCTGTCCTGATTCGTTCACTGAGCTACTGGCCTTACCTCTTTTAAGTTTGTCCTTGATCTCAGAACTAATAAGGACTGAACCTGTAGCACAGGGCAAGAGATTGCAATTGTGAGCATTGAAAAGCATGTGGAGAACACAGGGCCCTGAAAGGGTCCTGGGAGCTAAGAGGTGAGGAATAGCCAGCCGATCAGCACAAGGCTGTCATATGCATACTGTTGAGCACATCCCTCGCTGGCAATTTTTCAAAGCTTTGCTGGCTTTCTGCTCCCCGAATTCTCTGAACTCCCTCAGACAAGTCTTTCTCTCCTTTAGGTCCAAACGAAAGCTACTGGGCTGGAAAGAGACTGGGGAGGGCTTCACGGGAAGCAAATCCAGCTCTCATTCACCAGTGAAGAATACAGCTGATTCTCCCACCTGTGAGGCTGCTGCTGCCCCAGGGCCAAGTAGCAGTGCCTGCCTAGATGCTGGTAGAAATGATGATTTCAAGGCCTTGCTCCAGAAGAAGGGAAGTAAGGCAACTCCCAGGACCCGCCCCTCAGCGGCCGAGCTGCTGAAGACCACTAACCCTCTGGCTCGAAGGATTATTGCACAGTTCTCAAAAGACTACGAGCCCACTGACAATCCCAGTAGCTAAGCCCTGCTTCTTACTTACTAGGCCTGGGTAGAGACGGAGGAAGACAGAGGGCTTTAGAAAGGAACCAACCCCGGGAATGACAAAAGAATCGATGTCTTTGATGTTAACTCACTCTGAACAGCAGAGAGGACACCACCACAATGGAGCTCACCTGGCACTCGGATAGGCTTCAGACCGTCCGCTTTTCCATTCTGCCATCCTTGCCATGACCGAACATCGGAGTCCTACTTTTCGTCTCCAGCCCTGTGAACTAAGAGAGCCTCAGATTGGATAGCCACCTTTTCAATGTCCTAGCGTCTTTGTCCATTGGCTCCTGTCACCGAGGGTCACAGTAGGGAGAACAGATTGGGAACTTCCAAACCAGGCCTGGGGACAGAGGGTCCCAGTTCCCACTGTTGATTAGCTACTTTCTTGAAGAGGCCTTGATGGCCCTTTGTGAAGACACAGAAAGACACCAAGGCCTCCTCAACCACAGAGTGACTTTCCTCCAGAGAGAGTTCTGTAGGCGTGCACTAATTACAGCATGGGGTTGATTGGATGGCTTTTGTGGTGCAAAATATGAATGTGACTCTTCCAAAACTTCATGCCTTTTTCAGTTTGATTGTCTATGCGGAGATCAGGGTGATGAGTTTTAATAAACTTCTAGGACCTCCCCCCCCCCACCATTAGCTAGTGAACCAAGCTCAGCAAAGGAATGGGACATTTGTTCACTCACGTCTAGCCAAGGTAACTCGCATGCACACCTTGAGGTCTCTCGAGTGTCTGTCAACATGGGTAGCCAGGATCTGTGCCCAGTTCATGCTGTATACTCCAAGAACTCTCATTTCATTTGCATGAAACATCCATTTTAGGAAGTGCGTAGGTAAAGGACTGACGTCATGGAAGGCTCCAGGAGTGGAAAGTAAGTGGATCCTGTCCCGATACCATTCGATTCAGACTGTGCTTTTTTGTGGTTGCTTGGATGTTGTTTAAAGGAAGTCTGACTCTTTCGAAAGTCAAGAACCTGTATACTGAAGGAAAAAAAAAAAAAAGATCTACTCAAAATCAAAAAGGCAGCCTTGCTATGGCCCAGAATACAAAGGGCTACTTTTTGCCATCTAGGTACTGCTATTTGGCCAATTTTCAGTTAGCTGTGGTGGAAGACAGCAGAGGAGCTAAGATCAATAGAATGCGGAAAGACTTCCAGAACAACCACAATGACCCCTTCTTTTCCAAAGTCAACAGGCACTGGCCGTTCTTGTCAACTCAATTTTGTAAGCAAATCAAGAGCTCCTGATTTACATATACCTGGTTGGGGGGGGGGCTAGGGATAAGATAGGCAAAATACTGAGCAGAGAAACTGTGCTTGCCTGTGTTAGAAAGCTCACAGTCTTCTGGTCCCAAGGGGGCCAAAAGGAAATGAACTTGTAGCGTGCTTTGCAAAAACAAACAAACAAACAAACAACAACAAAAAAACGGTTCCCTGCCCCCTTCTTCTTGTACCCCTGTCCCCCCCCTCCCCCCACACCTCTGCCCTACCAGATTCCTTGCTCACTCTCCTGGAAGAGGCCAGAAACAAACAGATCTCCATTTTGACAATCCTTATCAATGAGAAGCAAGCTCTTAGCTCAGCTGCCCACACTCCAGCAAGGCAACGTGGCTGAAACTGAAACAAAACTCCCCTGGGTGCTGAGAAGACTCGGGTCCTGGCATGGAAGCCCCAGGCTGGAATCCTTGGTTGGGTTGGTCTAATTCTGAATTCTAGACAAATGAACATAGGTCAAGCTCACCAACTGTCTTCTAGCACTTCTCTCAGACTTAAGGGGAAAACATGGCCTCTTAAATAATAAGATAGTTCTGAGAAACTATAGTTGTTTTTGGAAGTGTTTAAAACATTTGACATGAAGATCTTAACCAAATTTCCTAAGTTTTGACTGAATTGAAACAAGAGTCAGGCAGGAATGTGAGATGCAGCTTTGATCCCAGCACCTGGAAGATGGAGCCAGGCAGATCTCTGTGAGGTTGAGGCCAGCCTGGTCTACATAGCTAGCTCCAGCCTGGTCTACATAGCTAGCTCCAGGCTGCCAAGGTTACATAGTGAGATCTGGACTTCAGTCTTGGCCTTAGTTTATATAGAAGTATCACAGCTGACCTGAACTCAGAACTCCAAAAGACATTTTCCTCTGTAGGGAAATGAAGGAGCGGATGCCAATGCTTGTGTCTAAGAGAAGCAAAAGGCTCCCTGGCTCTGCCCTTCAGAAGCATCGTGAGTTGTTGAATGCGTGAGCATATGGGACTCTGTATAGGGCTTGCTACTTTTGCTGATTTTTTTTGCAAGTGTCTTGTTTATTCCTTCTCATGGGTTTTGCCTCTCCCCTCACCTTGCTACCTCTGGAGGTGTCCCCCCAAAAGATTGTAAAACTGAATGCTTAGACCGCTTAAGGTGGTTTCAGTTGCCTGAACCCTTGTTTTCCTCTGCAAAACTCTGTGGGCCTGGGATGTTTAGAACATTTCTGCATCACTATGACCCTCAGAAACCCATTAGCACAAGAGGGTTTGGGGCAGAGACTCCACAGTCAGAGAAAAGACTTAAGCCTGGGAATGTCCATTCAGTGTTTGCAGGAGTGGACCTAGTCCTAAAGAAACCAGATTATTGGGGAAAAAAATCTACCACTCATTGATCAGCACACCACCAAGCATCTTTCTAATACTTAACCTTCTCCTATCCTTAACATCATAAACATCAACTCTCTTCCCTGGGTACAATGTGTGCTGCCTGGGAGGCTGGGGGAGAGTTGAGGTGAAACCCCTTTCAGGGAGGTTCTCTGGGAAGTTGCTTCCAGAGTGATCTCTATAGGTGGCATAGTCAGTAAGTTGGAGGGAACTCAAATTGGCCCCAGGCAGTCAGCCTCTGCTTCAGGCTATTTGTATCTCCCTGTTTCCCTCCAGCTCCAATCTTTAGTGGTAGTCGGCTCTGTTAGAGTGAATATAGTCAAGGGTTGGCGAGACAAGCCCCCCACCCCCACCCCCAGATGTGGTTAATGCTTTGCACTTGGTGGGTATTGATTTGCGGTTCAAATGTGAGTGGTGGAGAGCAGGCTAGTCTTCGTACAAAGGCTGACTTGGCTTCTCCCCTTTGCCTGTTCTCCTGGCCTAACACCTGTGAACTGCACTGATACCAACAGCCCAGCCACAGAGGAGTCAAGGCCATGGGCAGCCAATCCATTCCCGCTAGCTTCATGACCCCAAGGTTAAGGTTCTGCCAACAAGCATTCTGCTTGACATCTACTTCATCTAGACAACCCAGATCCAGTTGTCTCCGTAATTTGTCACTCTGAGCAGATCTACCCATGCACCTGTCCACCCCACCCGCTCACCTTTGAACCAATCAGGAAAAAAAAAAAAGACTAGTTATCTATCAATCACTCAGTGCTCTGTTGCTCACTGCTCCGCCCTCTATGTTAGCCAAGTCTGTGGCACAATGGTGAGCTTTTCCTTTGCTATGATTTGCCAGGGCCAGGACTAGGGTGAGGCGACTGGGGAGACGCCCACTCTCAAGGCCCCCGCCAGTGCCTTACCCTTGCCTTGGCCCTGCGATTTGCACTCTGTAAAGTTGTCTCGGTTACTCTTCCTGAGTGTAGTTGTGATTTTGGGGGGGGGGGCAAGTTCTGCACCAAATGTTTCTTTGCTGTTTCTCCATTTGTTGCCAGAAGCCTTTGTATGCCTAAGCATTAGAGAATCTTAAGTATTATCACAAGCATGTCTAAATGGCCTGCTCCAGCTGGCAAATGAGCACCCCGGTCAGGAGGCACACTATGGCCGGAGCCCTTCAACAGTCAGTTGGGGGTCTGCCCCGTGACCTTCTGTCTGTTCTTTCTGCTTCACTCTCCCTTGTAGTCCTTGCGGCCCAGCACCTTCTCCTCAGTGCCTCCTATTTTCTTCTCCTCCTAAGAAGAAAACACGCTCTCAGGAAAGGGATGAATTCATTTGCTTTGAGACCGGGAGGCTTAATGCTACCTTTTCTGAGGGCTGCTTGCATTTGAACAGGGGAACAGCCTTAAGCCAAAGGAATGAAGTTCTTGCAGAATGTTAGGCATCAACTACTTGTACAAGTTCTTTTTTCACCATGGAAAGACCACACTCCCTGACGGCTGATTCCAGAGCAAACACCGTTTTTTCTCCTGGAATCATTGTAGTTAGTAGCTGATGGTCAATTATCTAGCTAATAACCCTGTGCTGTTTTCCTACAAGGGACTCTGAGATAAAGCTACTTAAAAGCCTCCGAGAAGGCCTGTATCAATCATTCATATTGTACATTAACATGTTTGTGGAAATGGGATTAATATTAATTGCCGTTTAGGTAAAAGACACAAAAGATTTAAGGAGTTTGTGAAGTGTGTCCTGTTTGTGCAAGGTGACTCTGTCGAATCCGTTTCTTACTGATGTCAGTCGTCCAATATCAGTGGTGGCTATTGAATTGGTTGGAGGTACAGTTTCTAAGCACAGGCCTCCACTCCCCTCCTGCCATTTTGTCTCTGTTTTGTACTATGACTCCGCCTTGGTGTGAGAGTGAGACCATATCTAAACCAGAGCCCCCAGTCCCTTCAATGCCTTTGCATGTATTTCAGCTATAAGTGACCAAGATAGTAAGAATTTAAAAGGACAAGAGAGTAGGAAAGAGGTACAAAATAGTGCCTTTGTCAAAGGTCGGAAAAACAGTACGATGATTTTTAAATTACACAAAAGAAGCCAAGTCAAATTATTTTAAAATACTTTGAGATCATCTTATGGAGGACTATGGTGGTGCGTGGTTTTTAGACACATGATGGAGGCATTTTAATAAGTTTAGCAAAAAGAAATTTGCCTAGTAAGGATTCTGTGAAATAAGTATATACTTTTGTTCAGTAAAGACCCAAATCTAGGCCACTGGTTCTCAAAGTGTGATCTTGGAACCATCAAGAGCAACATATGAGAGAGAAGAAGGGGGAGGAGAGGGAAAGAGGGAGGGGAGAGGGAGAGAGAGATTACTCCTTCAAGCCCCCCAAATCACCAGAGACATGCCTCTCCAACAAGTTACCAGTCTTTCCTACTGTTACAGTTACCAGTCTCTGGCAAAGAGGCATGCGTATCATCTTGGTCAGCTACACGTTTGCTCAATGTTAAAAAATTGCCAGATTGAATCGGGCCTATCTGTCCTGGATTGGTTTTTGAAATAATAACAACAACAACAACAAAGGGTGGGGGACAGTGGTGGTTGCAGTGGTTCCGTTTGATATTACCAGCCTTTAAGTCAATGTCCTCACCTTGGTGACTGTTCTCCAGGAGGGCTCCAGCAGATTTGATTTTTGTTGAGGTTCTGCATTTGATAGTATTGACCTCCCCCCTACAGGGAATCAAATGAACACCAGAACCAGGGCAGCCAGTTAACCCCCCTCAGCCTCTTCGTACTGCTAAGCTTTATAGAATTATTCTGTATGTGGTCTTGAGATTTTCTATGTCCAATTTTATAAGATGTTCTGCATGCAAACACAACATTGTAGTCACCGTACCAATCACCTCAAAGCCATTCCTCCTCCATATGTGTGCTGGTGAAGAAATACCAACATGTATGTTCTAATGTTTTCTGATCAGCTGTAAATGACATTTTCATTAATTTTTAAATGAGATATATTTACTCTGGCTAGCAGTTAAAATTTTATTCTTTTTATTATCTTTCATTGCTACTTTTTTCTACTGACTCCAAGGCTTACTTTGGGGGTGGGTGGGATTTCTTATTTCTAGATTGATATAATTCTCTTATTTCTATATTTATCTATAATCACAGAGTGTAAGAGCTGAAAGGGACCAACCTCCCTCATTTCATAGAGGAAATTAAGGCCCAGAAGGGTCAAGTGGCTCACTGAAGGTCACACAATGAGTCTGAGGCAGGGCCCAGCATCAATTCTAGGTCCCTGGTCTCTGGGATGAATGTCTTGTCATTTAAAGCACTATATTTATGAAGGACCCATGACTGGCTTCTACTTGTCTGACTTATTAATTTCCCGGGTATTTCAGTGAAAAAAATCTATATGCTTTAAGGGAACATGCGCAAGCGTTCTTTAGTTTATGAATCCAAAGAAAATCTGGTTTTTAGTTTAGAAACGCATCTCCCTCCATGTTTGCTATCTGTGCCCTACTTTGTACAGGGGATGTTTTTCCTAAAAGCTATGTAGAAAAATGGATTTATATAGAATAAATTTCATTTTTAGTAGGAAAGCTTCCCTATGTAAGGGAATCTTTTAGGGGCTTCTTTTGGAAAAACAAAACAAAACTTTTCTTGTCATTTGTTCTTTCAGGTCTTTAATTCCTCATTAGTGTGAATTTTTGTACTTGCTGTTTAGTTAAAGTAGGGCAAAGCAGTGTTAGCTTTCCCAGAATTTACTAGAACCTTACCTTCCTCATCTTTTTTGTGAAATCTTCAGACTGTGGCATGCTTACAAACTACTCAATTATGTTCTAGAAACTTCACCTCACTTGATATTTTACCAATCCCTGGGCTCAAAATTCCTCCTTGATCTGATCAGATAATAGCAGAGCTCCCTAATCAGTACTCATCTCTATATGTGGTCTCTTTTCCAGAACATTCTTTGCCAATATTCCTTAGTGTGCTCTTCCGTCCATAAATCACACATACCTCACTGTCCTATGGACCAGCAGGCACTATACCTTGAGGGTTATGCTAATTGTGCTGAGGAATATTTCCTGTTACTTCCATGGTCTCCTTCCCCTTTGATCTTCTCTGGCTTCCAGGCTCAATGAACTTTTCTCACCAGAGACTGATGGTTTGTTGGTTTTTTTTTTTTTTTCCATTGTTTCAGGAAATCAATAAACTTTTTTCTACAAAGGGCCTGGGAGTATTTTAGGTTTTGTGGGTCACATATGGTTTCTGGAGCAGATTCTTTTGTGTGTGTGTGTGTGTGTGTGTGTGTGTGTGTGTGTGTGTCTGTAGTTGTTTGTTCATTCACTTGTTTTACAACCTTCGGAACATATGAAAACCATTCTCAACTCACAGACCATAAAAGGCTGACCCCCTGATCTAGACTATCTTTTCTGTGACCAGCCCCATGTGTAAAGTGGGTGAGGGCTAGCACGATGCCTCAGCATGAACAGGTACCTGCCACCAAGCCTGATGAACTGATCTAAGTTTGAGTAGAACCCACAGGGAGAAGTGTATCCACTCCCACAGACTATCCTCTGACCTCTGCACACGTGCAGACACACAGACTCACACATACAAATAAATGTAATAATTTACAAAGGTTTTCTTTGAGTCTTCTACTAAAGACTGTCGCTAACTGCCATCAGACTATTCTGTCCACATTGGGACAAGTACAGGTCTACGTATGACAGTCTTTCTCTGTGTCCCCTTATCACATATATATATATATATATATATATATATATATATATATATATATATATATATATATCTCACCTTATTTCTTTATATGGATCTGTTCCATTCATTGTGTCTCTGTTTGCCCAAGATTGGGGTAAACTGGTAGGAAAGTTTACTTAGAACTTTCGTCCTGTCCTTGTTCTTCCTGTCTTGGGCCACCTGTCATATCCCACACTGCTATTGCCAGTTTAGGGTGCTGTCATTCAAAAGTCTTATAGCACATGCTATAAGATTCCACTTCAGTTTACAATTTCCTGGAAAAATCACCAACTTCCTGGTTCCATAGGCTGGTTTTCAAACCCAGAATACACACTTATCTCTGTCCTAATGCAATTGATGCCTACCACTGGACAGCATGGAACCCCAACAAAGAAAAAAAAAAGGGATGCAGGAAATATTTGTGCCAATGTCCCCTGCCTCCTGAGTCCCCATGACCTAGAGTGTGTCATTCCACTCCTCCAACCAATAGGCACCCAACACACCACTTCCTGCTTTCTTAACTCCTTCTATTCTGCTCCCATCCTACCCCTCTCACTTCCAGGAACTGGAGTTCAGATTCACAGTTCTCACACTCTGTGCACCCGTGGCTGCAAACGTTGGAAAGCTGTGTGAGTGTGTTTTCTGCAGCTGGCTGTGAATTGGACCCGAGTGTGTGCATAACATACAGTGCTCTCATTGGTCCTCTGCTTCAGGACCAGATCTCAGGAAAGTGGTTAAGAAAGGGAATGGCAGAGAGAAGGGTCCTGAGGCCCTTCTTTCTTTCTTTGGAGAGCTTCTTTGCATTAGCTTGTGCTAGCTGGCTCCTCTCCTATGGAGCCATTTAAAGGAACTCCTCTGTGTCATTCCTGGGCAGGACAGCATCCCTGCCCAGTCAGGGTTTGTATTGCATGTGGACTCAGTTACTGGAACATAGATGTGGCTTTTCAAACTCAACAAACTCAATCCTTAGGCCCTTTAGCTTGATTTCTGTCTTTTGAGCCCAGGGATCCATCTCTTTCCCGAAATCTAAATTTTCAAACATCAGAATCAAGTAACTTTCAGAGAAACTTTCAAGCTCCCATGATATGATTCATTTTTACCTTCTGTTTAGGATTTCCAGAAGTAGGAAGGGAAAGAAAAGTGGGTTGTGCCTTGGACCCAAGAGGAGCCCAAAAGCAGAGTGAGGACTAAGAACTGGTCAGTCGTGCCATGCAGCCCTGGCACAGTTGTGTTGGGTTAGTGCTGCACTCGGTGCGCCTGGGCCCACTATGCCCTGAAGACAAATGCCAGATGGGAATGTACAGACTGATGATCTGCACTGAAAGGCAAGGGTAACGCCCACCCCAGGGTGGGATTGTATCCTGGATTCCCGGTCCAGTAGCAGTAAGTAGGAGAGATCACAAACCCAGTCTTTGGAGGATTCCAACACAAACTAGAAGAGAGCCCTCTGCGGGCTGATAGTACAAAGTGGTTTCTTGTCTTTCTTTCCTTTTTTGTTTTGTTTCGTTTTGTTTCATTTTGTTTCGTTTTAAGATTCCTTACTGGCTTGCTACCAGCAATTGAACTGTATTATTCTTTATAGAGCTAGAGCTGTTTGTTGTCTTAAAAATAAACCTTTTTCTGTTAAAAAACCACTTTCTGCTTCCCTCCCTTGCTTTCACGGTGCCGATACCTTAATTCTAGAGCAGGCCCGGTTCAGACACTGGGTATACTAGCCACACAAGTGGTCCTGAACCACCTGCTCTCCCCACTCTCTCGGTGCTAGCCAGAGAGTCAAGCTTTGTGACGCAGAATGTATTGGTGAGACAGGTAAGGAGGCAGGATGTTGTCAGATGTCAAGCGGTCACGGAGTGGAAATCAACAGGAGCAGCCTTCCCATGCTGGAAAAGCAAAGCAGCCAGTGGTCATCATAATGAGCACAGAACCAAGGACTTATTTGTTTGGTTGCTTCAAATCCATCCCAGGGCTTTATGCATACTACAAGTACTCTAGGCCTAAATAGAGAGTTTTAAGGTTTACTAAAATCATAAGCTAGAAAGTTTATTCAGGTCTTCCCTCGGTTTCATAAAGGACTCACATACATTGCATTTGGCACTCCCTAACTCTGAGAAGCCCGAACAAATATGTGACCCACAATGTCTTCCAGAAACATGCCCCAGTGAACATGCCTTGGAGCCCAAGGCATAGGGTAGCTGGGCAGGCAACTCATGTGTCGAGATATCCATCTGAAAGGTTCAAGTTCAGCTGCTCACAGAGCTGAGAGCTGTAGGTGTCTATAGCACTAGAGATTGGGCAACACTGTCTTCCTGCTTTGTTCTCTGGCTTGCAAAGGGCACTACAGTAACCAACCAATCAAGAGCAAAACAGCCAGACCACATCCGACCCAAGTCACTTCTAGCCCTCAAAGAATATGCTCCCACCATTCAGTTGTGTGGGAACATGTATATATGAGTCATCTCCCATTTAAATGAGCTTCTAAGGCAGGCATGGTACATGTCACAGGCCTGAAGTTCCATCACTTGGGAGGCTGAGGCAGGAGGGTCTCAGGTTCACCACCAGCTTGTATAGAGATGCCTTGTATCCAAACAAATAATAAAAAAAGAAGAATTTTTATACTCTGACTTTTCATCTTTTTTTCCTTTCTTTTATTTTTGTCTTTATTTTATCTTTCCTTTCTCTCTCTGTCTCTCTCTCTCTGTCTCTCTCTCTCTCTCTCTCTCTCTCTCTCTTTCTCTCTCTCTCTCTCTGAGTTATTCTCTCACTATGTAGTCATGGCTAGCTTGGAAAAAATAGTGTAGACCAGGCTGGCCTCAAACTCACAGGGATCCAACTACTTACCCTAAAGCACTGGGATTAATTTGTTCTTTGGTTTTTAAGGCTAAGGCCCTTTCAGCTCCATGGCCCTGACTTTCTAGAGCCTAGGGGCTAACTCATATCTCCTGATGTCACCAATTTTCTCTTCCAAAAAGACACAGCAGAACTACAAAGACAACATGACAAGGGAGAGGGCAGGGCTACAGTCAGCACAGCAGCTGTTCAAATTGGGGCTAGAAGGGCAAGCAAGAAGGGAATAGTAAAAGGGCCTACCCTTCTATGGGTAAATGGGCTGCCACCAAGTCTCACAGATGTGAATTTCATCCCTGGGACCCACATGATGAAAAGAAAGAACATACTCTTGCAAGCTGTTCTCTGATCTCTATGTGTACCTGTAGCTTGTGCACCCCAACAAATGGATGGACACCTATGTGGCTTAGGTCCTGGAACTTTGACGAAGGGTGTCAAGGGGATGAAGAAAGGACAAAACATTGGAACAAGTACAGTAAGGCTGGGACCAGGTGGGATTCTGCTGTTACCTCAAGCCAGAGCTTCTGAGTGTTTATTATGTGCAGCACAGGAGGATGGTTTGTTGGCTTGTCTTCATAGGCGGTCTCTGCAGACCAGCAGTCTCAGGCTTTGAATGAAAATCCCTAAGGAGAGAGCTGTAGTTGTGGTCTCTGCACACAGTCATCAGTCATCCACAAATACTCAGAGTCCTAAGGAAAGCTTTTCCATCCCAATGAACCTCCCAGGAAAGGCTTTGCCACTGTCGTAGGGCTGAGGTCTTGGAGGCCTTAGCATAGCTGTCTGTGCCCATGTCAACAATACACACTGTTGACAAGTGTACTTGCCTAGTATGTGTTAAACTCTGGGATTGATCATCAAAAACAAGAAAACAAACAAACAAGAAACTCTGATTTTGGCAGACTTCACTCATTCAGGACTTTTTCTGTTCCCTACACAGACACAAAATGCACTAAATAAAATCAGCATATGCATTTCATTCTTGTAGGCTCAGAACCCCCTGTGGCCACTACACCAGGAGTTAGTCATGCTTTTAGGGATTCACCTTCATTACTAGGGATTCACCTTCATTGACCAGTCTCACCAAAGGCAAGACCTGGTACAGTAATTATGAAAGAGAGCCCAAGACTGAGTGGACTCACAAACATTGTCAGAAGTACAAGGTTGTTCGCCATGTTTCAGGATTTTACATAAGACAGAATATATCCAATTTACCTCGTTTCCAGCACTTGTGGATGTACTAAATTCAGCCTGCTACCCAATTTCCTGAAGGCATTTTAATGTGTGACGCTTGCACAAAGGGTGGATTTTCTGGTAGGCAGTCTCTAAGATGGAGTTTAATTACCACACACACACACACACACACACACACATTTCCAGGGACTGCCTCAGGGGTCCACAGCTGTGTATGGGAGAAAAAAAGGAAGATGATTAGGCAAGAGTAGATGAGAGGAGGCGCAGCAAAGGGTCAGCCCACTCTGCGGCTTAATGATGGGCTCTGAAGCCTTATATTCCAGCTTCAGTAGGACACTAGCCCTAAAACACCCCACAAAGAACACACCTTTCCATTTCTCACTAGCTCAGAAAGATCCAATAGTTGAAGAAAGCCTTTTGCTACAGCACTCCCAGCAACGGGACATCAAGTCCTCCTGTGAGGACACCTTGTTTACTGTTCTACTGCTGTGAAGACACACCATGACCAAGGCAATTTATAAAACAAAGCATTTAATCGGGGGGGGGGGGGGCTTGCTGACAGTTTCAGAGGGGGAGTCCATATGTAACCATCATGGTGGGAGCATGGCAGCAGCAGGCAGGCAGACATGGCACTGGAGCAGCAGCTGAGAACTTACATCTTATTGTTCATAAGCAGGAGGCAGAGAGAGAGAGAGATCCACACCCAGTGACACACCTTCTCCAACAAGACCACACCTAGTCCTTCCCAAAGAGTCCACCAACTGGGAACCAAACATTCAAATATATTAGCCTATGGGACCATTCTCATTCCAACCACTGAAGAGGTGGGGGGGTCCAAATTATACCTTCATCACATGCATCATTCTCTCCAGAATACTACATGTTACACAATGACACATTCTTATTTTCTGATTCCCCTTTTCATAGATCTCATCCAGGTGACACTCCAGATCAATTAAAGTTCATTTGATTGTGTTTATAGCTTTTTAAAGTTGTAGTCACCTTCTTGGGACACATGCCAGCAACTTTCATTAGACTTGATATTTTCCATGTCCCACTAATATCCGTTAGAAAAACCTTGCCGAGGAAATGGCATGTAGCATAAGCAAATGAGTCATCTCTTTATCCATTATGGAGTACCATGTGTAAAATGATGCTATTATCTACAAAGCCCCTATGATGGTTTAGGTTCCATTTGTTTCTCCATTGCCATCTTTTATCTTTATTCAGCACCTTTGTGGTGAGCTCCTACTACACATCAGACACAGCAGGAGGTGCTGAGAGCAGTCCTGGCCAATGCTGACCCCATGCCCACTCTCATGGAGTAGCTATCAGCTGAGCCATCCCCGGGGCCAGAACTAACAAGCCCATATTCCTGTTATTGCAGAGTCTCCACTGTAGGTCACATCCCAAGGACCCAGCGGTTCCATTCCCACATGTACATCCTGAGAGATGTGTATGTAGTTCCCAAAGGCAAAGAAAGGTGGTCTGTAACAACATTGCATGCAACAACCCAAACTGTCCAATGTCCATCAAAAGCACAGTGGAGCTGAGCACCATGATGCATTCCTGTACCCCCAGAACTTGAAAGGTTGGGGGGCAGGGATGAAATTTGAGGTCAGCCTAGACCTCAGAGAAATCCTGTTTTGGTTTTTTGTTTATTTGTTTGTTTGTTTATAAAGTAGCTGGATACAGTGCGATATTCCTGTAGTCCCAGCAACCCTGAAGGCTGGGAAGGTTCCTGAAGCTAAGGAGTCCAAAGCCACTCTGGGCCATATAATAAGGGTTCATCTCAAAACAAAAGAACGAAAAAAGAAAAAAAGAACAAAAAAATAAAGTGGAAAAAATATGGACTACTCTACAGAAATAACCACAATTATAGCCACACACAGCACATATGAGTCATGCAAATACAAAGCTGGGCAGGCTGAGGGTGTGGCTCAGGCCGAGGGTGTGGCTCAGTTTAGTGGAGTGCTTGCATATCTTGCTTGAAGCTCTGGATTCAGGTCCCAGCACTGCATAAAATCGTACAAGGAGATATGTGCCTACAATCCTAGCATTCAAGAGATGGAGGCAGGAGGATCAGAAATTCAGGTCATTCTCACTGTGTAAGGAATTTTCGGCCATTCTAGGATAGGTAAGACTCTGTCTCAACAGCGAATTTGTGAGTGTGTGTGTATGTGTGTGTGTATGTGTGTGTATAAAATGTAGAACACAAATGAATACACATGCTATGATTCCACTTAGATACCATCCAAAAACAACAAAGCTAAAAGAATTGTGTGCATAAAAATGCAAGTATAGGGGCTGGTGAGATGGCTCAGTGGGTAAGAGCACCCGACTGCTCTTCCGAAGGTGATGAGTTCAAATCCCAGCAACCACATGGTGGCTTACAACCACCCGTAATGAGATCTGACACCCTCCTCTGGTGCGTCTGAAGTCAGCTACAGCATACTTATGAAGAATAATAATAAAAACGAATCCTTGGCTAATAAAAGTTGAAAAAACAAACAAACAAAAAAAAAAAAAAAAAAAAAAAAAAAAAACGAATCCTTGGACCGGAGAGACCAACGGGAGCGAGCGGGGCTGGAGCGAGCAGGGCCGGGCTGGAGCGAGCAGGGCCCGGCCGGAGCGAGCTGGGATGGCCGGAGCAAGCAGGGCTAGCGGGGCTGGCCGGAGCGAGTGGAGCCAGCCAGAGTGAGTGGGGTCGAGCGGAACGAGCGGGGATTGGGGTTGACCGGAACAAGGGGAAAAAAAAGATGCAAGTATAAAGAAAAAAAGGAAATTGTTATGAAAAGTTAGGAGTGTAAGGAGTGGTATCCCATGCCTATAATCTCACCATTTTGGGGACAGAAACAGGAAGGTCACAAGCTCAAGGTAGCTTGGGGATACCTTGCTTTTAAAAAGTTAAGAAGGTGGGAGTTGGCTGGAGCGAGCAGGCTGACCGGAGTGAGTGGGGTTGACCGGAATGAGGGGAAAAAGTTAAGAAAGTGGATGTTTCTAAGGGATAAGATATAATTAATAAAGAAAGACAGATGGGCCAGCAATGATGGTACATGCCTTTAATCCCAGCACTCAGGAGGCAGAGGCAGGTGGATCTCTTGCGTTTAAGGCCAGCCTGGTCTACAGAGAGTTTATGGACAGCCAGGGCTACACAGAGAAAAAACCCAAAAAACAAAATAACACAACACATGTGGAATGGATGTAGAGCATTTGTCTAACATGCACAAAAGCCTTAAATTCAATCCCAGGACCACATAAACCAGGGATGGTGGTGAAGAATCTCGGCGCTCAGGAAGTGGAAACAAAAATCAGAAGTTCAGCCAGGCATGGTGGTGCACGCCTTTAATCCCAGCACTCTGGAGGCAGAGGCAGGCGGATTTCTGAGTTCGAGGCCAGCCTGGTCTACAAAGTGAGTTCCAGGACAGCCAGGGCTATACAGAGAAACCCTGTCTCAAAACAAACAAAACAAAACAAAACAAAACAAAACAAAACAAAAAACAAAAAAAAATCAGAAGTTCAATATCATCTTTTGCTACATAGCAAGTTCATAGTAAGGTCATCCTGGGTTACATGAGACTCTATATCAAAAAAAGGGATATGTGTGTGTGTGTGTGTGTGTGTGTGTGTGTGTGTGTGTGTGTATGAAACATGCTACCCCATTAATTTATATGCACAATTTTCATGTTTGTTAAAATAAAATTTAAAACCAGGTATGATGGTGCAAACCTGTAATTCTGACACTAGGGAACTGGATGCAGGAGTATTACAGTAAGTCTTTTAGTATGTCTTATAGTAAATCTCTTGCTATGACAAACACCATGAACGAGGCTGTTATAGAAGAGAGAATTGCCTTGAGCTTACAGTACCAGAGGGATAAGTCCGTCATGATGGAGAAGTCCGGCAGCAAGAGGCAGGCTTGACAGTTGAGAGCTGGAACCCTCAAAGGCGAGCATGAAGCAGAGAATGTAAACTGGAAATAGGGCCAGGCTATATAATCTCAAATTCCATCCCAATGATGTACTTCCTCCAGCAAGGATGTACCAACCTAAACCTCCCCTTGTAAGTGCCACAAACTGGGAGCCAAGGGCTCAGATACCTGAGCCTATGGGCAACATTCCTCATTCAAACCAGCACACCAAGTTTGAGGTCAACATAATGAGACAAAGCCTCAAAAATGTATATATAAGAAAACAAAGAAAGAGCTGGGCATTGGTGGCACACACCTTTAATCCCAGCACTGGGGAGGCAGAGACAGGCAGATTTCTGAGTTCGAGGCCAGCCTGGTCTACAGAGTGAGTTCCAGGACAGCCAGGGCTATACAGAGAAACCCTGTCTCGAAAAAGAAAAAAAAAAGTAATTTAAAAAAAGAGCCAAGCATGGTGGGACACACCTTTAATCCCAGTGCTTCAGAAGCCAAAGTTTGTGTGCTCAGCAACACACATGAAAGGTTTCTCAAGCAAAGTTCTATTTTCTGAGTGGTGGCCATGATGTTCATTTGTAACTAGTTTAATAACTGTGGCAACTAAGCGAACATTTGCTTAAGACACATGGTGGTTATACATTGCTGCTGCATGATATGATTCTCTCTCTCTCTCTCTCTCTCTCTCTCTCTCTCTCTCTCTCTCTCTCTCTCTCCCCCTCCCTCTCTCTCTCCCTATGGAGTGTATGTGTGGTGTGTGTGTGTGTGTGTGTGTGTGTGTGTTTGGGGAAGGATGGGTGGGTGGGTGTGAGGGTGTCAGTGTGTGAGTGTGTGGGTGGATATGTGGGGTGTGGAGGTGTAGGGGGTGTGGGTGTGGGAGCATGTGGAGGTGGGGGGAGTGGGGGTGGGGTGAGTGTGTGAGTGTGCGGGTATGTGTGGGTGTGTATGGGTATGTGTGTGTGTGTGTGTGTATGTGAGTGTGTGTGAGTGTGTGTGTGTGTGTGGAGTGTGTGTGTGTGTGTGTGTGTGTGTGAGTGTGAAGGTAGGGTGGGGGTGTGGGGGTGGGTGGGTGTGAGTGGGGGGGTAGGGGTGTAGGGTGTGTGTGGGGTGGGAGTGAGAGTGTGGGGTGGGGTGGTGGGTATGGAAGGGTGTAGTGCTGGGGACAGAACGCAAAACCTCACACACGCACGCGAGGCAAGCACTCTAGCACCAAGCTACACATACCCAACCCACAATTAGTTTTTAAAGACTCACATACATTTCTGAGTTACCCTAAATTTCATGTGCTATGGATGAGGGGGAGATGTGTCCCTCAGAGAGAGATGGGGAATGAGAAGCTGAGGGAAGGAGCATAGCTGCAGAAACCCAGGAAATCAGTATGACCTGCTTTCTAGAACACAGAGCAGGGTCAAGAGCTGCATATTCAAGTCCCTGTGATCATGTTGAGAACACTCTTGCCCATTAGGAAAAATAAGTTGAGACACAACCAGACAGGAAACAATCATATCAGGAGGCAGGCATACGCTCCCTAATGAGCAAATACAAAATTCAAAAATAAAAAGAAAAAGGTTTCTTTTTTTTGCCAATTAGAGTAGTGAACCGGAAGCGGGTGGTGGGAGGAATGGCAATATGTCAGGCTGGGTAGAACGGGTAGACCACGGAATCGATGGTTACTGGCTGCTAACACTAAATAAATACTGGCCTTGAAAATCAAATCTGCCAGGATGCTCTGGGGGATTTCAAATGCTCATATTGTTTTACTCAGTAATCGCATTTCTGGGAGTCTATTATAGGAAAATTATGAAAAGGAAAGAAGAGGCTCTATGAATGAGTCTAGACATGATTCCCAAAGCTCCCTTTTCACCCCAAGCCCTGTGGTGTGGCCAGTGTCTGCCTGACATTGATGATCAAGGATTGCATATCTTTAAAGCAGAATCACCACTTCCTTGGTCCTTCCCAAGCCAGATGTTTCCCACCATCCTGGCCCACACCACTTCCCTCTGCACCCAGACCCTTACAGCAGTCTCCCTGTCTCCCACTTGCCTTCTCTCTTGCTTCTCCGCACTCTGCTGCCCACACAGCAGCCAGGATAGTGTTTTGTCTTGTTTCTTAGGCAAATGTGCTACAAAGGCCCCTTGTTTAGTTTTGAAATAGGCGTCTTGCTATGCAGCTCACACAGGTCCCATTACATTTTAGAAATCTTTAAAGCATTCTTTTCTTTTTGTTTGGTTTTTTTTGTTGTTGTTTTGTTTTTTGTTTTTTCAAGACAGGGTTTCTCTGTATAGCCCTGGCTGTCGTGGAACTCACTCTGTAGACCAGGCTGGCCTCGAACTCAATAATCCGCCTGCCTCTGCCTCCCAAGTGCTGGGATTAAAGGCGTGCAAAGATAGGTGTGTTGGCTCACACCTGTGATCCCAGCACTCTGGAGACTGAGGCAGGAGGATTGAGAATTTGAGACCAGTTTGATCTTAAAAATGAACAAAAAAGGGCTGGTGAGATGGCTCAGCGGGTAAGAGCACCCAACTGCTCTTCCGAAGGTGATGAGTTCAAATCCCAGCAACCACATGGTGGCTTACAACCACCCGTAATGAGATCTAACGTTCTTCTCTGGTGCGTCTGAAGTCAGCTATAGTGTACTTATGAATAATAATAAACGAATCCTTGGACCTGAGAGAGCAGGGACTGAGCAAGTGGGACCGACCAGAGCGAGCAAGGCTGACCGGAGTGAGCGGGGCCAACCAGAGCGAGCGGGGTGACCGGAGCAAGCAGGGTTGACCGGAACGAGGAAAAAAAATGAACAAAAAGATGATGTCTGGGTCCCATCTAAAACTGTTCAGTCAGTCTCCAGTCAGGCTGGAGAGAATCTTCCAGAAATCCTGAGTTCAATTTCCAGCAACTACATGGTGGCTCACAACCATTTATCCTGGAATCTGATGCCCCCTTCTGGCATGCAGATGCATGTGCAGACAGAGCACTCATACACATAAAATAAATCTTTGAAAAGAAAACAGCAGTTCTTAGTAGTGTGCTATAGAACTCCCCACATTTTTAGTGATGTGTTGTACTCTTTTTCTCTAATGGGTTTTTGCCAGGTCTGTGCATCCATCTGTCTCTGCAGCATTCAGAGGTTCTGTTTCCAGAAGCCCCAGCCAGTCTATCCTGTCTGTTCTCTCGTGGCTTCTTTTAAAATCCTGAACAGCATCGCTGACCTGCTTTTTTTGTTGTTTTGGGGCTGTTTTGTTTTGTTTTGTTTTGAAACAGTGTCTCACACTCCATCTCAGGCTGGCTAGGAACTCACTATGTCACCCAGACTGGCCTGAAACTCATAGCAATCCTCCTGCCTCAGCTTCCTGAGGGCTAAGATTAAGACACTGGCTCTCTTTAATTTTGACTCCATCCAGTTTCATCAACAAATACCTACTCAGTCACATCCAGCCTGTGGAAGCTCTGGAGAGAGCGTTCCTATAGGAGCCCCTCGCTGTTAAGTTGCTCACAAGCCAAAGGGAGACAGAAGTGTATATGGTACCCAAAATTCCCCCACGTACTGTACTAGTTGGCTTTTGTCAACTTGACACAAACCTAGACATATCTGAAAAGAATGAATTTTAACTGAGAAAATGCCTCCATAAGGTTGGCCTGTAGGCAAATCTGTAGGACATTTTCTTGATTACTGATTGATGTGGAAGAGCCCTTCCCCACATTGGGCAGTGCCATCCCTGGGCAAGTGCTCCTGGATGGTATAAGAAAAAGGCACAAGGAGCAAGCCAGGAAGCAGCACTCCACCATGGCCTCTGCATCAGTTTCTGCCTCCAGGTTCCTGCCTTAACTTCTGGTCCCTACTTCCCTCAGTAATGGACGTGACCCGAGAGTTGAAAGAAGAAATAAACGCTTTCCTTCCCAAGTTGCTTTTAGCCGTGGTGTATTATTACAGCAATGGAAACCTTAACTAAGACACAAGAGAGTACACACAGACATATGCATACACCTGTATACCTGCACACCCACACATGTACACACACACACACACACACACACACACACTGAGTCTTTCCAATCTAGACTCTACAACTCTACAACTCTAACCCTGTTTGTACTGCTTCAGTTCAGTTCTCTCCAGCTTCTGGATTTGGCACCAGCAAATCCTTGGAATAAAAGGTTCCAGGGGCGGCTGGAGAGATGGCTCAGTTAAGAGCTCATACTGCTCTTGTAGACAGTCTGGCTTTAATTCCCAGCACCCACACATATCAGACAGCTCACAATTGCCTGTAACTCCAGTTCCGGGGTATCTGTGGTCCTCTGGTCTCCCAGGGCACCAGCATGCATATGGTACACATAAACTCAAGCAGATACATACATACATACATACATACATACATACATACATACATACATACACATATAAATAAATAAACCCTTTTTAGAAAGGTTTTACTCTAAAGGTTCCACTGGAGTCCCCATCCCAAAAATGTGTGCCTGCGTAGACAGAGTGAGCAGTAGCTCAGTGTTCTTAGTGAGTGTGTATGTGCAGACTCATGCTAATGTGACCCTTGTTTCCCATAGTTGTCTGGACCAGCTCTGACATACGACTTCTATAGGTTTTGCTAGAGGGGGACACCTTGCATTGTCATACACACTATCATCAACCATGCCACCATCAGCTTGCAGAGCTTTTTTGTTTTTTGTTTTGTTTTGTTTTCGAGACAGGGTTTCTCTGTATAGCCCTGGCTGTCCTGGAACTCACTTTGTAGACCAGGCTGGCCTCGAACTCAGAAATCCGCCTGCCTCTGCCTCCTGAGTGCTGGGATCAAAGGCGTGCGCCACCATGCCCGGCTTTGCAGAGCTTTTGTTATGGTATCAATGCATTCTTGAAAGAAGAAAGGCTACTTACCCACCCACCCACCCTGGAAGACAGAACCATTGAGTCTCTGGAAAGCATGAGCACTACCCTAGAGACTGTTCAGATTAATGTATTTAACTCCCCTAAAAACTCTGAGGGATACGCTACCATCGCTCCTGTTTTCCCTGTAATTGTGACAAATAATACTAGGTGACAAAAGTGAGATTCTTCCAGAGACATTCTCACTGCTGTCTACAGGTGCATTGGCATTTGTACTGTTTCAAGTCGCCAATGCTGCTCACTATCTGGGTCAGATAGCCTCCCAAGACAAGCCCAACATTGGGTTAGAAGAAGCAAAACTCTATGACACTAAAATGATCCACATGAACCTAGTGACTAGCTCAAGTAAGCCTCAAAGTCAATTTTGGGAAAAGCGTTTGTTTTGTTGAGTTCACAAAAGAGAGACCTGTATAACATGGCTGTGTGACATGGGGCTGTCTTGAAACACTGTCGACCTAATAATCCTGACCCCTAAGGAGATCAGGACTGTTTGCAGATTTCCAATCTGGAACAAGACCCCTACCCCCCCACCCAAGGCCCATGATTAATTCAGTTCATTTCAGCATGTCATCTCAGTGGAGCAAAGGCTACTGCTTCAACATGGGACAGCTGCCAGTGCAGCCAAACTGCCATCAGGCCTTGGGGAGGACCCACGAGTCCTGTTGCTGTGATAAAATACCCTGACAAAAGTAACTCAAGGGAGAAAGGCTTTGCTTCTACTTATAGTTCCGGGGTACAGCCCTTCATGACAGGAATCAAAGCAACAGGAACTTAAAACAGCTAGTCACGTCACAGTCACAGTCAGGAAGCAGAGGGGATGTGGCTTCTCTCTTCATTTTTCCCCCCTTAGCCAAGCAAGGCCTTAGATAGGGGATAAAGGTCCTTCTTCAGTGCTCCTCCCCAGAGGTCCTGAATTCTACATGACACCGATATAGCTCCAAAGGTGAATAAAGGCATGGCCTATATGGGTCAACAGCCCATGCACCTACAGCCAAGGGCAGAGGACAGAAAGCTATATAAGCATGAAACCTGAAAAAAGTATTCTACTCAGCAGGGAGACCACACACTGGGCTTGGCCCCACCCTACAGCTATTGACCCAGGTGCTAGCAAAATGCATGGAAGTCCTGGCTTCATCCCAGATCCACTTTCATCTTTTTATAGACTCAAGCCCAGAGAAAGAAGCCACCCACTCTTAGGTTGAGTGTTCTCACCTCAATTAATTTAATCAACATAATCTCTTACTAGCATGCTCAGAATCTAAGTAAGCCTTCAGAGGTGTCCCTGGAGGCTCATTGTCTCAGGTGATTCCAGCTACTGTCGGCACTGGCAATAAACACTCAGTACGACAGTGCCTGAGGTACTCATTTAGGTTTTGTTTGTTTGTTTGGTTTGTTTTGTTTTGCCATTAACTCATTATTGTCACAGTGCTTCATTTTAGTCGTGCTGAGTCTTGGACCTAGAGTTTCAAGTATGTTGGGAAAATTTTTGTCACTTGAGCCACACACCCCTTGCTGCCCCAGAAAAAGAAACTAAGGCAGGGACAGGGTTAGCGGGAGTGTTGGCTGGTCCTCTCGCCTTAGAGGGAAGTTTGCCGGTTACGCAAGCTCAAACTGTACAAGTCCTGAGCCAGCAAGAGGGATCGGCAAGCGCCTGTTAGCAAGTGTGGGACCTGAGTTCAACTGCCTAGTGGGACCCACAGAGTGAAGGGAAGAATTAGCGCTCAGGCAAGGTGTTCTCTGATCTCCATATATACAGACATGCATCCACACCCACATGCACCCGCAACTGAATGAGACATAATAAAATGTGCATTCCCTTACCTCAACTGTTGCTCAATCACCAGCCCCGCATACAGAAAATAAATAATATAATTTAAAAATAAAAATATCTACGTGATTGTAATAACTGCAATTTTAACAAAGAATAAACTGAAACTAGCTAGGGCTATTAGTGGAGTACTTGGCTAGCATGCATGAATAGCTTCAAACCAAAGCACCAAAAAAAAGAAAAAAAAAACCCTACCACAGACACATGATTAGTGGTGGGTTGGCTGGTCCTCTCTCCTTAGAGGGGAGTTTGACAGCCTTTGTCTCAAAGTCTCACGTTAATATCATAAGGTAAAATCCTGTCAAAATCCAAAAAGCCTCCTGAAATCTTCAAACATTTCAATAATTTAAAAATCCAAATTCTCTTTAAAAGTCCAAAGTCTTTTTAACTGTATGCTTCTATAAAATAAAGAAAACAAGTTACATAAACACTTTTATTCCAAAAAGGAAGTACCAAGGCATAAAAATAATCAGACCAAAGCCAAAGCAGAATCTAAATTCTGTAGCTCAAGGTCCAACATCTGGGTTCAAAGGGACTTGAGTAATAACACTTCTCCAGCTCTGCCAGCCCCGAGCACACACGGATACTTTCTTCGGCTGTCTCCGTTCTACACCTGAAGCTCTCCTTGGCTCTTTACCATGAACCCCTTCAATTTTGCATGCTTTGTGTTTTCAACCAGTACCATATGGATCATGTTTACATTGACAAGTTTAGCTTGGGTTGTAGCCCTGCCCCCCTTAGACCACAGCTGGGTCGGTTTCTGTCTTCTGTCCTTGAGGAAGCAAGCATTCCTATTATTACAGGACACACAGAAACGTCCACCTCAAGGGTGCTGCTCTCTTAAACAATCCCACCTGCTGCTTCAGCCACTTGTGTGATCAGCAAACATGGAATTTGGGGGGTGGGGTTGGTTTTTCTCTGTGTAGCTTTGGCTGTCCTGAAACTCACTCTGTAGACCAGGTTGTGCTCAAAGGCACAGAGATCCATCTGCTTCTGCCTCCTAAATATCACACCATCACATCAGCCAGTGGTCTGATCTCTGATAAAATCCTTGCTCTCTTTTGAAACATTTGGTCCTTCATTAACTGTTTACTTTCAGGCTTCCAAGTCCCTGCAAAGATGGCCCATTAAGCTCTGCCTCCAGCACATAACAGCTTTCCCGGCCCATAATCCCAAATGTTTCCACGTTCCTTTCTTTAAAAGCAGTCTAAGACAATAAAAACTGACATGGTCAGGCCCATCACAGCAACAGCTCAATTCCTCTGTACCAATTGCTGTCCCACTTTCATTTCTGTCACTGTGAAAAAATTCCCTGACAGAAAGCAGCCTAGAGGGGAAAGGCTTTATTTGCCTTACAACTCCAGGTTACAGTCCATTATTTCCGGGAGTCAAGTCAGGACCATAAAGCCTTATGTCCACAGTCAAGAACAGAGAGAAAATAAATAGGGCCTTGTGTCCTCGCTGCTTATGCTCAGCTGGCTTTCTTCGCTATTACATAGTTCAGGATCCAGCCTGTGAAATGCTGCTGTCCACAATGGACTGAATCTTGAACTATAAAAGAGTAGACAAACAGATGGTCATAGATAGATAGATAGATAGATAGATAGATAGATAGATAGATAGATAGATGCATGGATGCATGGACAGATGAATGGACAAACAGACAGACATTGAAATGCAGGACTAGCAAGAAATGCAGGTAAAGGTGCTTGCTAGCAGTGGTTAAGAGCACTGGCTGGTTGCTCTTCCAGAGAACCTGGGTTTGATTCTCAGTACCCACATGTTGGCTCACAACTGTCTGTAATCCAGCTCCAGAGCATTTGACCCCCTCCTTTGGTCTCTGAGGGCACCAGGCATGCAAATGATACACAAACATACATTAGGCAAAACACACAGAGTAATAAAATAATCTTTAAAATTAAAAAAAAATGGGGGGCTGGTGAGATGGCTCAGCGGGTAAGAGCACCCGACTGCTCTTCCGAAGGTGATAAGTTCAAATCCCAGCATCCACATGGTGGCTCACAACCATCCGTAATGAGATCTGGCGCCCTCTTCTGGAGTGTCTGAAGACAGCTACAGTGTACTTACATAAATAAAATAAAATAAAATAAATCTTTTAAAAAAAAATGGACAAAGCGGGACATGGTAGTACATGCCTGTAACCCCAGCACTCAGAAAGAAGGGGTAGAATGATCAAGGTCAGCCCAGGATCCACATCAAGTCTGAGGAAAGGCCATGCTACTTGAGACCCTGTCTCAAACAAATAAACATGGAAATGGGCAAAGAACACGAAAAGACATTTCACTGAAGTTGTCTACAGATGGCAAACCTATGCAAATCCATCCAACCTCACTCATCTTACTGCATACCCAAAGAAAGATGTACGTAAGTTAAAGGTAAAATGACAGGGCACAGGGAGCTGGAAGGATGCTTCAGTAGTCTGCAACCTCTGTGCCTGGGAATTTGATGTCTTCTAACCTCCGTGGGCAGAAGAATACGTGTAAGTGTACTAACACAGAGACATACATACAAATAAAAGAAAAACTTTAAATCATTTTTAAAGGAAAAGGTGATGCATGCCTTTAATCCCAGCATTCAGGAAGCAGAGGCAAGGGGTTCTCTGTGAATTCAAGGCCAGTCTGGTCTACATAGAGTAGTCGCAGACCAGCCGGGGATATATAGTGAGACCCTGCCTCAAAGGAAAAGAAAAGTAAAAAGATGGAAAAGTACAATGGCTAATTGTGGTTGCCACGTTGACAGGATCTAGAATCAACTAAGAAGCCACCCGTGTGAGAGATTTTCTTGATCAAGTTATTTGTTTTTTTTTTTTTTTAATTTTGATTTTATGCATGTGGGTGTTTTGCCTGCATGTACATCTGTGTACCACTTGCATGACTGGTGCCTGCAGAGGCCAAAAGGTGTGAGATCACCTGGTACAAGACAGCTATGAGCCATAATAGCCAGTTCGGTATTGGGAACAGAACCTTGGTGCTCTGCAGAAACAGCCAGTGCTCTTAACCACGGCACCATCTCTCTAGCCTTTAATCAAGTTACTTAAAGTGGAAAGGCCCACCTTAAATGTGTGTAGCACCTTTTGGTGGCAGCCCAATAAATGGAAGTTTGCTTTTTGACCAGTTGCCCTCGGCTTGCAATGATAAGTTTGTCTACCCTGTTACTGATATCACTAAGTGCCATGTTCCTTTGCTGGTATCAAAACCCAGTTTCTTCAAGCTTCCAAAGTAGACTGAAAACCAATGGCTCTCCACAAATCCTCCAGACCTGCAGCATCAGATTATGACTGCTGAATCATCCAAGCTTTTGATTGGAGCAACTACCAAGTTCTTGGCCTCTGCAGCCATTGTTGAACTGCCCAGACTATATCAAACAAGCCAATCGAATGAGTCTCCTTTCAATATTCTATTGGTTCTATTCCTCTATCGAACCATGACTAATTTTAAAAAGCCTATACTATGTTAACATTAATAAAAGGAAATTTGGAATGGCTATGTTAATATCAAAATAAGCTTCTGAGCAAATATTACCAGGGTTAAAGAACGTCATCTCAAAATGATCAAATGATCGTTCATCCAAAAGATAAAGCAATCCTAAACATGTATGCACCCAGTAATGGAGTTCTAGATCATATGAAGAAAAAAAAAACACATTACAACTGAAAGGAGAAAAGATAAACTCACAACATTAGAGAAATTTAATATTCTTCTTTCAACAATTAGTGTAACTACACTTATTTAGTTAGCAAGGATATAAAAGAAGTAAAAAGCACACCATCAACCAATGGGATAACACTGTCTTGTATAGAAACCTCTTCCAGGCCTGAAGAGATGTTAAGAACACTTGCTTCACAATCTTGTGGAAGAGTTCAGATTGCAGCACTATGTAACAAGGCAGGTGTCCTGAACACGCCTACAGTCCCAGCTATGAGGGAAGACAAGGCAGGAGTCCCTCAGGAGCTTGCTTCTTTCTAGCCTAGATGAGAAAACAGAAGCCCTGAGTTCAAAGAGCTATGCTGTCTGGAGAGATGGCTCAGCCGTTAAGAGCATTGCTGCTCTTCCAGAGGACCTGAGTTCAATTCCCAGCACACACATGGTGGCTCACAAGCACCTATAACTGTAGTCCCATGAAATCCAATGCCTTCTTCTGGTGTGCAGATGTAGATGTAGACAAAATACCTATATACATAAAGTACATAAATAAATAAACCTTTCCAGCACTCAGGAGGCAGAGGCAGGAGAATCTCTCTCTCAGTTCAAGGCCAGCTTGGTCTACAAAGTGAGTTCCAAGACAGCCAAGGCTACACAGAGAAACCCTGTCTCAAAAACACAAAACGAACAACAAACAAACAAACAAACAACAAAACCAAAAACCATCAGTCTTGAAGCATAGTTATCCAGGTCGGTCAGTCTCGGTATCACAGGAGAGTAATCTAATCATTCAGGAGGCAGAGCAGTAAGGTCACACATTTGAGGCCAGTCTGGGCTACAGTGAAAAATCCTGTCTTAAAATTTTTTTTAAATATAAAAAAATAAAGAAAGGAAAGCATCCCAGGCAGGGAGAACAACATGGAGGCTGAAGAAAGGGCTGTAAAATGGTACCTGGGTGTCTGGAACCCAAGGGGATTAGCAAAACATCAGGCTGCAGGTATCAGCATAACAGGCCTTGGAGCTGTGGGCTAAAAAGGGGGGCACCATTTTGTTAGATGAAGGGGAGCCACTGAAGGCCTCAGTTAGGAGAGTGACAGTGTCAGATTTCTGTATCTGAGCGCTGCCTTTAAATGCCACTGGTGGGTAAGAATCAATGCCGACACTGCTCCAAAGGTATATAAAATGTGCAGGAAGCTGGCAGGGGAAGGAGAAGAAGGGCCGCTTCCTAAGACCATTCGGGAGGAAGTTAACAGTATGACTAATCAAGTGTCCAGGAATCGAGTTCACTGAACTCTGGATGTCATTTTGAAATGCTACAAAAAGGGCTAGGAAGATGAATCATTGAGTGAAAGCACTTCCTGTCAGGCCTAATGACCTGAGTTAAATCCCTGAAACCCACATGGTGGAAAGAGAGAGCACACTCACTCCTACAGCTTGATCTCTGACTCCAACACTTGCTGTGGTACATGCATGTATACATACATAGAGAGAGGGGCCAGGAGGGGCAGAGGGAGAGGGAGGGGAGTGAGAGAGAAACAGGGACAGAGACAGAGAAGAAGAGGAAACAAGCAAATATATACATGTTTCCATTTGTAGTGTTTATTCTTTTGATGGAGGGTCTCCTGTGTAGCCCTGGTTGACCTGGACCACCCTATGTAGATCAGGCTGGCCTCAAACTCATGGAAATTCATCTGCCTCTGTCTCCTGAATGCTGAAGTTAAATGTGTACAACACAAGGCCCAGGCATAAATAAATATTTTTTAAAAACGAAAAGAAATGCTAGAACAACAACCAAAACAAAGAAAGAAAGATGGGTAAGTGTGTAAAAAAAAATCTAACATGTTCACTGTAGAGAAGGCCCAGTTTGGTGCCTGTAGTCTCAAGTACTCCAGAGGTGGGATCATCACTTGAGTCCCAGAATTCAGGGCCAGCCTGGGCAAAATAGCAAGATCTCAAAAAGGGGGTTGGCTTATGGAGATTGCTCAATTGAGAAAGTGCATACCAGCTGGGTGTGGTGGTGCACACCTTTAATCCCAGCACTTGGGAGGCAGAGGCAGGCGGATTTCTGAGTTCCAGGCCGGCCTGGTCTACAAAGCGAGTTCCAGGACAGCCAGGGCTTTACAGAGAAACCCTGTCTGGAAAAACCAAGAGAGAGAGAGAGAAAGAGAGAGAGAGAGAGAGAGAGAGAGAGAGAGAGAGAGAGAAAGTGCATACCATATAAGCATGAGGATTGAAATTCAGTCCTTAGCTCCCATCTGAAAAACTTGGTGCAGTGGCACAAATTTAATCCTAGCTCTGGGAAGGTGGAGACAGGAGGCTGACTCCTTGGGGCTGGCTAACCAGCCAGCCTCACCTAATCAGTGAGCCTCAGGTTCCTGGAAAAGACCCAGGAAGTCTTCAAAACCATGATGGGACAGCTCCCGAGGTTGACCTCTGGCCTCCATGTACACCACCATCTATGGATGTTTCAGGAGTGGAAAAGAGTTCTACAAGTCAAGGTAGGTACACAAAGCCGTCTTCAAAACCCACTCTACTCAGCTACAGTGCTCCCCTCCTGCACTCCTATCTCTACAGGGTTCCTCCTCCTGACCTCCAGGCTTCTGTGACCTGGGAAATCCAGAACATCAGATGGGGAGGGTGCACACTACGTTCGTCATGACCAGTATGCTCCTGCATAAGCCAGAGATTGGCTTCTTAATGTCCTGCTCTGGGGCACATTTTTGGCCTTCACAGTGCCCTCCAATGGTCTCTGGGTAGCTGTGTTGGGGAACAGACACAGGCAACAAGAGGAGCTAGACATCTGTGGGTTTCCATCTGGGTGACACTGAGAGCCCAGCTCTGCCACGGAGCCCAGCTAATAGAAAACTTGGAGCAGATCATTGACTTCTCCAAACCTCCTCCTCTAGAGTGATAGTGCCATCTTACAAACAAATCTGCTGGAGAAACACAAAGAGATGTAGCTCAGTAGTCCAAAGCATGGGTGAGGTCCTGAGTTTAAGTCCCAGCTCTACATAGACAAAACCAAAACAACCAATGAAACAAAGAAATAAACCAAACCAAAGTCATGCAGAAGCTGAAGAGAAGGCCTCCAGAACAATACCATTGATATGGGCTGTCCTCTACTGTCTCTGGAAAAATCCACCCACTTGATACATTGCTTACACAATGCTAAAGAAACAGGGATAAAGGTCTATCTCTCTGAAGACCTTTTGAAAAATCACCCTTGCCAGGCAATGGTGATGCATACCTTTCTTCAATCCCAGCACTTGGAAGGCAAGTGCATCTTTGTGAGTTTGCGGCCAGCTTGGTCTGCAGAGTGAGTTCCAGGACAGCCAGGGTTACATAAAGAGACCATGGTTTTTTGGGTTTTGCGGGGTTTTGTTTTGTTTTGTTTAAAAAAAAAAAAACAATCAAAGTAACTAACAAAGAGTAGAAAAGGGTCACATGTGATGATTGAAATCAAGAAGAAAAACAACCTGATTAAGCATGATTAAAGTTATGCTCCACCACAGCCGGCTCTTTTCTACTCTTGATTGCAGATGTGGGGCCCAGAGATCCCTATGCACGGTCCACTGGAATGAGATCAACGTGATCTCTCTGTTGTTGCTTCAAGCTTTTCTTATCAGAAAGTATTGTTGGGATCACTAACAGATGAGAAACCATAGCCTCTTGCTTTTGGTGCAGGTGGAGTGGGCGGTGAGTCTGAGCCAAGGTTTGTGAACCTTTTTTTTGTCCCCTAGGAAGAGGGCTGCCAGCTTCCCTTCTTGATTTTCCTTGTTCAAACCATGCATAGATGCCTCAGTCAGAGCAGATAATTACGAGAAAATACAGCTAGCAGCCATTACTGGCTGTGAGTCACTCCTGCACTCCAGCCGATGTTACCATGGTTTCCAGAATGCATCTTCCTCTTCTCTGCTCCCTCTGCCCTCTATTCAGCTAATTTGTCACTCTGCCTCACACTCCTCCACAGGCAGACTCCACAGATATTGATGCACACTTAACCCTGTAGAGAAGTGGGCTTTTTTTGTTGCTTCTTTCTCTGATAACATTACCCTTTTCTTTTTCTACTGTTTTTTGAGATAGGCACTTATGTATCCCAGGCTGGCCTTGGCTAAAGAGCCAAGGCTGGACTTGAGTTTCTTATGTACCTACCTGTATCTCTCAAGTGTCAAGAATTAAGGCATGTGCCACTTATACCTGCCTATTGCCTTTTTCTTGAATTAAAAAAAATACATAACAAGAGATATAACAGCATATGTTAACAGCTGAAAATGAAAGTTATAAATTCACATTTCAAATAGTGCAATTTTCACCATTTTTTCCACCCAGTTTTTTATGATGTATACTGAATAGTTGACATCATATATAGCTTTTGTTTGTTTCTGGTTTTTCAAGACAAGGTTTCTCTATGTAGCCCTGGCTGCCCTGGCACTTGCTCTTAGACCAGGCTGGCCTCCAACTCAGAGAACTGCCTGTCTCTGCCTCCTGAGTACTAGGGATTAAAGGTGTGTAACACCACCACCTAGCTACAGTTTTTTTAAAGCTAGGATCTCATGTAGCCGAGGCTAGCCTCAAACTCACAATGTAGCTGAGGATGGTCTTGAACTTCTGATTCTCCCACCTCTACCTCCCAAGACTATATGCCAACACATGCACCTTCACAACCCAGGGCTTAATTAATACTTGCTATGCAAGCACTCAACCAACTAAGCCCATGTACATGATTTTATATATGTCTGGTTGGACCTGCAGTGGACAACTGTTTATTCTTTTCCTGGAGCTATTGTTCTTCAGGCACTGCTTTGGACAAATTCAGTCATACACACAGGCTTGATTATTGCCTTTGTAGCCATGATTATCTACTGCAATATACAGTCTCACAATATTCCAAGCCAGCTGTATCATCCATTCATGTTTTGTCCTGTTCTGCATGTGTGGGTGTCATGTACACGTATATGCACATAAGTGTGTGAGCATGTGGAGGTCAGAGGTCAACCTTGAGAGTCATTCCTCAAGAGTTCTCCATCTTTTTGAAATCAAGTCTGTCACTGGGACCTGGGACTGAAGTCTGTCACTGGGACCTGGGACTAGCTGTTTCAGATGGATGAGTGATCTTCCTGTGACTGACTCTGTAGCACTGAGATGATGCGCATATACTGCCATGCCCAGTATTTTACATTGGTGCTAGAGATCAAACTCAGGTCCTCACGCTTACATGGAGGGCACTTTACTGACTGAGCTGTAGTTCTGGAGCCTGGTTTTGACACACACACACCCATCCCTGTTTGACAGATACTGGCTGTGTAGCCCAGGCTGACCTCGATCTTTTGGCCTCAGCCTCCTTAGTGCTAGAGTGGTGTGTACCACCATGGCCAGCTATTATAATGGCTTTTCACTGGGGCCTGAACGCTGGCTTGCTTCATTCCCAACTCCAACACTGGTACAGCCACTGCTTACAGGGAAGGCCAGTCCCAACTAAAATCAAACCAAAAGCAAAGGCAAAAACATTATCTGGTCCACTTGGCCCTAAGCAAGAATCAACCATATTACTGTTGACTACCCCACCCCATCTCTCAACCAGACCTGGGAAGTCAGTAGATGGGGGTTGGGGTTCCATTTCTGATGTGGAAAAGCAATAACCCCTTCCATACCGGGAACCTTCTCCATAGCTGATACTATCAATCTGAAACAAGGAGGGACCAAAATTCATCCAAAAGTCACAGCATCATAAAACGAAGGGGCCCACAAGTCACCTCCACATCCAGCAGAGACTATTCAAAAGCTAAATTTAGCTTAGGTTGGTGGGATAGGCCTATAATCTAGCATTCAGTCGGCAGAAGCGAGAGGACTGGAAATTTAAGGCCAGTTTGGGCTTTATAGTGGGATCCTATCTAAAACAAACAACAACAACAAAAATAAAACAAAAATTTTAGCCTGGGGTGTGGCTCAACCATAAAGCTCTTGCCTGGCCTTGGTGAGGTCATGAATTTGATTACCAGTATTGCAAAAACAAACAAAAACTAAGCTGAGTCAGATAGCCAAGATGGGACAGTGATCTCATGGAATAGAGGGGAAAGTGTCATATATGAAAATTATTGGTGGAGGAGGGAAGGATTGTGGGGGAAAGAGAAAAATGTATCCAAGTGGCACATGACTATATTCCCACCACTTAGGAGGCAGAAGCAGGACATAGGAAGTTACAGAACAGTCTAGGCTACTAAGCAAGACCTCATCTTAAAAAGAGAGACTGAGTGAGAAAGAGAGAAGAGCACATTGGAATGCAAACTCAAAAGCTATTCATCTTAAGTAAATGGCCCGAGTTAGTCATCAACTATGAAATTAATTCTCATTATACTCTATAAGTAGATACTTTAACAACACCATCTCCCAGAAGATGGAAACTGAGGCCAAGAGCTTCTTCAAGGTCACAGGAATAATAGAAGGGGTTTTAAAGTGTCATGTGCCTCCAGAATCCAAGCTTTAAATTGCCTTATGCTGTGCTGTCATACAAACTTTGAGCTGGAAGGTGGTGGCACATGTCTTAAGCCCCAGTAGTTAGAAGACAGAGGCAGGCAAATCTCTGTGAGTTCCAGGACAGTAAGGGCTACATACAGAGAAACCCTGTATCAAAAGAAAAAAGAAAGGAAGGAAAGAAGAAAAGAAGGGGAAGGAAGGGGGAAGGAAGAAAGAAAAAAGAGAGAGAGAAAGAAAGAAAGAAACAAACAAACAAACTCTGGAAAAATACAGAGACATGAATACTATATAGATTGACACCGGTGGTCACATGCTATCCTGCTGAACAGCATTGATGACCTGTCTGTCTTTTAGGTGCATATATTATGTTCTCCAGAATATATAACTTTAAAAATCACATTCTACTGTAAGACCCCTGACTGGGGGTCTCCCCAAGTCTCAGGAATTCGTGCACACAAGGAAGCACACAAGACCCGTCTCTTGATGCAAACACACAAGGTAGAGTTTATTCTCGAAGCTTCGGGTCGACACCTGCCCCCATGAGAGGTATAGGAGTCGACCCCGAAACTCAAATGCTAGGGGTTTATATAGTAAATAGAGTTAG